>CM012447.1:18906698-19234592 GCA_003999625.1 Oryzias javanicus
TTTCAGCAATCAGACGCAATTTCTTTATAGGAATTGCAAATCTAGTTGTCTGATTGCTGAAAGCAATCAGAGTAGTTGTTGTAATTCTTTATTTATTATTATTTATTTTATTATTTTTATATTTTATTCCGTCAAAATTTTAAAGTGCTTCTTGTCCTACAGTTTAAAGATATTTAAAAAATTCCAAAAGTAGTTCGTGAGTTCCATTGGGATCGGTGTGCTATTACTTTTTGTAGTGATCGGAATTATAATGATTTTATATTATATTATTTATGAGTTTTTTTTTGAATGGGAAGTCAATGGGAAGCATTTTTAAATGCTAATAGCTCAAAAAAGTACTAAAGATATTTGTACAAGACTTTCTGACATATAATGTTCCCAAAAGTTCTATAAGCTGTAAAACTTTGGTACAATAGCCACATGTGGTCAATAGTAGTAAAAGCCGTTTTGGGTTGGCATTTTGCACTCGTGTGACGAAAATTTTCTGACTTTTCCCAGAGGTTCCTTGATGCTCAAAAAAAAGTTGCTCAAGGACGCCCACTTCCGTCTACTTAGATTTTTCACAATTTTCGATTTTTTTGTAAAACACGTTTTTGGCTCCTATTCAGCATAGTTTGACCAAACTCGACAAAATTGGTATATACCCTATTTGGACTACGCGAATTCAATGGTACCACTCACTTGACAATATCCTTAACCGTTTTTGAGATAATCGCAATGCTAATGAAGTGGGTGTGGTACAGATTTTTAACATGCTCTAAATCCTACAAAGATAGTCAAAACTTCACAAGTTTTACAACATAGCTTCATCCTACGTGATAAAGAAGTATGAAAAGTTTCATGAAAATATTCCAATAGGTTGGCGCTATAATTAAGGAAATGGTGTTTAAGGGCTCTATCTCAAAAACTCCTAAACTTAGCTGAAAAAATCAGCACATATGTTTGGGGGGAACCTGTATAACATACTAGAAAAAGGGCTCTGCTGCGCCACCTAGTGGTGACTTAAGAAGGATAGGCTAAAATTGGAAATGGTGTATTATCTTCCAAATATTTGTAGATATGAACATGCAAACCACTTTGTAGTTTGTTAAGCTGTCCATAGAGATGCTTGGCCAAAAAATTTCGTACCATTTGGAGTCACAGTTGATTTTATATGATTTTTTAAAAATGTTTGCTTCCCCTATCTAAATACATGAGACGAATTTAAAAATCCCTATTATTTTGAAAAGCAGTAGATAAATGGTATGAAACTTTGTAGGTAGATACTTCAGACCAATCTTTAAATTGCTCAATCAATTTTGCTCTATTGCGCCACCAGGTGGTCAGTTGGATTACTAAAGTGGATAGGCCTTATTCTGCATGAGCATTTGTCCCAAGCACTACTTTTAACTCCTTTGTGATTCATTGGATAGTAATATAATAGCTTATATTCATCAGCGATCTCTATTGTGTAAGACTTTGTCGCAATTTACGATTTTTCGCAAAACACATTTTTGACTCCCTGTGTCACGTACTTTGACAAATCTTTGCAGTTTTCTGCTGATACACTATTTGACTACCCCAATCCAATGGTAATATCCGTTTTGCGTAGTTCCGTACGGTTTTTGCATGACACGTTATGCAAATAAGACAGAATGAGATTGTAATGTTTGCAACGCTGCAGCTCCTTGAAAGTTTCACATAATTTCACCAAACTTTCAAAACTTCTTCCACAGTGTAAGATAAGTAAGCGCAACAACTTTCACAACAGTGCTCCCGTAGGTGGCGCTACAGCCAATTCCTGACGTTTCCTCTAATATCTCCAAAAGTCCTTGACCTATGCACACGAAACTTGGTGCGTGCGTCGTAAGGAAGGTCTTTAACGCTTGCAGCTAGAAGATATTTCAGATCGGTCTTGCTTTCAGCAATCAGACGCAATTTCTTCAGGGAATTGCAAATCTAGTTATTATTATTATTATTCCGCCGGATTTTTGACGGGCTTCTCCTCGTAGTCAAAAGAAGCTATAAAGATGGAATCAAAAGTACTTTGTAAAGCTCTAATGTGAGAAGTGTGCTATTACTTATGGTACCAAAAGCTTCAATGGGCGATTTATGATTAATATTTTTCTGACTAAAATTTCCCATTGAAAATGCATTGACCAAGAAATTTCCCAGCATGCTCTAAAAAGCTTCTTAAAACCTTGAGTGAGATGGGTGTCTGTATTTATGGTACTTCTCAAATGGTCAGAAAAGTACTGTAGTACTTTGCAGTTTATGTAATGACTTCCTTAGAGTCTTCTAAACTTAAAATAAACTTATGAGACTTTTGAAAGTTTATTAAAACTTTAAAATGAAATGTCAAAGGTGATTTCAAATAAAACATTTAAACTCTACTCTAAAGAAATGTTTCAAAAGTTTTCAAGAAGGTTAAGATACTTCTTCAGAGTTCCCTGACCTGTTTCCAACATTTTTAAAGTAAATTAACAACATTTAAAGCTTTAAAAATGTATTGGCTTCTCAAAACCTTTAGTGTAGTGTCTGTTTGTAAATCCCAAGAGGCTCTAAATGGTACAGAATATTTGAAAAATATACTCAAGCTTAAAGAAGTTTTGTTAACTTCTATGAAAGCTTAAACATTGTGAAAGAAACTTTAAAAAGTAAAACTTCAACTTTAAAAAAACAGCAAATACTTCAAAAAATGGAAGTGGATCTAAAGCTTCAAACATTAAAAGATAACATTTGGAAGTGCTTGGAACCGTTTCCTGTAAGCGATTAACTAACACAAATAACATTTAAAGCTTAAAAATAGTAAGTAAAAGTCCTAAATACTAACACCCAAAAAACTTCACATCATTCCTCAGTATGGTTTCTGAAACACCCTGAGTGAAGGGCCAAGAGTTAGACCTCCTGATTGCTCACAAGTTCCAGCTGTTGTTCAGTGACAACAAAGAAGCTTGGTCTCTGCAGATGAAACAATTTCATTCCTAACCTTTAAGGATTTGCATTTAAAGACTTTAGGTGTCTCTGAACAGTGTTAATGCAGCAAAGCTAAGTTCTCTGAAACTACAAGAGATAAAAGGAAAAAAAAAAAACACTCTAATGTCTTGGTCACTGAATTTGTTTTTAATGAAATATAATGTTTAAAATCTTTGGCGTCATCTAGTGGTGGTCTGATAAAAGTTTGAGAGACGATTTCTCTAGATCTGTGGAAACTGACATGTGAGTACATATTTAAAGTAGGTATTTCTGGCTTTTGATAGCAACAGCTTTAAAAATGTTTCACTAGATGTTTGTTTATAAATGAAACATCCTGAAAGTGTTAAAGTAATATCTAATAAAAGCTATTTAAAAGTCCTAATGAAAGAGACCAAAAAATTTCCCAGCATGCCTCAATATTGGCCTCTCACAACCTTAAGTGTGGTGTCTGTTTTGTACTGATGGGGTTTCTCCATGAGGCTGTTCTTGATATGGTCACATGTTCAAGCATGTGAGGCTGGCTTACTGCATGTGAGGCTGGCTTACTGCATGTGAGGCTGGCTTACTGCAGGTGAGGCTGGCTTACTGCAGGTGAGGCTGGCTTACTGCAGGTGGTGCTGGCAGCTCCCTGCAGGTGAGGCTATGACTTACTGCATGTGATCCCGAGTCCTGCAGTGAGGCTGATAACAGCAGGACAGGATTCCATGTATGTAATAAAAAACACAAGAAATTGATAGATTATTCAGGAAACAGTTTGTTTACGGGTATAACTGATGTAAGTAATATTGAAAGCTTTTCCAAAACCTATATAAAAGTCCCAAAGGAAAATGACTTAAAAAATCCCCCTCTTGCCTCAAAATGGTTATCTGAAAAACGCTGAGTCAAGAGTCAGACCTGCTGTTCAGTGAAAACAAAGAAGCTTGGTCTCTGCTGAATAAACAATTTCATTCTCAACCTTTAAGAATTTGCATTTAAAGACTTTAGGTTTCTGTGAACAGTGTTAATGCAGCAAAGCTAAGTTCTCTGAAACTACAAGAGATAAAAGGAAAAAAAAAACACTCTAATGTCTTGGTCACTGAATTTGTTTTTAATGAAATATAATGTTTAAAATCTTTGGCGTCATCTAGTGGTGGTCTGATAAAAGATTAAGTAAGAGACGATTTCTCTAGATCTGTGGAAACATCTTCAAAGTAGGTATTTTTGGCTTTTGATAGCAACAGCTTTAAAAATGTTTCACTAGATGTTTGTTTGTAAATGAAACATACTGAAAGTGTTAAAACAGTTACAGCTAATGAAAGCTATTTAAAAGACCTAATGAAAGAGACCCAAAAATTTCCCATGATGCAACATGGTGTCTGAAAACCTTAAGTGTGGTGTCTGTTTGTACTCATGGGGTTTCTCCCATGAGGCTGTTCTTGGTATGGACACATGTGCAAACATGTGTTACAGGTGAGGCCCCCTGCAGGCAGGGGAGGCCCCCTGCAGGCAGGGGAGGCCCCCTGCAGGCAGGGGAGGCCCCCTGCAGGCAGGGGAGGCCCCCTGCAGGCAGGGGAGGCCCCCTGCAGGCAGGTGAGGCCCCCTGCAGGCAGGTGAGGCCCCCTGCAGGCAGGTGAGGCCCCCTGCAGGCAGGTGAGGCCCCCTGCAGGCAGTCTCAATTGCTTAAAAAAGGTTATCTGAATAGCGCTGAGTCAAGAGTCAGACCTGCTGTTCAGTGAAAACAAAGAAGCTTGGTCTCATCTAATGAAACAATTTCATCCTCAACCTTTAAGAATTTGCATTTAAAGACTTTAGGTTTCTGTGAACAGAGTTAATGCAGCAAAGCTAAGTTCTCTGAAACAACAGGAGATAAAAGAAAAAAAACACTAAAGTCTTGAATTTGTTTTTTATAAAATGTAAAGTTTAAAATCTTTGGTGTCATCTAGTGGTGGTCTGATGAAAGTTTGAAAGGCGATTTCTCCAGATCTGGGGAAACTGACAAATGTGTACATCTATAAAGTGGGTATTTTGGCTTTTGATAGTAACAGCTTTAAAATTGCTTTAATATGGTATTGCTTTCAGCAATCAGACGCAATTTCTTTATAGGAATTGCAAATCTAGTTAATATTTGTATTAAAACACACAGAAGTGGCAAATTGTGGACAAAAATAATAAGCAGCTCTATCTTTGTCTGCAGACTTCCTGGAAACTGAACACCATCTCTTTGTTTTCATGCTGTTCATTATTTCAAGCCTTAGTTTATTAGTCCAGGCGTGGTTGACACATTCTTCCTCTTGTGTCCCCTCGTATGCATATAATTTGGTCTCTGAGTTTTTCACGTCTACTTTTTTTGAGAAAATAAACATTTCTGCAGAAACATTTCAGATATAATATACTGAATTTTGCTTCCATTCCTTGATAACACAAATTTTTGCCATTTTGAATTTATCTGAGCTTAATCTTGTGTTACTGTTGGAGGATGTTTTTTATATATTTATTTTAACTGGCTTTCAGCATTTCTTTTTCCTGCCCACTGGGCACAAACATTGAGTGGACTCAAATTTGACGCATGGATTGGATTGGGTGTCAAATGCAACGTGACGTCAGGCTTTTGTTCATAAATGTTGGACTATTCTCTTAAAAGTGCGACTTATACGCCGCAGCGACTTATAGTCCAGAAAATACGATACTTGTGTCCATGTAAAGGCAGTTTTTGTCTCACCTTGGACAAGGCCATGTTCAGCATGCTAAGTAAAACCTTTTCTTTTGGGCAACCAATCATGAGCCAGTACTTGATTTTGTACTGACTACTGTATTTGTTGGAGAACATGTTCTCTCTGGCCCAAATAAAGCTGCCGTCTATGGTCCACAACCTGCTTTGTCTTGGCTGCCATTTGATTTGGCAACTGCAGGTGGACCCCGGTCGACAGGGCTCGACGGTCTGCACGTTTTCCATGCTAAAACTGGATTCATACTAGGATCAAACTCTTCACAGGGCCTGGAATTAACAGTCAATAGATGTGATTTTGAGCAGATCATCCAGAACTGGGCCGAACATGGTAAGATTAAAGCCATTTCACGTTTGGGAAAAACTGCAGCGTTATGGATCACGCTTAAAGACTGACTCATAATATCACCATGGCATCCAAAAATGATTGGATTGGTGTGCTTTGAAAGTTTACATATCTCCTGGTATGACAAAGAACTATGGAAAACTGCATATAATTAGAATACAATTTAAATATTTTCGGCAGTTTAACATTTATCATTTGGTGCTGGAAGATTTATAGATCACATCTAAAGGCTTCTATTTTATAAAATAATCTTATAAAAGATATATAGTTCAAATAGAGCACAGACATCCAAACAATGGAGATTCATTACGGTCCACGGTATCTGTGTTACAGATGAAGCAGGTAGAATATTACTGCCCATTTGTCTTTACCTCTTATCTTAACTCTTGGGAACAGAAATGTATTAAAATACTTACAATATTATCAATTCATCCAACAGTTATAGTTCATTTTTTTCCAATATTACATATATAGTTGGTGATTTGAGAATTACTCAAGAATGGCTTTATTATAAAATAATTGTGTTAAATAAAAAAATAAATAAAAAAACGCTTGGAATAAAACAGAATGTTAATACTAGAGCAAGAATAAAGACAGAACAAGGCTGCTGCTCTCTGCAAATAGAGGTCAAGGCATGCAGTGGATAATGATTGTACTAATGGATTTACCAAACAGAATTAGTGAAAATATTGTCTGTAACAATTGGAATGTCTCTGGTTAGCGTACGTCTTATCTCATGTGTACTGTTTTTAAAGTCTGACAAATAATTGGAAAGATGTTGGGCTCTTTATTAGGATTGTGAACATTTTGTCTCCAGAATTTTACTTTTTCTCAGACCATATTTGAAACTACTGCATCACCTGGATCATAAATAAAAAACAAAATCTGCAGATCTTTATGAAAAGAGCTTGGCCAGCTTTCCATCATAAAGATAACACTTAATTTTTTTATTCTTTGACCAACTTATACCCTTATTTCATTTGTTTAGAGCTTTTTAATTTGGTTTTGAACCTCATTAAATTCAGCAAAGACAATAAATTAAAGAAAACACTCACGGCAGTTCTGTATTAAAATCGTCTCTTTTATTTTTGTCCTGCTTAAAGTACAGCACAATATTGTCATTGTCACCACTGTTTGGCAGATGTGGCTAAAGCGGGTGGTGGCAGCATCTTCCCACACCGGTGTGAGATGCTGACAATAAAGCACAGCAGAACCACCCTTTGTCTCGCACAGTTCAATACAGCACTCGTAACACAAAGATTTAAGACAGTCCAGAAGAAAACCATGGACACCCTTCCACTGCGGGCTAAAACTGGGCATGCCAGGGCTCAGAACCGCTCAACGGGTTCAGTTCGAAAGGAGGTCGTTTTGACAATCCTGATTAACTTTTCACAAATGATTGATTTCTGGAGTCAAATTAAATATGTTACAAAAAATGAGCACTTTACTTTAATAAGCATTTACTGCATAAATGGTTTGTTAAGAACAGAAGTTGGGGGAAATTTACTTTTCTTTCAAATGCATTACTTTTGGGAATTAAAAAAAACATTTAACATTTTCCCAAATTACCAAACTTGATATTTGTCACAAAACATGTCTTTTATTGAAGGTCACCAAATCCGTCTCTTTGCATGTGATTACAAATTTTGTCAATTTAGTTGCAAATATAATAAAGTAATAAAAGAAAAAGAATTAATTGCACGAGTACTTTGTAAACAACAGTAAGCCATGATGTCAATTACAGATTAGTTTTGGTCAAATTTGAGTTAAAAGTTACCCAGTGTTTGCCTTTATGCCCTAGAATCAATCAAAAGCTGATTTTTATTATTAAACAAAACTGTAAGAGCCTTTATCTTGTATGGAAAATTAGATCCTTATTTTACTCCATGTTCATATCACAGTTTGGTTCCTCATGTTGCCAACCTCAACTTCAATGGTTCTGTTTTGTTGGGCTGAAACTTTCATCAACAAAAAGCAAAACTTAATTTATTAGAGTTTCTGAAATATTTTCAAAAGTTTGCAGGGGTCCTCAATTTCCTCCTGTGAGTCATGTGGCTTTAATGTCATTGAATTTTTACACATTAATATAATTCTCAGCTCTAATTCTCTATTAAAAATCTTTAACGGTTGTGGGACATGTCTCAAATCTGTCTCAAACTCTTCTCAATGTAGTTTCCCTGAGTCAGAAATAAGGCTGTATGTTATTGGGCTGAAATCTCTTTGGAACTTAAAAGTATTGTAGGAAAATTAAAGACAAGTTTGACCTGCAGTCACACCTACGGTTTACAAAAGAAAATAGCAATGGATTGGAGACAAGACTAAGAACTTGACATTCCTGACACGAGTATTAGGTGAAAATACATCTTGTTGCTTCACATTTTTTTGCATTTTCCAAATACTGGTATCTAAAGGCAAAACAGTTTGAGACAATCACCATGGCTCAGATTTTTTTGACACTCGCTTTCATAATATGTTGAAAATTGTTGCAAAATGCAGGAGAAACCCTGTGACTCACGGGAGGAGACGAAGAGCGATGCAAGCTTTTCAAGACAACTTGGAAACTCAGAAATGGATCAAGGATTTAGAGCCTAGTACAGTAAGTGTCAAGCAACTTTGCTAGGGTGATAACATCCTCAAACAGGTAAAAAAAAAAAGAAAAAAAGGATGAACTTAAGAAAAAAACTGGAATCTCAAATTACTGTGACTTGAATTTCATGTAAATTCCTATGACAAAAAGGTGATGAATGCAGCTTTTGAAAAGGTATTACTTTAATCAAACACTGAAATAATTAAACTATATATACATAGAAGTTTCAAGAATTAGTAAATATTTTCTTTGAATTTCTCAACCCCAAAAAGAGAATCTAAGTTTTAACAAACTGTCACTTATTTTAAGCAAAAAAGAAAATTGCCAGTTTGGCAAGAAATTTGTGAAGTTAAGTAGACATTTGTCCTGAAATTAGATATCTTACAAAGTTTTCCTTGTAAGTTGTTTACAGCTTTCTAATAAAGTTAATCTGAATATCTGTAAATATAAATATAGCATGTTGTATAAATCCTATTTATTAATATCCCCCAAACTGTGAATTTCACTTATATTGTTGACTGGTTTAGTTGCTTATTTAGTTTAATTGGCAGATTTATTTTTTGATTCATTGGCAAAATTTAAATTTATAATTTATCTACTATAAAATATATATATATATATATATATATATATATATATATATATATATATATATATTTGTCATTTAACCTGTAGTTCAGGAGTAATTTTCATATGGTTAAAAGTTATATACTTTGCTGTTTAACTTAATTTGATATCTTTTTTATTTTAGATTCAGTTTGGTAAAATCTGAGATTCTAAATAAAAATGGAGAACTCTGCCAACAATCAGTAACTTTTGGAAACTCCCTGGTCAACGCACTAAACCTGTTTGCAACTCAGTGAGACTTCAGAATCTCTTATGCAAAGGACAAAACATTTAGATGTTTTCTCTAATTGGGATTATAATGGAAAGCCCTGGTTCCACCACTTTTAGCCTTAGTAGAGTCTGAACACACAAACAGGTTGGCCAAGGCCAGAAGAGCCATGGTATTTAATATTCCAATCAATGTGTAAAATACAACAAAAAAGGGTCTTTCTTCTTTCTTTTCTTATGTTTGGACTTTAAGCACAGCTTGGTAGATAGATTACACAAAGATTCTCATTGTCACTCCATGAACCTCGGAGGCTGGCTTGCTGTAGTAGCTGTGCAGGATTGAATCTAATCACAATAGAACCCCTAAAAGATGGAAAACATACCAAACAAGATGGATAAATAAATTTAAAAGTATTCTGTGCTGCTCGCTACATTGTGTTGCCAAGAGGTCACATGACTGCACACCAACATCCCACCATTAAATATTTCCACTACGTGTGTGAAGAGTCTTGGAAAAATCTGCTGTGTTACTAAAAGTCTTGTTGAGTAGCAAATCTGTAGCCCAAACCAAAAAATAAAAGGCCTCTCTGGGTAGACAGATACACGTCACCGGCGCTACAGTGACACGGTCAAAACAAACCCCTCCCAGCTGTCACTACGTCAAATCCCTAGCTATATTAGATAGCTAATGGAGGCGGATGGTCTTGAGTGAATAAGCAAAAACACAGTTACATACTGGTCTCTGCTATCACTTGGTATCGGGGAGGTGACACAAGAAGAGACACAGACAAAAAGGACATTTTTCATTGAGATAATACTGTCAAATTTAGGCAAACATATACTTTAGTCCCGAAACATAGCATCATCGTTTTTTTTTTTTTAATGAAATAAAATTATTCACAGACTTGAATATAAAAAGATTTACAATTTTATACCAGCACAATGGAAAAACACGAGGAAAAACAAGTAAAGGGCAATAATTCCGGTTCAATTCTTGATTTTTACAGCTTTAAAATCATTCATTTAACACGTTTCTTTGTTTAGGTTAACTGGCTTTTGTAATACTTTTTTATATGAATGCAAAAAACGTGTCACATTACTTACTGATTGTAAAATGCAAAGCATTGCACTTTCTCCGGATCTATTCATTGGAAAAAATCTAAATGTCAGTGAACATGACAGATTCATGAAACATTTTACTCTTTATTTAAATGGAGAAAAAATATGCTCTTAAATATTCACATCTTTTTCTACCCATCGCCACAAATATATACTGCATATATGAAATATATGTATATATATAGAGAGAGAGAAAGAGCTTTTTCTAAAAGAAAATCAAACTGTACACAACGGATTTATGTTATAAACATAAGTTCTCTTTTGTTTTTCTTCGTTTGAAGGAAATTATGGCTCAGATGCAGTTCCAGGCAATCGACATGAGCTGATCGGACCTTTTGAGAAGCATGGCTCAGGCGGTTTTGATGAACAGCAACAATTCTGTGCCAACTCCTCTCCTCTTCTCAACAGACTCCAAACACCACGTTTAATGGATATAAGGGGTAACTGCTGGTGACAGCCTGGTCAAGGATTTAAAAAGCAAAAGCTCTAGGTTACACATTTACAAGATGAGAAAGGCTTTTTTTTTTTCGTTGTTCTTAAAATAAACACTTCAAAGAAGGCGCCTCTGTGTTTTTCACACACCCTCCATCTGCCAGATTTCTACACAGGTAGTCTTTTTGACATCAAAACGGCTCTGGCACTGAATGTATTTTTTTGTGGACCGATGAAATTACATTTAAACTATGAAGAACTTCAGTCCTCACGTATGACAGGAGCAGTTTATTCCCTTGAACCCTTTCCAAATCCCCTTGGTTTGTGGAGAAACAAACCTTGGATAACAATATATGTAGTATTTTTGTATTTTTATTGTTTTAGAGTTTTGCTTTCAGCTCAGCAAACACTTTGAAACCCAAAGAGGTTCACATCCGACTAAATGGTCAAATAACCAACATCTGATCCACTTCCTTACTATGAACACATACAATGTTGAGGAAAAGTATATCAGATCTCTTTTTACTTCTGTGAATATTTTTATTGAAATGTTTTCTGATAAAAATAAAATCAATATCACACTTAAATTCCAATATGGGAACCTCTGTTTTGAGTAAAAAGCTGTCCAAACCATTGTTTTTGTGAGAGTAACTTCCTCATTTACCACAACATAGATTATATGGGTTATGGAGAAATTCTCCAAATTTCAGGAGACCATGTAGGCCACATAAACAAATGCAGAAGATCTGAACATTGTAACCCAAAATGACCCCAAGAACATTCGGATTCCTCCAAGAGGTCATAAAACAAGTAGACAACATGAACATAACTTTAAGACTCAGATAGAGACTTTTGTACTAAAACTGAAAACCAACACTTTCATTTGACAAAAATATCAAAAAAATCTCCAAGAAAAATATTCGGATAAGACAAAAGATAAAATGTCTTGAATTTGTATCTCCTTCTTGTTAGACTAAGAATTTGAGAAAAAAAGAACATTCAAACACTATGGTGGTAGGATCAGTCGCCCTTGCCCCTTCAAAAATCTGCACAGTTTGCTATAATGGTTGGGACCTTTAATTCTGTTCTCGCTTCTAAAAAAAAGAAAAGAAAAAAAAATCTGATGGAATATTCTCTATCAGTTCGTGAGCTTGAGGTTAAGAGCACTTTGGATCGGCAGCACAACAAAGATCCAAACCAAGGAGAGCCCACCTTTTGAGAGGATCAAGGAGATCCACTGAGATTTTGTTTGTGACCTTAAACAGTCATCAGTTCTGGAAAGTTTGGAATTCAAGCAGTTCTGCAATGAAAAGGCAGGCTAAAACAATAAACCAAAATAAGAAAAACTAAAATTAAAAAATATTTGGTTAAAGTTGTTGGAGTGACAAAAGGTTGATTTAAGATGGAATAATATTAAAATACTGCCTGTCATGTTTGGACAGCTTTTTTTCCCCTTAGAATTGTTATGTTTTAATTGAAGTAGGTATTTTTTTCCTAATATTTACTTTTTTCATCCAATAAATTAAATGTGCAAAAACACAACAGAAATACTTTTTCACAGCATTATAAGTTTCTGCAATTGTGTTCATCTTGACTTCCTGTGGTAAATGTTGCTGCAGAACTTGTGTTGTGGCTGGACTTTACATTCAAGCAGAGGGCACGGATGGCCTCTGTTTCGTAGTTAGGTAGTTCAGGGAACATTTGATGTGCACCCAAGCTTGAGTAGTGTGGCACAGTGATTACATTAGATTTAATATATGTCTTAACATATAGAACACCATCAACAGCAACGACAACTACTGTATAACACAGAAGTAAAGTAAAGGTCTCCAGGTATAGAGCTTTAACATGAACAAAGGATGTATTGCTCAAGAACAACAGATGAACCCGAGAGTTGACATGTCCTTTGACTTGTATGTGGCTGCATGAGGACAAACATATTTGGGATATGATGTAATACTCTGCAAGGCAAAAAGATTCACAGCTGCTGACGCTGTACAGGTTGATGGAGAGCTCGACTTAAGTTTAGCACTCAGCTTTTCAATAAGCCAGAAGAATTTCAGTCACAGCTGATTTACCCTGTTGTCAAGAATACAAACACAGAAAAGCACAGACACAGAAGAATCACATCAAAGAGAGGAGCCAGGAGGGCCGACTAGGAGACGAGATGAGAAGAAGATTGATGTGTGAAAGGAGAAGAAAAAGAGAGCGACAGACCAAAATAAAGAGAGCGTGGAGAAGGGGCGAGATGGCGGGGTAGAGGGGCACTAAGAACAGATGATTATCACTCTACATCCCTTTTACACGTGGTATTGATGACACAATAGTGGTGCCCTTGGTGGGTGTCACAGTTCTGCGGGGGTGTAAACAGTTTGTTGCGGGAAAAGAAATGCACTGTGTTTAAAAGACATAAAATTATATTTCTCTGTTAAAGGCTTCTGAGAGCAGCAGGCGAATGGTACTATAAAGTTCCTGAGCCCTCAGCAAGCATAAAGGTTCCTCTTAATACAGTACTGCTCTCTGTAAGTCTTTCTCTTTTAATAGTCTCTTTACAGTTTCACTGTGTTTGATGTTTGATTTATTGGTTTGGTCAGTTGGAGTAAAAGTCAATGCTGCGGTTGTTGTCTTTCACATACTGGGAGGAGTATGAGGAAACAACAGTGAGCGCTAGAGCATTCCGCTGACATACTCCACTGACTTTGTTTGGCTTTCTGGTTTGTTTGCTTGTTTGTGCAGAACATTATAAAAGGCTCAGTGCATAACAGTTCTTATTTGGCGATGAAGCCACTTTGCCGGGATGCTGCCGGGTTTATGATTCCTCAGGTTGGCATGAGCCTCGTCTGAGATCCACATGACTGTGGACCCTTTACTGTACGTCAGACTTCGCTCTCCACACTAGAGAACTGTGCTGAGTCCCTTCGTGAGCAAAGGCTCTTGGCTTTAAGGGGTAAATGAGGAGATTGAGGAAACCTCTGGGGCTGCGGGATGGAGCGCAGTCTCTGGTACTGCAACTTGGCACTTGCCGAAGCCATGGAGGAGGCATGTGGTGCTCCTGGTGCGGACGACACCACTGAGGGTGAGGAAACGGACGAGGACGAGGTTTGGGGAGGAACATGGATTGAGTGAGATGAGGACGGAGGAGCTGGAAGGGCAGGGAGTGGGGGTGGCAAGTTTGGTATAAGAGACGAAGGTGGCGATGGTTGTATTCCTCGGTCCCGATCCCTGTCCGCTCTCTGTGTTCTTTGCTGGATACTGAGGTTTGACTGGCTGCCAGTTTTGGAGGGATTATGTGATCGATCAGGTTTGGATGAGGACGAGGAATCGTGTTTTGGCTTCAAAGGACCACCAAAACTTTGGCAATGGCGGTACAGCTCTTCCTGGCTTCGTGATGCCGAACGCGCCCATTTTGAGGAGTGCGGATGATGTCTGGGCGAATGGCACGATGAGCAAGTTGCGTGTCCTTTGCTTTTGTCCTTTGACTTGCGCTTACTCTTCTTCTCATCCTGTATATGGAGCTTATCCACGGACCAATATCGTCGAGGAGGAGGTGGCGTGAGGGGAGGCGGGGGCCAGTGTGAACCTGATCCCATCCCTTTCTTCCCCCCACCTCAACTGCACTTGAACTCCAGCACTTTCTGCTGTTCCCCACCTTTCTCCTCTCTCAGGAACAGATCATCCCTGCTGTTGATGCTCCCCGTTTTGTCTCTTGAGGATAAGTGCTAAAGAACCAACCTCCTCCTCCAATCCCCCAACTGCCCTGCCTTCATGATCTTCCCAGTACTCTCAAATTTCCCAAATTCTCCGAAGACCCATCATCATCAGAGTATATTCCAACCACCTTATCACGTTCTCGCTCTTCATCAGATGTAGTCCTTCCTCCTCTGTGTCTTTTCCCATGTTCGGTTTTCCTCATCTCTGTTTCCGATTCGTCTACCACATTCTCTGCTGCGGACTCCCAACCATGGAAGGACAACCCCTCCTTCGAGTGCAACTCAGCTCGGTCGTTCCTTCCTAACAATGGCCTTCTCTCTCCTTCCATCCCCACAGCATCCCTATCTGAACTTTTACTCTTCCTTCTTTTAGAAGAGGTGGGCAGTAGCGGCAAAAAAGCGGATGGAGTTGCATCAGAAGAAGGGTTGCCCCCTCCCCAAAATTTCACAGATGTCGAAGGCTTACTACTTGAACTATGATAATGCTTACTGTTCCTTCTTCTGTGATGTCTCTCCTTTCCCTTGTTGTCTTCTCCATCATCTCGCTCTTTTTCTTCTCTTTTTTCTTTCATTTTCACCTGGGATGTTCAACCATAGCTTCTGATTGAGCTCTCGCTCTTTTTCCGAAAAGACTGTCGTCTCAAAGACGGGTATGGTGGGAATTCTGGTGTCCCTGATTTGAGTTCTTCTCTTTTATCTGGCTCCCCTCCCTCCTGCTCGGACCTTTTCTGCTCCCTCTTTCTAGTCTTATCCTCTTTTTTTCTTTTCTTTTTGGTTTTGCGTCGTTTTCGCTCTCTTTCTCTTTCCCTGTCTTCTCTCTTCTTTTTCTTTCGCCCCTTCTTTCTTCTCTTTCTCTCGCGCTCTCTCTCTTTGTGGTCCCTCTTCTCCTCCCTACTCACCACCCCATCACCTCGGCTTGTTGAACTCCTCCTTCCTCTTTCTCTGTCAGCCCAAGAGGCCCACCACTCTTGAAGCTGGGCCAACTGACTGCCAGTTCTGTCCCTGCCGTAATCCCTCTGAGGACGGGGCTTTCGTGGAGGGATCGGAGGAGGTGGGGGGCTGCATGGCAGTGAACGGGATGACATTCGTCGAGAGCGAATCTTTTTCTTTGATCCCAGCAAGAGGCTGGATTCTTCTGTAAGGAAATCTGAGTCGGCCTCATCATCTACTAAAAAGTCGCGGTTCCCTGCCCGATACCGGAAACTCAGGGACGAGTTGTAGGAGCTGTCACTGGAGCAAGAAGAGGGGGAATTTGATCGAGAAAGTGATACTGAAGATGAAGAAGAAGATGAGGATGATGAAGAGGAGGAGGAAGATGAGGCACTGGAGCAGGATGAGTAGAAACGGCACGGAGAGGAGGGAGTTGTCGGGGTATGAGTTGGAGACGACAGGGGAACTGGGAGAGGAGGAGGTGGAAGGGGGTGGCGTCCCCTTTTTCTACCTCCATCATTTGCTCCATATCTTCCACCTCCCCTCCTTCCTAAAGGAAGGATATTCTCATACAAGGGACCTCCTGAGCCTTTTCTTCTTGCCTGTGCAAGGCTTCCTCGTCTCCAGAAGGGAGGCCTTCTAGGCGAGGATGGCAATAGTGGAGGAGGCTTGGAAATTAAGTGCGCTTGGCCTTGCTGCATGCCTTTAGAGGGCACACGAGGCATCCCCAAGGCTTTAATGCCTCGAGGATTGGCTTTTGGAGTCTGCTGAAGGCCCCCAACCTGTTGGTCGGTGTTACTTCCAAGCCCTTCTGGATCTATAGGACCATAGTAACGCTTGTATTCATCTAGACTTGTATCACATGCTACACCTGCTCCTCTTTGCATGGTCCAGGCCTGTCCCAGGTTCTGCTGGTACTGCTGTTTGGCCTGTAGGTCAGTGATTCCTCCAGCAATTCTCCTATACCCACTGCCCCACTGTTGCCTCCACTCATGGCTTTCTCTTGCTTTGGTCTGTTCCAGCGATCAACCACAGCCAGTCTGCGGTCATGACGAGGCAAGAAGGTGGAGCAAGGCATGGGGCCCTCCAGTAAGGGACTATTCGAGGGACCCAATGCCACTGCTGAATGTGCCGTAGTGGGCGGTGAGCCAGGTAGCATGGTGGTATAGGTCTGCCCTGATGGCTGTTGATGATGCTTCTGCTGTTGTTGGACCATGGCAATGGCAGTTGTGTTGTTTACTGTGGCTGTGACAAGGTGCTGTTGCGGGGCAGTGGGCATGGTGGTCACAGTGTGGTATTGAGGCAAAGTGCTGGTACCCCCTCCTGGTGCTGTCTCATCCTCAAACTGGCAACAGCTGTACATGCCCTGGATGACAAAATGAAAGACTACAGTTAGACCAACACGTGATTTAATAGACTACTTTAAACTTTTACCATTTTGAATTTACCATTAGTAGTGGTGGACAGATTGATCCAAAATATAGATCGTATCGATCTCAAGTTGGTATTGGATCGACAACGGCACACAGTTATCCATATTTTCACTCTTGTTTGAAACTTTTCTGTATCTGCAAGAAGGACCCGACTGAGTTGCTGCCACTCTCACCAGTCCGGTGAGATCTCAGCAGCAGATCTCACAGTGCATTTATGCAGGCAGCATGTATTGTTCACCCTATTTCCACTCGATTTAAATGCTGTGTTCTTTTTTTACAAGTTACTTTGTTGTTCTATTTATAGGCTAAGAAGTTATAAATTATGTATATTTCTACCAGTTTTTTTTGTAATTGTTAAACATTTTGATTTATTTTTGTGTCATAGTTACTTGTTTCTTTTGGTTTGTAGACTGTTTCACATTCAGTTCTTCAGTTTTTAATTGATTTCAAGAAACGTTTATTTCAATAAACTATTTAAAAGTACAGGAGATCAATGGTGCAGAAAGAGTTGCAGGCAGTCATTGAGGAGGAGCGAACGAGTGAGCAGGGTGGTCGGGATGCCTCAGCAGGGAGCTTGGACGAGATGGGAACATTCAGTGGAACGCAAAGTGTCATGGCGGAGTTGTGGAAGTCAGAGCCAAACTGTATACTTTTTTCTGATATAGGCGATCTACGGCGTCCTACCAAGCCCCTTTAACTTGTAATGGTGGAGTCACCAGCCTGCAACCTGTGTCTAAACAGGGGGACATCCTCACCTGACCTAGTAGAGGAGTGCCGGAAGAACGATTGGAGAAAGATGTAGGGGGTTCATAGGTCAGTCGCTTTGTGGAGCACAGAGCATGCTGGGCATCACTATGGCCAGCAAGCGCAGGGCCATGAAGGAGGTAACAGAGGCAGCAGAAGTAGCCTCAAGGTGGCAGTGGGGACAGGGATCTGATCAACCCCAGCTCAGTCGCCTGGGTGAGTATGTATGATGTTGGAAAGACCCCAAACACTCCATAACCCCAGGTAACATCGATGATGATGTGTCCCGGTTGCATCACTAGTTGTTTGCTAAAAGTTTTCCATATAATTGTAAATATTGTCCTAACTCTGTTTTTATGTGTCTCAAACAAATTAAATAGAGAAACTTACCAAAAAATTAATCGTTCACAGCAATTAAAAACAATTGAGATTTTGAAGTTCATGTCACATCCACCGCAATTACAAAAAATATCGATATTGGTATCAATATCAACGATATCGACCGGTATCGGATCGATACTCAACCGCTTAGTATCCCCCAGTTTTATCACATATATATTACATTTTGTCACATTTTGAATCAGGAATAAAAAGCTTGAATTGTTGTCATTTATCAACTTTGGTCAAGGTTTTATAATGACACTCTGTTGGTCAATAAGTAAGGGTGGGGTAAAATCTGAGACCGGATATCTCATGTAGACAAATTATTCAGTCCCAGTACATTTTACTACAGGAAGACTCGTATTTTCTATAGTCTCAAATCCTTGCACAAGTAACTCCCCACTAAATAACCCTATGTTTTTGCCACATGCTGGGATTATTACTGTCAACAGTTTTTCTTCATTTGGAATTTGTATTATTTATCACAGAAAAACACGATCCTTAAAGATTAATGCAGTCCAAATTTTGGACTGAGATTGCCATAACTGTGCGAGTACTTTTTTTTTTTTTTTTTTTTTTAGAACTACCAGTTCCCTTTTTTAAGTTAGAAAATTAATCAAAACCCAATTTAAGACTCTCCTTCTCTTTGCGACCTTCAACAGCCCCCTCATGGAGTGTTTCCAGGCCAACAAAAAGGAGTGTGCTTTCAGAAAATCCCTGTTGTTAGCCACAAGCATAGCATATGGTGGCCCACGAGGGGATAAAACCTCTAATCTTCGCACTCTCACCAAACCTGCTCTCCTTTTTCATCATCCTATAGAAATTACAAGTTTATTCTAAGCATTAAGCTGCCCAACTTTTAGCACTCAGTGGTCAAAAACACCACCACCTTTGCTAACCTTTCCTTCAAACTTGCCTTTTGCATCCATTAGGACACAGTGGGGGGCTGGACTTCTAACCATGCTCTGCTGGAAGTTGCCTGCCCTCAACAGCCTGACAGCTGTTTGTTGTTTACCATGCCATAGAAGTCACTATGCCAGTTACCCTATGTGAGATTGTTATTTACAAGCCAGTTGGGTCATTTTCATGTCAATTTTTTTGCTTTAATCCCACCTCTTTAAAGACTGCACTCTTTTATTGTGCAAAAATACACAGACATTTGAACGAACCCTAAAGCTTAAGACATTCCTGAACTTCATTTAGTGTGAATCTTGAACAGGTTTCCACTAGAAACTGCTTAAATCTCATTTTTACATAGAGATTTCACACAAATATTCTCTGTCCTCCTGCATTTTTCACTTCTTAAAGGCTGGTTTACATTTGTTCATTTGTGTGTGTCTCTGTTCTATTGCATTGATACAAAAAAAATAGAACATTCAATAATTAATTGGAATGTTTACTTCCCCTCCGTCATGTCTGCGTCTCACATCCGTCCCCCCACAAAACAATGCAAGCTTTACGCAGGAGATCTATGTCCAGTCTTTCAACGCATCAATTGTATTGTAAAAAGACAGAAAAACAGGAAATCGGAGCAGATTTCAAAATAAAACTTCATATTTTATATTTACGGTGCCATGCTCACGCGATTACGCGGGTTAATTTGAAGTTTAATTTGAAAGCACAAAAACATAACATCATTTTTGATACAAAACAAGCACTTTACAAAGCTTTGTGAGGAAGGAGAGGACAGAAGGTCTGATTGGTAAGTTTGAGTTCTGTGTTCCCCAAACTTTTTCTTGTGAGGGCCACATAACTGTTTTCTTTTCGGTTTGTAGACTAACAGAGAAAGTGTAACAATCCCTGCCTAAACGTAAACATTTACAGTTTTCCAGAAAGCCACAAATAACCAAATTTTAAATAATTAATGCAAGTAATCTTCACATAAAAAGGAGTTCTAAAACATTTTAAAAATTAATTCCTATAAATATCCTCTCCCGTCACAGTTCAGACAGCAGAAGGGTGGAGGAGGACGGACCGAGACACAACAGAGACAGCGACTGGCCGTCGTGAGATGGACTCCTTATCAATCAATCAGTCAATCCATTTTTATTTATAAAGCGCATTTCATGGCATTGCGCCAGCCCAAGGCGCTGAACATAAAAACAAGAAAAACATTAAAAACAGTAATGTTAAAATAATTGCCCCAGCAAACCCTGCTCTAGCCCCACCCACCAAATGTTGCAATAATCCACCTTCCATAAAATAAATACATAAGGATTAACAATAAATCAATTTATAAATATAAAATAAAAGAAACACGTGGCTTGGCTGCGTACGGAAACTGTACAGTGTGATCCATTTATCACAGGGGCCGGCTGCACACATAGGGCGTCACCACGGCACCCACCCAAACCCAAACCTTATGCTATAAAACAGAGATTCACAATAGACGGACCACTGTAAATCACCACTAGCTCCGTGGAGAAATTGTGCGTCGGTGTTAGACTGGGGGCGGTGCTGTCAGACCAGACCCTTCTTGAAAGGGACTGTTTCACTCTGTGACATCAGCACGTGAGAACCCGCTCGTTTTTGTGGGTATGGGAGGGGCTGCTGCTGAAGGTTTTAAGAGGATCACTCAGAAAGAAGTGAACGGATCAAAATACTGCTTTGGGGTTCTTTAAAGTGAGGAATGAACAGTATAATACACTTAAAAGCTCAAAAAGTTTGGTTTTTTTGATATAGTATGGCTCCATTAAGACATTCTAACTGGCAAAGACCCAACTCCCCTCGAAGGGGCACATATTCTTACTTTTGGAAAATTTCAAGCAAATCTTATATTTCTATTTATATTCAAAGCTGGATTTAAATATGTTTCTTGCAATTGATTGTTTTTAAATAATAGTTTGTGTCCTTCAGTTCCATCCTGAGCCACGGTGTGATCTGCACTCTGGTTTGAATATTTCCATTCAAAAGAACAATGGCACTTGTCCGTCCTAAAGTTTAATTATTGGGCAATGCTGTGAATAAATCATGTCATGTCTGCAGGTATTCTGACTAAGTCAAATATCTCCGCCATGCATAATGCAACCCAGTTTCCAGCACTTTTGTCACTTCTCCTCCCTCTGGTTCTTCCGTGTGGCTCTTCTCCGTCTCTCCTCTCCCCCTGCACCTGTTGTACTCCACCACCTCTGCCTTAGAAAACCTCCAGCTGTCTCCTGGGCTCTTTTGCTCTCGTCTTATCTCAAAGCGTGTCTCCCTTGTGATGGCACTTTTCATCACTTTCTCTCCCCTGCAACCCCACAACCCCCGTCTCTTTACTCTCCTTTTTAAGTTCCCTGCCTTTTCTTCTAGTTCACCTCTTTTCCAGTCATTTCAAACCTTTTCTACCATCATTTCTTCCTTCTTCTTCCTCTGTAGCTTCCTTTTTTCATTCTACACTTAAGATTTCTTAGACCCCAAGCTAAGCTTCCTGACACTCCAGTTGGCACTGAAAGGAATCCTCCTGCTCTTGAGCTCCCTTTGTAAAGACACAAAGATGGATGATACATATTTTAGCTCTCCCTGCTCATTTTCATGTACCCTGCTTGGATTATTTGCACTAGATTAAGTCTGACATTGTCTACTGCTATAGTTGGTGAGAACTTTTGTCGCATAAGATCAATCCAGAACCGAGACTGAGTTTCCTCAGGTTTAGCCCTGGTTAAATGTGCCTTACCCTGCTTAAAGCCAGGAGGAAGTCCATCCCACCAGATCTTTTGACACAGTGTCGCAGCTTCCAGTACACCATATGCTCCCAAGCAAACACCAGCAGACTCAGGCCCATGGCCACCAAGAGCATGTAGAAAACTCCGGCCATGTTGTCGATGTCCAGCTTACTGCTCATCACCTGCAAGACAGGAAGAAAGCAACTTTGAGGAAAGTGGGAGGTTTACGAGAGGAAAGAGAGCAGGGAGGTGGGAGGGAAACCGGTGAAGGAAAACAACACAGAGGGTCGGGTGAGACAGAGGGGCGTTTTATTACTAACCAGATGTAATCCATCCACAACGAAAAGAACAAAACAGAAACACTAAGTCAGTCGTGATCAAGAAGTGAGGCTTGCTGTTGGTGCCCCCCCACTGCAGCTTTACAGCACCAATGACGTTGATGCAAAGACCAAAACATGTCAATCCAACAAAGAAACCACCCTATGGTCTCTTTTTATCATGTCTGTTTTTCCTTTAATTTCCTGAGACTTTTTTTTTTTTTAGGATGGCCAGAATAAATTGTGGAGTTAGAAATAAATGTTTTTTTTTGGTTTATACAAAGTTCAACCAAACATTAACACAAAATTTAAAAAAGAGCAACAGTGAAAACTCATTAAGGTTCTCACTCAGATCATGACTTTTGACTCAATCGCACAGGAGCCCAAAATCCAAAACACATCTTAGGTTTTTAAAGTTAAAACTTTAAAAATATAACTTTTGAACATAAATATGAATAAAAGCAGGTAGGAGTATTATTCCAGAATAAATCAATTTAATTCAATTTCTTATTCCCCATCAAAAAATAATGTTTTGTCAAAATTATGCAATAATAGAAACATTGAACATAACGTTGAAAAATAAATATATAAACAACATTTCTTTAATTCTACACCATTTTATATGAAAAAGTACACTTATAAATATCCCAAAAGATTTTGATCTCTATAAAATATGACCTGTTAAAATGATCCAAATATGAACATGCTGCGAAACAAAACAGACAAAGCCTGGAAATAAAAACAAATCAAATTATTCCATTTTCTTTGCTCTGTGTTTTGTTGTCTGGCTGCTTTACTCTGTTTTACCCTCAGTTTTTTTTTTTTTTTTTTTTTTTTTATCCGATTATGTTTATTTCTTTCTGCACCATGAGTGAGTGAGAGGGACAGGATGTAAAAGTCTGTGTGTTCCAAAAAGAAAGCAAAATATAATTTTAACTGATTTCTAAGCCTCCATAATCATAGTGTTGCTTCAATATGTTACCAGCACAAGCTAGCATTGGGCTATTGATAATATTATTACGAAATTATCTGGCGGCCTGGATATAATTACCCGGCAGGCAGGATCCGGCCCTCGGGCCTTGACTTTGACATATGTGTTTTAAAGGGCCTAAATCATGCAAAATCGACATTTTTTTTTTTAGCTTTTAAGTGTTTTAAAATGTTAAATCCTCATGAAAAACACCCCAAAGTGGCATTTTGCTCATTTCATGCATCTCTGAGCATTGTGTCAAAGCTAATACATTATCATAGTATATGTATATACTCTGAAAGGCCTCTAACTTAAAAAATATAATTGATTCTGAAAGATGTTTAAAACAAGGAGGAGAGAGTTCTGCAGGGAAACTGCAATAGACAGAATATTAAAAAAAAAAAAAAATCAAATTTTCTATTTTTAAATGATTTATTTGTACTATGGTGAAAAAATGTGTTCAAAAACAAAGGTTCTCCTTGATAATTTGAAACGTAACTCTTGTTGGGAATGACAAGTCAAACGTTTTCAAACATTGTGTAAAACGGCCAATATTTTAGTCTCAGTGCCATCTCTGGGGAATGAAGATTTTTCCCAAATATATTCATTCCTAACATTGATCAGTGGACCAGCCCCCTTTGCCATATAGCTGAAAATGTACTATTTACAAATCAAAAATGAATTTTTATTTTTACCAATTTATTTAGATTACCTTTTGGTAAAAGTAAACTTTTATTAATGATCTAAATTACAAAAATTTGCAAAAGTTAAGTAGAAATGAAACCGCCTCAAGCTCATTACTTGAAAGTTTTCAGTCTTTATTGTCAACAAAATAGGAGTCTGACAAAAAAAATGATCATGACATTCTCTGAGAAGAAAAAGCAAATGAAAAGGAAATTGTTAATTTTCTAATAAAATATGGCTTTTTTTAAAGACAACAGGATAAGATAAAGTTGTTCTGAATTTTTTTTTTGACCCACGTTGATAGTTAATTGTGTTTTTTTTTTTGCTGCATCAGCTGACCTCTTCGTGTTCACCTTAATCTAATGATTGGGATGATGTTTTAAACTCACCTCTATCTTATCGTTGTGGCAAATGCCAGACAGCCAGAGGCGCTCCAACATATCAATCTCATCTGAAACAGCAAAGACAGAAAGAGCTGAAACACGACCACACTAAAGATGGGAGGGAAAACACAAAGATCTGAAACAGCAGAGAGAGAAGTAAAGTTAAAAAATATGCAAATACAAGAGAAAAAATCCCTAAAACCTCTAGAGATCAAGGTGTTTGATGCCCTGAGGGAGAGGATGAATGCAGAAGAGAGAGAAAGAACGAGAAGTTTGGCCTGTTTATGACAAAAACAGATGATGAAATGCAGCATTTTAAAGAGAAATGAGAGACTGGAATCTACAGAAGAAAGCTGGTGGAAATCAGCCAAACAAGAAGTGCAACCTGTGTAAATGGATTCAAAGGAGAGAAAAGCAGCAGCAGAAGGAAGGTTTAATGGACATCTTCAGAGAAAATGTAGGAAAAACAAGTCTTGAAAACTGGGGGTGAAAAGAAGATGTCTTTGAAGCCGACTGGTGCGGCGACGTGTGTGGGGCGAGCGCACTCGGGGCACGGCGCCGCCGCAGCGTGTAGAAGATGAAAGGAGGAGAAGCACCTATTTCCTGTCAAACTCTGACACACTCACACGTGTCGCCCACTCTGAACTGGTGCAAAATGGGGGGCTTTTTTGTGTCGGCCATTAAGGCGCTCATCTGAGAGGCTGCAGGAAGGAGGCTGCGCTTTCCCAGATGCAGACGGATGTCCAGGACCGTTTCCAGAGGATTTTGAAATCCGCTGTCTTGAAAACATGCTTGGAGTCCGTCTCAGTTCGCTTTGAAGAATCAAAGCACATCCAAATCCCAATTATTAACCGACCTCTGGGTTAATTAACTCTGTCTGGAAAGCCCTGCCACACAGATTAGAGCGCCAAGACTCGACCGCGGTCGCCGAAACGTCAAAGCTGCTCAAACAAAACACAAATCTCACTGAATCAACGTGAGCTTCTCCTTTTTTTCACCCTCAGAGGTTCGGCACGGAACTCCAACGTTGCTTGACAGCTGAATTAAACAGAGCGCCACTCCCTTTGACCCTGAAACTCCTGACAACAGACACGGATCTGAGCATTGGTTCTGCAGCAGCGCCCATCTAACTCACGGGCTTGAGCGAGCGCCAGTGTGATCCGTCCGGCTGTTTTCCTTTACAGCTCCATAAACAGAAATCCCAGCTGGTTTCCACCTGCATGCTCCACCCTCTGGATCACACATCAATTTTCCATTTTAGTGCTTTTCAGCCGAGTTTGTTCCCGTTCAGATCATGTTGGTCACCATAAACTCCAACACATTTCTATTAAAGTAAAGGTGAGCCGACATAATCTTTTATCCCCAATTCTGTACTTTAACAGTTCATTAAGCTGATTTAAAGCAAAAAAAAAAGTTTCATAAAATTTCTTAAAATGCACTTAAATGTTTCCCTTCATTTTAATCTTGTTTTTATTATATATTTTAGGATTTTGTATATTAACGTGTTTTTTTATGCAGACTCCAGGAGACTAACGGCATCCTTAAATAAATAAATAAATAAATAGACCGAAATTATTTAATATATTTTTATTTCCGCTCCAGCTTGAGAGGGTTTTTATTACCTATTAAGCTGAAAGCTGTGTCTCAAAAAATGTAATAAGTAAAAATTGATGAATATGTTGTAAACATAAAAAAGTCTTCTAGAGTCAAACTAGTAGCATTTTACACAACAGCCATTATTACAGCAACGCTTAAACATGGTAGTGGTAGTGTTATGGTATGGGATTTCAGTGCATATTTAGAACCTGGAGGATATTTTTTGTTATTTATGGAGCCATAAAATAAGTTTTCTACCTGAACATTTTGAATAAAAGAACCTTTAACTTGTTCTTTAGGTCTTAAGCTCTTGAGTTCTGCAGCAGAAAAACAATCCAGAGTCAAGTTCACCTTTGAAGGGATCAACATGGAGGTTTGTAGTGTTTTAGTCAAAGTCTGAACTAAAATCGTGATTCTTTTGTAACCTGAAGACACTGAAGTGAAACTAAATTCTCCCGTAACCATGAAAAAATACACTTAATAGCTGCGTGTCTATCACACATATCGCAAAATTTTGTCGAAACTCTAGAAATGTAAAAAAAAAACAATTTCGCAATTACCCTGTTTCCTTTAAACATAATTATGCGCATAAATACAAACCAACTTATGCAATAAGTCATTCAAAAACACGTCAACGGATGTGAACAATACTTAGATTTATAGCGGGTTCATTCACATTTCCGCCACGCTCTAGCATCTTCTATCAAAGGAGACGTCGGCGTCTTATTCAGGCCGTGGACGTGGAACCGACTACGGATGAAGAGATTTTGGGAAATCTTGGTTGTTTTTTTTACAGATGAGCTCTGGATCCAACAGTTCCACATGACACGCTCAAGTTTTGATTAGTTGAGGGATGCTTTCAGACTTCTGTGAGTGCGTGACTGTAAAGCGCTTTGGGTCTTCAGGAAAGGTCGAAAAGCGTTATACAAGTATACGCCATTTACCATTCTTGCAGTGCAGTCACTGTTGGTGACGTAACTCCTTTTATACTAGCAAATTGTATCTTTAAGAAATATTTTAATTTCAATATGCCTCAAAAACTTGTTTTGGTTTCGATAAATACAAGTTTTTCAAAATTGTCATGATAATGGAAAAAGGCTACTCACAAGTATTAGAAACATTTGATGCACAGTGCTTTACTAAGTCAGGTTTAGGGAGTCAGGTAGATTTGGAAGGGTATCCTCAATAAATTGCATAATCATTCATCAATCATTCTTTTTTTTTTTTTTTTTACCAATAATAATGTTTGAAGGAAAATCAGGGAGGGGAGCAAACACTTGTTCCACAGAACCATAAACATGAGACCTTGTGTTGTTTGTAAGAGTGCAAGTCAAGACATGTTAGATCAATGGAAGGATCATTGACTTTATAAGAGAACTGGACTGAACTGGATCCAACATGGGGACTGAATTCTGTTGGAACAGGAAGCTAGTCCACCACACTTACGAGGTACAGTTCTCTTACACAATAGATGGAGAGGACCTGTGAAGCCTTTCTTTCGAGTCGACTGAGTTTCAGGAGGAGGAAGACCAGCGTGTCTTCAGGTGTTGACAACAACCCACACACGTCCCGAGCTGCCAGGGCCTTCAGGGAAGCTCTTGCTTCTGTTTTTTTTTTTGCAGCTCAATGCCAAACCACATTTGAAAAGTGTTAGAAAAATGTGACTCCAAGGTGAAGAAGTCCCGAACTGTCACCCACCACAGAAGACACGAGGAGAATGAAAATCAGAGAGGCTTCAAACTTCAGAAAAGGGAAATCCAAAACCATCTGCACTTCTGTTAGATTTGGTTTGCATTCTGCTCAATTTTACATCCTCGACAGTAAAGGTCAGCGAATATTGAATAGACCAAAAAAGACAGGAAATCATTTAAATGTAATGTCACAGCTCCCACTTGATTGACAGAATAAATTATTTGGGGCTATGTCTTTCTTGATGCTGCATCACCGCATTGTTCAGCTGTAATAGATAAAAATCGTTTCATCGTAAAAAAAATAAAACTGCAACACAAAGATGAAAAAAGGGCTGTGGGAGCATCCTGGGATAAAAGTGTTTCGCTTTTAACTGCACAAACTATTTTCACAATCTTCTATTTGTAAAAACAGAGTGAAATAATGCACATTTTGCAGCCGTGCTATCAATCACGTGAAAAAAAGCTGGAGGCCTTTCTTTAAATCCCCTCATAATTACATTTGCACTCGCTCCGACCTGCAGAAGGAGTCTGAAATGTAAGATGGATTAAACAGATGCTGGGTGTGACTGCAGGTAAAGCCTTTGAAACCCGGGAAGCGGCTTTTCCTCCCTAAACGGCCGCAGATAAAACAGATCCGGCTGTGACGGCGGACAGGTGTCACCCTGTAAAGTGGCGCCTGTTCGGACCTCATAATTGTGTCTGTGACTAATTTGCCTTTAATGGTTTCGCCCCCGCCGCGTGTCTGTAACACATCTGTCAAAGAGGCGCCGCTGGACGTCCCGCTCTCCCTTTCTGAAGTGAATCGACACTCAGCAGCGTCAGAACAACAAGCCGCCTCGCCGTCAAATGCGGCACGCCGGCAGCTCACCTCTGCTCACATCACAGCACGCCGTCACTGACAGGCCCTTTTGTCCCAGCTAAAGCGCCCCCCATCAAACTCATGTAGAACACACATGTTCCTTCTCTCAAACAGACTCTTTGAACCAATTACTCGGCTTGATGTATCTAAATAATCTGCATATTCACAAGCCACATTTCCACCTCATTGCTTTAATCATTTATTTATAAAAGGGGGGGGGGGTCTCAGGAGATTTGAACTCCAGCTCCAGGAAACCCCTCCTGTGTTGAGCATTAGCCATATGGTGAGTCAATAAATGGATTTTTTTCCTGAAAAGTTCTTACAGGCTCATCTAGTTATATGGATTTCTGTCAAACATTTCACTTTTCTAAATTCAATACATTTTTATTTATATAGCCCAATATTACAGTTTTTCCCAATTGCTAAAACACTGAGTGCCATTCTCCAAACCAGCTGATCAACTGCTTTAACTCTTTTCTCAAAAACATCACTCTTTGGTCAAAACCTCAAACACAATTTGCAGTTAACACACAATTTGTAAAACTCTAATTCATTCTTTGCAGAACACAAGACACATTCTCACTTTTAAAACACAGTTGGCATTCACAGCACACAAGGTGCAAAACTTTAACACAAAGAGTCAAAACTCAAGCTCTGTTACAACACAACCATCACCATCAACACACAACTGGTCAAAACTGAAGACACTTGTTTCAAATTAACTGCAGTGAATATAAGGAAAGTTCTGGAGCAAAAGAAAAGCTGATGAGAGATGGCAAGTAGAGAAAGGCAATTTAAACCCAGACCCCCACTTGGACCAGAACCCCCACCCAGACCCGAACCCAGGCCCAGACCCGCACCAAGACCAGAACCTAGAGTCGCTCCAAGACCCAGACAAAGGACAACAATTTCTGATGCAATCCGGGCCACAGTAATTGACCATGTGTTGGTTCATGGAATGACCATGAGAGAAGTGGGTCAAAGGGTCAACCCCCAACTCAGCCAGTTCACTGTGGCATCAATTGTACGGATATATAAAAGGGAAAACAGGTGAGTACAAACTGAGATAATTGTAGGAATATGAATTAAAGGTACATTTTACTTGGATCAAGACAGTACCAAATGTCTATTTACATACAAATACATATTTCTTAAGTTTGTGATAAAATACTGTTATACAATTTGAGTGAAATCACTTTATCTATTCAATATCTTACAGTAAAATTTACAGTAGATGAGATACTATTTTGTAATTTGCATTACTGTAACAATTCTCAGTCCTGCTGATTCAGATCTTATTTACAATAAATAATGAGCATTTTTTTTTTTTTACAGATGTCAAAATGTGTACTTAATTTAGACATTACAAAAAATGCTTTTCTTACATTTTATTGTAAACTTTACAATGCATATTCTTTCTTTCATCTACTGTTTGCATTGTTTTACAGAGCTGCTAGACAGTCTTATGCAGGAAAGTGATGTGTTCCTGTGTTCTGGCTAGGGAAAACATTGACATGTTGATGAAGTCCTCTGGCCTGATCACGCACAGAGACAAGATGATGAAATGCAATGAATGTGAATCTATAACTTTGGTGAAAATAAAAATTAATCCCTGATACTTTTTACTGTTTTTTCCCTCTGGGGTGTGTGTGTGTGTGTGGGGGGTGGACATACCTCTATGTAAACCATTTTGTGAACAGTGTCAAGTGTTTTGTTGTGTAGTGTTTTGTGATTGTTTCATGTTTGTTAGTTTTGATGAGTGAGTCTTCATTATGAACTCAAAGTGAGATTTTGACCGAAGAGTCAAGTATTTTGTACATTTAGCTCATATTTTGAAAATCGTGTTTGGTGTTTTGATGTGTGTGTGTTGTGTTTGATGTGTGTGTGTAAGTTTTGACAACAGAGTCTTGATTCTGACCTGTAAGTGAGCTTTTGACTCAAGAGTCAAGAATTTTGTATATTTAGCTTAAATTTTGAAAATTGTGTTTGATGTTTGGTTAAATCGGTTAAATGTTTCAGAAAATGGGTTTTAGCATTTGGGAAAAACTGTAAAAGAAAAAATGGCCTCATTGAGCTTCATGCCAGTAATTTTTACAGACACAGAAGGTTAGACATAAAATATAAACGATAGCTAAAAAAGCCCCTCCCTCCCGGTCAGGAAAAACTCTTAAAAAAAACCTGTTTTAGGAAAAACTAAGGAGAGAAATTCTTATTTTTTGGACTGCATGGTGTAACTTAAGCTTGTTTTTTTGTATTCCCATTCATAAACATGCTCATTAGTTTACAGATAAATTTTATTTGTGTTGTTTTCATAATATTACAACAAAAAAATTCATTCTATGTTGTAAAAACTGTTTGTTAAATATTTTTGGGATTTCGACAGGAAAAATGAATCACATTGTTCCAGACAGAATTTTCTGATTTTGCATGATTTTATGTCTAATGTGTGAATACAACATGGAAAAATAATGAAATAGTGGTAGTGTCACATACAGTAGGAGAGGTTTTGATGATTAAAATGATACCAAATAAGCAAAAAGGTAATCAGATTGAAAATACACAGGTAAGTTTAAAAGTAGACAATATCTGACTTTTGGATCTGTAGTTTCCAAAGGGTTAAAAATAAACATTCTAAGTGTACAAATTTGTCTTTTATTTTTTATTAGGATTTTTTCCAGATGATAAGTGGCTGGTAAATATTGTAACAAAAAATATATATAAATGTATTGTCGATTAATTGTTGATTTTTTTTTTTCAAATCCACAATTAATTAGTTCATTTTTTTAAATCGATTTCCTAACATATATATATATATATTTTTTTTTTTTTTTTCTGAAGTAAAACTCAAAATTAAAAAAAATAATACAGAAAAACAAGTACAGAAAGAAAAATAAGATAAAAAAACAATGACATAACTATGCATAAATTGATAGCTCATCCAATTAAATGCTATCTGGAAAGTGTTTGTTAAACGGAACGGAATAGTACTCTCAATCCAATTTGTGAGTTTGTCTTTGATAAATAAGTCTGTCTTCTACACAACAAACTATCACAAACTGTGTTTTATCTGGTGTTTCTGTCACAACCAGCATTGAATTCTTCCACTATCTGAGCTACAGCAGCTCATGTGTTGGATTGGACTACACAAGTCAACGATTCACTGAAGACTCAAGGATAAACCATGACCTTCTGTGACCTTGCTTTGATAGACCTACGCTCTCCAGAGCTGGAGTTCTGCAGACATTTTCAACTATTGGTCAGGCCGTAACCTTTTGAAGTGTCCATATCTCCTGCTACAAACTACATCTCCAGTTGAATAAATAATACAGTGAAGTTTGACATAAGGACTTTATCTGTCAGTGCTCATAAATTGTTTGTTAAAACACATTTTGATTAAATGGGAATAACTTGTTAAAAAGTGAAACTGAAAGATGTGCGACTCTGCTCTCCTAGAAACGAAGATCCATATTTAAGCCTTAAAAGACTCGCAAAACTCATATGAAAAACAACCGCTACAAAAAATCCATTTTGTATCGAGCCGCTGCACCTAAAGTGACAAAAGCTGTTCGCATTGGTTCAGATGTTCTCGTTATCAGCCGCTTGTGTGCGAGCTGTTTTATCGACTCTGCGCCGTCAGCAGGAATCTGCAGGAGACACAAAGGAACGGCGGAGCGGAGATGAACTCTGCACAGATTCTGCCATGGGAGTCGCGCAGAAGAACGCTGTCAGCACATCACAAACGGACACGTTCGTTCCTCTTGCTGTTTCTCCAAATTACTTTGAACACAGTTTATTTCCTGGAAATCAATTGGAACCAAGTGGGACTTGAGACACAGCTGCCTCTTTTTTCCAAAAGTCTTTAACAAAGGCATTGTTGCATGCATCTGCTCTCTTCTTCTGCTGCTGATTTTCTTGTCGCATTTCACCTAAAACCAGATCAGCGAACTGCATTAATTACGGTCAAATTTTAACATTTAAGCATTAAAAAATAACTGTTTGTAATAATCCACGCCTCCAGTCCAGGTTTGATCGCATTTGATAGGTAAATACAAACATTAGGAAGAAGTCAGCATCAGCACCTCTGGGAGCTGCTGTCACTGCCAGCACTGAGGCGTTTGTCAGCATCTTAAATGCACTAATTGAAAAAGGGGGGTAAATTGCTCCCCGGGGGGGGGTTCGACTTGATGACTGACAATGTGCGTAATAAGGAAACAATGTTGCTCTAACAAAGAGATGCATTACTCTGAGCAATTACAGGCCTCGGCGCACCGTGAGTTCATGGCTTCAGGGGCGGAGTGTGAACAGGCTGTTCTAAACATGCAGAGAGAATATATCAAAGGAGATCCGGAACAAATACATCTGCAGAGCAATCTGCATGGATATTGGAAACAAGGAGCACTGGCTGAAGGGCTGTTGGTTCAAGTCCCGGACAAATGGGATGAGGTCTGGTGAGGACTTGACACTAATTGCTTCCCTGTGAGTGTACTGAGAAGATCTCAAGCATGAATGAAACGGAATATGAACAGGGAGCCCTTAGAAAAAGAGATTTTATTACCATAAGTTGAATGAAAAAAAAACACTTTGAACCTAAAGTTTAGTAGAATTTATATTCATGATATTATAACTTAGTTTTTACAAAATAGTGGTTATGATATATCCAGGAATATATGTGTGATTCTTAGTCAAATGTTTACATCTGTCAAAAAAATTGCTTTACAAACTTAATGCTCCAGACTCGTGTGGGAGGAGCTTCAACCAACTTCTTTTAAGCCTGATCAATAAAATATACACAGATGATGATGAGAAACCAGATTTTAGTTTTCTGTCTCTCTGTGACCGAGTTTGATGATTTGCTGTCCCACATTAGAAAAATTATAATAAGAATGACATTAGAGGTTATTTTTATTATAAATATTATGAAGGTCAGAACGTGAACTATAAGATTCTTCTCTGTGTTGGTTTTGGACTCTACCAGCATCATTAAACACGTCTCCTGCCCAAAGCTGACTTCTTATTGGTTGATGCGATGTGTCGTCCTCAAAAAAGTTCAGATTTTTAAAAATCGGGACACATCGGGTTGTCCAAATCGCTCTGATGCCACGCCCAACACTCAAATCACGCCAAAAGACCACTAATCGGTTCTGTGAATGGACTTAACTTTCAAAACCTGTCTAAAGACTCACTTTTATGCCTTGTCTTTTATTTTGTGCTTTTACCTTGATTTAGTGGTGTTGTCTTCTATGTTTTGTGTTAAGCACTTTTTTTTTAAAAGTGCTATATAATTAAAGCTGAGTTTAGTTAATGTTGAATATAGAAGCCCTTGCCGTGCATATCACGTTTGGAGTGAACGCAGTTTTAGATTATCCAAATTCCTACTTAGGGTGCTTTACAGGGCGTTCAATATTTTGTTGAGGTTTTAAAACTCCAAACTCCAAAATCAAATGTCCTGGAAATTTCTCTGAAGTCTCTGTGAAAAACTGCTCTGCATCGATGCTCACACTAGATTGGTGAATATAAAGAACATTTCACTGCATTTAAACAATTTTTCATAAAAAATTGTGTTTAAAATATTTGTTTTTTATTACCCATGTTTTCATCGTCAGAAGACATTGAATTCATAAACTGTCTTTTTGAAATGTTCATATTTACTGTAAAAAACAGAATGTAATCTATTTTCCCTTTAAAAAAATAGTGAAAAAGATTGCATTAAAATCTGTGACTTTTAGGAATTAAATAGTTTTTGTTCTTTAATGGCTGTGCCCTAATTAAAAATCTATCATCGATATAACCGCTTTTTTTTAGGAGGCTCCGTATTAAATGTAAAATGTCTGGATTTGCATGCTCTTTTCTAACCTTCATTTACGTTGTTAGATTTTTATTTTCCATCCTAAAGAAACGAGGGATGGAAAAAAGCAGCAAGAGTTCAGTGACAAGAAGAAGATAGATGAGTTTGTGACAGACTTTGGAGTAAACGACATTCTGCCTTTAATCACAAACTGTTTCAAGTCGCTCAGCTGACCTTTAAATCCCATTCTGCTGCTTTGAACTTCGCCACATCTCCTTTTTTTCAGTCTGTGGGAAGAGCGGAAACAAGGGATGCGAGGCCCTTCCATGTTTTTAGAAGGATGTCTGTTCCGTAAAACTGAAGGATTGAGGGTTGACTTCCATTTTTCTGGTTATAACAAGGACTTATGTAATGGTCAAAAGCTTTATTTTCTCAAAATTCAACATTAGGCTCGGAATCTGGAGCAAAATATACTAATTTTTCCTACGTCTGACTTTGACAGCACCATGTCACGGGGGATCATAAGTTTGGCGTGAGCAAAAATTCCCTGAAGCATGTGAATTAGTGGCACCTTAATTGGACTAAACAAACCTTTACAGATACAGAAATGGAATCCAGAAAGCACCTAAAAAAGACAGAAACTGATTGTTAAACACTCAGATCTAAAAATGTCTGGAGTCGAAGGAATGAAGTCCAGTCATGAATGAAAAAGCAGAAATGTTTTAGGGTCAGATCAAAGTCAGAGCCAGAGGAGCAGGAAAAGCAGTCGTTCTGATTTTGGAGCCTCCAGCAGACGAATAAATCAGTGTGACGTCCTCTGAAGTGACTCGGGTGCTAATATTCAACAGGATTAGACTGAATGTGTATGATCTGCCTGAACAAAGAGAAACCGTTTGTGACGATTCTGACAAAGATCATAGCGCCCTTCCTCCTCCTCCTCCTCCTCCTCTCTGCTTTCCTCACACAGTCGCCCTTTACTTTGATGTTTCTATTCCATCTCATCAGTTCTATCCACCCTTATTTCATTGATTACAGCTTCCCCATTAAAACTTTAACATCCTCAAAGTTTCTGTTTGAGCTCTTCGTCGTCCGGAACTCTCTAACTTGGTTTGAAAAGCACTTAAATTAATTCTGCATTACATGAGTCTATTTTCTTTTAAGAAACTTCTTGTATTCTGTCAAAACAAACATCTTTTGCTATTTTTAAATGTTAGAATGGATGATTTTACTGTGGAAACTCAATTTTTGTTTAGTTTAATCTATTTTAAAATTGTTTTTTATAAACAGATTTTAAAACATTTTGACTAGAAAGAATTTTTTAACACGTAAAGAAAATTTTTATGCCCCAAAATATTATTTTCTATATTGAATATTTCCGTGCTTTTCATTTTGAGACTCAACATTTTGATGACCCGAAAATTCTATGTGAAAATTTCAATATCTAGCAGACATCATGAATCATATAGAAAACAAACAAACAAGAAAGAATATTTTAATGTATAGAATTTTGTTGTTCAAAAATCAAGGCAAGGAAAAATAAGTTAAAGGTTTTAACATTTCAGAAGTTAATGGAACAGATGAACTTCCATAGATTTACAATTTTAAACTTAATTGGTCCTGCAGTTTGGCAGAGATGATTACTTTTAACTCCACATAAATCCTAAAAACTAGAAAAGACCATTGGTTGTAGACTTCAACACTTTTTTTTGAAAATTGTATTTTTTTCTTCCTTATGACCTTTATAGCACAGAAGTGTAAGGATTAGGTATTTTCTATATTTTCATTACGTTGGAGTAAATATTTACTTTATGCTCAGAATTTGGAAAACTGAAAAACCTGAATTTACACATTTTCCTTCATTTGTACAGAGCCAGAAAACGACTTTCCCTACTTTTTTTGACTGTTTTCTCGTGATGATGAGATCCACTATCTCATTATCACTAGAAAACAGATTTCTAGTGATATTAAACGCAATAATGAAGAAAATAATGCTAGCTTTGCTCTTTTCTTTACCTGCACTGAGAGGCTGAGACTTAATCTGGTTTATTTTTATATTTAGTTTATTTTTTTATATTTATTAGTGGATCTATACTCCTCATGAATCTTAATTAAGTCTCATGCACCGGTCCCCTCCCTTTATTTTCCTAAAACCCCCACGTTAAACCAGTTAAATGACCGCCAAGCGTCTCTGTGCGGTACATTCACAGAGCTCCGGACATTAGCGGACTCAAACAACCACTTAGCCCAACAAAGTCCGGTACAATCCTTTTTTTCATTTTTTTATGCATTCCGTAGGAAAACAAAGCAGTTTGTCAGAAAATTGAATTCATAAATCAATTATAAATTTATCATTTCTTCTCTGATAAAACTGCTTTGTAAAGCTGCTGATGTCCGGAGCTCATGTGAACGCACCGGGTGACCCGGGGTTCTGTCATTCAACCCATTGTTGGGGATGTTAGGGAGATAGAGGGAGTGGCTGGTGCATAAGACGGTATTAAAGCATTTGAGGAGCGTCGGTCAACTAATAAATCAAAAAATTGACTAAAAAACAACTTTTGGGGAGTGTTTTCTTCGGCCGTTTTTGTGTTAAAAACAAAGTAAAGAGACTTAAAATATTTTGGCGTCTCAGTGCTGGAAAGAAAGAGAGGGACACTACAGTGTATTCCTTATTATCATGTTTACTTTCACTAGAAATTCATTTTCTGGTGATAACAAGATACTGAATCTCATTATCATGAGAAAACGGTCAAAAAAAAGGAAGGAAAGCAGTTTATTTGACCTATTTGTACACAAAAAAAAAAGAATTGCACTCTCAAAAATGATAACTAAGATCACTAAGTGTTTAAAATAATATCAGATACATTCAAATAAATTAATGCATATTGTAATTAGGTGCAATACTTTGGATGTCTGTTGACACAAAGAAGGTGATGCTGCGTCCAACCAGGAGGATGGATCTGAGGAAGAGATGATTTGGGCTCATATGGAGATAAAGGACACAGGGACCTTGATTCAAAGTTCCACACGGAGATGTAATACAAGGGAAGTTAACCCTTAAACACCTGAGGCGTCGCCAGCGACATATGAGCACAAACTCTTTAACGCACTGTAACTTTTCAAACACTAACGCGCTCCTTTTCTCCTTCACAATTATGTTGATAGCATTAATGGTTAAAAAGTTACGGTAAATCAAAACATATAAACACTGGAGCTGTGGTGTTAAAGGTTTGACCCAAAGGAAATTCCAAGCAATCAAGACAAAAAATAGTAAATATGAGAACTCCATTGGAATTGTAAATCGGCCATTTTTATCAAATTGATCATTTTTGTTTCTCGGTGGGTGGAGTGCTCCTGCCTCAGGTGGAGGAGTTTAAATATCTTGGGGTCTTGTTCACGAGTGAGAGAAGATCGGAGCGTGAGATCGACAGGCGGATTGGAGCGGCATCCGCCATTTTGCGGTCGCTGTACTGGTCCGTTGTGGAGAAAAGAGAGTTGAGCCAGAAAACAAAGCTCTGGATTTACCGGTCGATCTTCGATCCAGTACTCACCTATGGTCATGAGCTTTGGGTCGTGACCGAAAGAACGAGATCCCGACTACAAGCGGCTGAAATGAGTTTACGCAGGAGGGTGGCTGGGCGCTCCTTTAGAGATAGGGGGAGGAGCTCAGTCACCCGGAGGGAGCTCGGAGTAGAGCCGCTTCTCCTCCGCATCGAGAGGAGCCAGTTGAGGTGGCTTGGACATCTGGTCCGGATGCCTCCTGGACGCCTCCCTGGAGAGGTGTTCCGGGCATGTCCCACTGGGCGGAGGCCCCGGGGAAGATCCAGGACTCGCTGGAGAGACTGTTTCTCGGCTGGCCTGGGAACGCCTCGGGGTCCCCCCAGAGGAGCTGGAGGAAGTGGCCGGGGAGAGGGAAGTCTGGGCATCTTTGCTTAGACTGCTGCCTCCGCGACCCGGTCCCGGATGAAGCGGAAGAAGATGGATGGATGGATGGATGGATGGATGGATCCTTTTTGATTTGCTCTGTAATTGGCTGACCCAGTCTAGAGATATTTCACCCTGTGGTGAAATAACAATTTCAAAAATCATAAAGTGTGACCATTTCTAATTGAATTTCTTACATTTGTAAACTTTCACCAGAATTCCCTTATTTAACCTCCAAACTTCAATTTTATTTTTAACATTTTCCCATTAAAATTTCTCAACAAATCGGAAACAAATTCTCTTTCTTACCAATACAGGTTTATAACTGAGACTCGTGACTTGTACCTGCGGTCACAATCTTTTTATGACTGCATAAAGTTGCTTTTCTGCTCAGATTACTCTCTTTTTCTCACCGTCTCCCACCAGCTGCAGCAGAGCCAGGTCCAGCGGCCGTTTCCAGCGGGAGTTCTTGTGCAGGGCGATCCCGTAACCCGTGGTGGCGAACACCTTACCCGACCCGATCGTCATCACCTTTAGGAACAAACCCAAACAAAATCCTTAGACGAAAAACTTAGAGGTTATTTGTTAGAAGCATTCGGTTTTATTGCTGCTCCATGCTCTGCTGAAGTATTGATCTCCCCTAAAAACTGCAGTGGAAAAGTCAGATATAGTTTTAGTACAGAAATGAATAATTTCCACATTTATTGCTCCGGTGGCTGTTAGATGAGGCGTCTAAGTGCACACAGCCCACACTGACTTTATTATGACAGAAGATTCTGTTTCCAATGGGGGAGTTTCTCAAATCTAAACTTATAAATAAAGCAATGTTCTAAAAATGACCAAATCAACCAGCGGCACAAATGCAATTAATGATTCGGATGTCTCTGTAGTGCAGCAGCAGCCAGTGAGTGACAGACACGTTTCTTACCTTGCAGCCTTCGTCTTTCCGCGCCATGTAGTTCAGCACTGCTGCATCATAAATGAATGCATCCAGTTTACTGCAGACAAAAAAAGGAAAGAGACAAATTACCTTTGAGGAATTTGAAATCCCTGACCTGAAGCTGGACGAGAAAGGGGAAACTGAACAGAAATTATGATAAAAAAAAAAAACAAATCTAGCACAATGTTCATAAAAGAAAACTGATTTTTGAAGAGGGCTCTTTCCGAACACCATTTTGCATCAGCTTTTATAAATCTCACAGAGCAGAGATGTGATTTTTCTTTGTCACAAAGCCTGAACAGAGCTGAACACAATGCAGCAGCAGGGGAGGTCTGCATGCAAGAATGTGCTCAGGTTTTACATGTTCCTCTGCTCATTTTAAAACTTGACATGTTCCCATTTTTGCATGTCATTTCTATTTGAAAGAAATATCAACTATTGTACATTGGTGATAAGACTGCTGAGTTTGGTGCAGCTGAACCTTTGGAATCATCGTATTTCATCATCATTATTATTCTGATGCAAATCTTAATTTATGCACAGAGGTTTTGAAGGTTATTTCCTGTTTTTGTCCATATTGACCGAAGCACCAGAAGCTATAAAACCAGGTTTCTTAATTTTTTGAAACCTTCTTGTTTTTCCAGCACAGAACTCTGCTATAAGCATTTATTATTTACCTTGTATGGATTTTGCTACTTCATTTATTTCATATCTAATTTTAATGTTTCACAAAAATACCCAGAGTACACGCAAAATAAGTTATTTAACTACAATTTAACTAACTTCATAAATGCAGTATGATTTTATAAGATAATGGAAGATGTCCCCTTTCAGGATTTGATGATAAGGAGCAAAAAATTTGTTTTCCATCAATCAAAAAAAAAAGATGCACATGTTCTGAAGAGGCACAGCAGAACCACTACCACCACCCTTTAACTGCAGAGATGTAGCAGCATCTAAATAAGACATACTTTGACATATCCAACTCTTTGACCATTTACGCAAACATAAATCCGCTTTCTTTCTCAATTTCTTCATTATTTTCCTTTCTTGCGGCATCAGGAACATCAGAAACACAAAATTGTGTATAGATCACAGCACAATCCTACAACTTTAAGAATGAAAGGGAACAGTCCAAAGAACAATGTTCTTATTTATGCCTGCTCCAGCTAAATCAGAAAACTTGTAAAATCATTCTTTAAATATAATCATTTCTTTTGCAACTTCTTCTGTTAATTTTTATACATCTTTTCCAGAGCTAAACAGGGTTGTATCATTGCAAATAATACAACTTTCATTACATTAGAGACCTCACAGATGTCATTTATATATAAAATGAAACAAATTGGGCCCAAAATGGATCCCTGAGGAACGCCAAATGCAATATTTGGGTTTGCGTTTTGAAGTATGACCTACAAACTGTACATATTGTTGTCTTACTTGTTAGCCAGTTAAGGGCCATACCTCTTAAACCAAATAAATATAACTTTGAAATTAAAAGCTGATTATAATGTTACGAAAAGCAGCTTTTTATACAAGCTTTAAAGAGATATGAGACACATTACTAACATAAAGTATTGCGTTAGTGATTCATCATATTAAGTTGATTTGCATTATTTGGATTAAGGTGTAAGTTTAAGGCTGCCTTACTCCAGTATCAGAATTATGTTAAATGTGTAAGCAGTTGAAGATTTTTGGTTGTTAGAATATCAACACTAAAGCCTCAGTGTTAAAGGGTTAACTGTAATCCAAATAAGTCCCACAATGCAGCATGGTTCCATGAACTGGTGGGAATTAAGAGAAAAAAAGTTTATTTTTCCATTGATCACAAAAAAGTGCATGTGTCCTGAAGATGTAAAGCAGCACCACACCACTACACTGCCACCACCGTGTATAACAGTTGCTTTTCTGTTGCTATTTCTGAGAAGCTGTTTGATCACCGTTGCTTCAAATTGAACATGAACTTGTATCTATTTCTGGTTGAAAGAATGTTCCATTGTTACGAATATGAATTTAACTGTAATCTCCTTTAAATTAATTAAAAAGTAAATTAAAAAAACATTTTTTCTGACTTTTTTTTGTAATTTTGACTCCATCCTGGATGTGAATTTCAAACTGTTGGCGATCTAAAGTCATCTAAAGGCGCAAAAATTGCCAGAAAAAAAAGGACTTCCTCAGTTTGAATAAGTCATTAGAGTGGAAGAAAAAGCAGGTCATGAAAAGTTGAAGTACATCGAAAGTAAGTTAAAGGCTTTTTAAATAAGATTAGAGGCTCCGCTCAAGCTGATGATGAATTTGTCGCTACACCTGCTCCACTTCTGCCTCCACTTCACTCTCATTTAAATTCACGTTCAGCCAGCAGCGCCCAAAAACCAGCTGGAGGAACTTTGCTGAAGAATGGAGGAAGAGGTGAAGAGGTTGGATACACAGGGAAGGAGAGGAAGCGGGAAGTTGATGATGGAAGAAGCGGCAGCAGCAGCAGCACAGGAGGGTATTAGCCTTAAGCAACGAGTTAATGAAGGAGGAGGGAAAGACGGAAGACCAGACAGGAGAAGATGCCGGAGAGATAAAGAGAGAAAGTGGGTTCAAGAGAGAAGTCGACTCCTTTGACAAACTAACAGTAATATTCATGTAACATTTTATCTAAGTGGTATAAATAACATTTTCTTTTGTCAACATTGTAAGTCAGGGAGTTACAGAGAACGATAAGGAGGAGGAGATCAACAGTAGGCTGTATAGAGATTAGCAGATCCAAGAAGATAATGTGAGACGAGGATGAGGAAGAAAGATAAACGGCAAGAAGGATCATTTAAAAAAACGCTTCAAACTTAATCTGCAGAAACTTCCTGCTGGAGTGTCTAATTGAAAGATGAACTCTCGGGCAAACAACCAAATCAGCTCCCAGAAACGCTCTGAATTTGAGGTTTATTTTGATCGTTTTGAGCTGTTTTGTTTTCCTCTCTTGGCTTCAGTTAGTTTCAGTGATGATGAGAGGCTGGAGGGGCATATATGAACTGGTTTTTATAGCAGGAAGCAGTGGATGCAGTTAGTTTTTTACACAAACAGAAAAAAATGGTTTGCTGTTGTAATTTTGCAGAGAAAGGATTGGTAAATAAAATGTGTTCCAAGGCTGGGTTTGTTTCAAAGTGTTTCTTAATTCAAGGATTATTTAGCTTGTTAAGAGTCTGGCAAAAAAAAAAAATAAATGAGAGTCTTTGCTGTGATTGTAACAAACAGAAATTCGTGGCGCATTGTGTAGTGATTCTAAAAATGTGGGTTTTCTCCTCGGTGATCTTTTCTTTCAACTCAAAAATTCTACAAAATAATGTTTTCAAACAATTTTTTGTTGAATAAAACCATGACAGCTTTTGCTTTTTCTAGAGATTTCATTATTAATTTCACTGTTTTCAGAATTAGCTTCCTAATTATTAGTGGCTAATAAAACAATCAAAGTTATTTGTTATTTTCTGTTTACCTCTGATAAGTAATGGTGCTGGACTGAACTAGAACTCTGTTCTGGTCTTCGCAGTCCCTTTTATTCCTCTCTCTTGTGTACAGAGAGACTCCTGAAGTTGTTCAAAGCACATTACATATAAAATGCATCAAGGTCCCAATAAAGAAGCTGCTTTTAGGAATTTGAGGATTTGAAAACACCAAAGTATTTATTTTAGGGCTGTCAACGTTAATGCACGGGATTAATTATTGGGCTATTTGACCAGAACTTCTTTTTCTACGTCTACACCCAGCAGCCAATCAGAATTGAGTTTTATCCTGACCGTGGAATAAGTTCATTTAAAGTGCAGAAAGTGTTTTTTTGTTATGGCTGTAAGTCAGCACCTTTGCTTTCTTGGAATAATTCTGCAGACATAAAAGTCCAAGAGTTCAGCTTATTGTACTGTTGATTTGTTTTTGTTCAGACAAATTACACTTCTGGGATAGTTAACACTTTATACATTTCATACAATGAAAATGATGGGGAAAAAAATCTCTTTGGCCTGTTTCTGTTCAAAACCCCATTGTCATGACAAAAATTGTGATTAATCGTAATTAATCCCAACCCAAAAGTAAGATTAATCGAATCCTGTCAAATAAAAGTGTTATTTATGAAGCTTGTTTCCTGCTAAAGAGCACCTCAACGTGCGCTTTAACTATAAATAAAACATTTTTAAATCCATCTATCCGTCCATCTACCTAATAAACCAAATCAAATCAAATCAAATCAAACTTTATTTATAAAAAAGCGCTTCTCACGCTTTGCGCAGCTCGAAGCGCTTTACATTAAAAACAAAAACATATACAATAAAAGCCAACCCCCCCACCCAATAAAAGCCAACACTCCACCCTCTATCAACACATACAACCCATCCCACACACAATGAATACAATGAAAAATGACATAAACGAAAATTGTAAAAACAGACATAAGGCTTGGCTCTGCTGTGAGGAAACTGTATTGGGGATTCTATCATACCAGGAGCCAGCTCGGTCAAAGGAACATCGCCACGGCACCCACCCAAACCGGGACAGCAACGGAGTCCACTCCACAGCTGTGAGGCTGCAGTGCAGGACTCCAGCCGCCCCAACAAGGGCGAGAACCACGGCAACGACCCCAGACCGAGCCAGCAAGCCCTGATATGATAGATCCCCACAGGAAACACTGGGGTTAAAAATAATAGTAAAATACTAAAATGTAAAATACGTAAAATATAAAATCAATAACATATTAAAACTAATATAATAAATAAGGACATAAAATTAACTAAAAGCAGAATTAAAAAGGTGTGTCTTGAGCCTCTTCTTAAAAACGTCTACGGTCTCTGTGGCCCTGAGGCTCTCCGGCAGGCTGTTCCACAGGCGAGGACCGTAATGATGAAACGAGGCCTCACCATATGTTTTGGTCCTCACCTTAGGAACAACTAACAGGCCGGTGCCGGAAGACCTCAGGGTCCGCGAGGGTTCATACTTTAAAAGAAGATCATTGAGATAAGAAGGCCAAGACCATAAAAACATTTATAAACCATTAAAAGAATTTTAAAAAATCAATCCTGAAACGCACAGGGAGCCAATGCAGCGATTTTAAAACTGGTGTAATGTGTTCCCGCCCCCTGGTCCTCGTCAGAACTCGTGCCGCTGAGTTCTGTAATAATTGTAAATTTAAAAGAGACTTTTGAGGTAAACCAGAGAGCAGGGCATTACAATAATCTAAACGACTAAAAATAAAAGCATGCATCAGCACCTCTGTGCTGGCAAGAGAGAGGAATGGGCGGACTCTGGCAATGTTTTTTAAGATGATAAAATCCTGTCTTAACGACATTTTAATGTGAGGGATAAATTCAGCTCAGAGTCTAAAAGAACGCCAGGTTTCTCACACGTGAGAAGGGTTAAAATTCTGAAGATGAGGTAAAATCCTCTCTCTCTTGCCATCAGGACCGATGATTAAAACTTCTGTTTTGTCCTGGTTGAGCTTAAGGAAGTTCTCTGCCATCCATGACTTTATGTCTAAAATACAATTTAAAAGGGTGTTTATAGGTTCAAGGTCATCAGGAGACACGGCGGTGTAAAGCTGAGTATCATCAGCATAGCTGTGAAAGTTAACACCGTGTCTCCTGATGACTTCCCCAAGAGGCAACATATATAAATTAAAAAGAATGGGACCTAAGATTGACCCTTGGGGAACCCCACAACTTATTTCATGGATTCTTGAGGAGCATGTATCCAAACTTACATAAAAGTGTCGATCTGTAAGGTAAGAATAAAACCACTTAAGAACATTTCCAGAGAGGCCAACATGACTCCTGAGTCTGTCTAATAAAATCTGGTGATCTACTGTATCAAAGGCGGCACTAAGATCCAGCAGCACCAGAACAGAAAGATTCTGGGAGTCTAAATTAATTCTAAGATCATTAACAATTTTTAAAAGAGCCGACTCTGTGCTGTGGTTCACTCTAAAACCAGATTGATATTTTTCTAAGATGTTTTTCTTTTTTAAATACTCATGCAATTGAGTAGAGACACTTTTCTCTATAATTTTACTTAAAAACGGTAAGTTGGATACAGGTCTGTAGTTATCCAGAATTTTTGGATCTAAACTGCTCTTCTTCAGAAGGGGCCTCACCACCGCTGTTTTACAGGCAGAGGGAAAGACACCCGTCTGAAGAGAGCAGTTCACTATATTTAAAAGCTCCGACTCAAAGAATCCATAAAACGTTTTAAAAAGAGAAGTGGGGATGGGGTCTAAAAGGCAGGTTGTGGTGTTTACTTGGGATAAAACTCGACCAAGCATCTCTGCATCAACCAGGACAAAACTCCCCAGTGTTTCCTCGGGTAAAACCAATGCTGGTGATCTGTTAAAGCCAGAGTATAGCACAGGTAAAAGGCTAGATCTAATAGCATTGATTTTACCCATGAAGTGGTCTGCGAAGTCCTCACATGCAGCATCTGAGGATGGCATGGAGGACTTAGAGTCTTTATTTATTAAAATATCAATTGTTTTAAAAAGAAATTTTGGATTGTTTTTATTTTCTGATATGAGATTTGAAAAGTATTGTTTTCTGGCCTGTTTAACTGAGTTATTGTAAATTTTGAGTTGTTCTTTTAAAATTTCTTTGTGTATTATTAATTTTGTTTTTCTAAATCTCCTCTCTGCTCTTCTGCACTTTTGTTTCAGACATCTGATGTCTTCAGTCTTCCATGGTGTTTTCATAGTGGTTCTTAATGTGTTGGACCCCAGGCATCAAAGGCTGACATACTTCTGTTTTTTTAGAGATCAGGTCCTACTTGCTGTGCTAACAGTAGATAAGGCGTCTTTTGCAAATAAGAAGTTATAATATCAGGTTAGTTGGAATACATGGGACACAGGCCAGCGCATTAAGCTATCCTTTAAACTATCCATCCATCTATGTATTTTTCTAGCTGGCATTAATAATATTTAAAGGTGGACCCTAAAGAAAAAAGCCTTATAATAAAAGCGCTATTCATATCGCACTGAATATGAACACAACATCTTCCCTGTAACAGGGACTGCAATGTTTCCGCACTAAATCACAGTTTCTCTGTATTCCTAAAAGTCTTTTTTTCAGCTAAGCCATCTATCATGAATGCACAGGGGCTACGAAATGGATTGAAGGCAGCAATTACAAGTATTCTCACTGCACCTCTTCAAACAAACAAACAAACAAACAAACAAACAGCTCCACCGCTGCTTTTTACTGACTATTTTTTATTTTGCACTTTTGCTGAACACCAATGTTCAGAAGAAGAGAAGTTGTTTATATGTAAATGTATGCTCTCTGATATACTAAAGTGGAATTAGTTTTATGTTTCAAGTTTAATAAGCAAAGTCGGAAGATTTTTTTCTATGTTGACAAATTTCTTTTGGTTCATCTTATTTATGTATTCATCCATATTAAAGACTTAAAAACAGCATACGAGTAACTAACGTCATATCCAATGGAAAATAAATGTTTGAAGGGACCAACAGCCTTAATGCTAAGTCTTCTGTTACATCAAATCTCTAAACCTGCCTCCTGTGTGTGTGTGTGTATGTGGGAATGACACGAGTCCTGCTCCTAACAGCAAGAAATTAAAAGAAAGCTACCATGTAGTGCTAAACACCCCAAACAGCTACAAATAAACAGAACAGAGAAGCTGCAGGACCAAAAATAATTAAGCATTAAATATAGTTTCTCTGAATTTGTTAAATGTTTATTTTAGTGTAAAGTATATAGAATATATATAAGAATAAAAAGGTATATAAGAATACTTTTTGAGGGGCCTAGTATTCAACAATGTTGCCCTCTTTACAAAATGGATTCAGTTTGCAGAAACAAACATCTGATATTATGTTCACATAATGTAATGTTTGACTTTAAAGATGATGCTTCAAAGTGTAATGATAGATTATTGGCAAAATCTGCCTATAGTTTTAAAAGAAAACATTTTTTTTTTGCAGAGAGTGGTTTGTGCATTCCAGTCATTGTTCCCATTTTTGCAATCATCCAATTTTCTTATCAAATATCTGTTTCTACCTGAAGCGTGAAGATCTGATCCTCGCACACGAGGGTAAAAACAGCTTGTATCATCCCCGTTCATGATGCTAAGTGACTGAAAGGCTGAGACGCCGCTCGTGTGCATGTAATAAATAAAAAGCCTCGGGTGCGCCCACGTCTCGCTGACAACACACGTCTGGTTGGGAGCGTGTATTGTGTGACACTCTGGTTTTCATATACAGACGCAAAAAAATGGACCAATTAACACAAGTAAGCAGACAGCAGAGGCTTCATTTTCTCCGAAGATGGCCAATGATCTGGAAAATTATAAATTGTGTGTGTGTGTGTGTGAAAGTCAAATAAGACAAGTGAATTTTAAATGGGCTGTAGTTTAAAAAAGTGATAATATTATTTTCATGGCGCCACTGCCAATCTGGAGATAATACACCATAGAAAGTTTCAACAAAGGAAAATACAGGTGATCTATACGATATATAAATACAGTATAGGTTGCTGTTTAGATGTTTGTAGTTGAATGTCAGGTTTTCTTCCTCTCACGTTAGGTTAACACCGGACGCGGAAGCATTTTTTTGGGGTTTTTTGTTTTTTTTAATAACCAATTTTTTGCAATAAAACCCTGCGATTGACAAATTTGATTATATATTTGTATCTAAAAATCACTACACACACACACACACACACCCAAAGACAGACACACACTCATCTTTGTGTCTCAGATAAATTAAAGAAGTGTAGGCCGACTAACTACTTGCAACTTCTTAGCAGAAACATGGTAATATCTTTAGGTCATTCATTTATCCATGAGGGCAAAAACAATAAAAAAAAAGCAGAATCATCTGTTGACCGTCGCGGAAAAATGCGTATCTGGTGTGACTTGCAGGAGAGCGCAGGAGCACCACTTTATAGGGATTCCGCGTCCAGTGTGAACCTATGCCACGTTCACAACGGGCTCAGAAACGTGAACACTTCCAATGAAACATCTATGTAAACGTGAGTCAAATTTAGGGCTCTGCATACAAAATGGAGGGCACTGAACATACGTCCAAAGTTAAACCAGTGGAATTTTGATCAATCGAGGACTAGGATCTGCACTTTTATCTACAATGCTTGGATTTCTACATTTTTCTATATTTGTACTTTAATCAACCTGAGAACAAGGACTCATATGGAATGCGTTCCAATGACTATTTATTGCCTGACGGTTACATTTGTCCGCACAGACTTTGGAAAAACGGGTCTTTGCATTTGCTGCCCCCACCACATGGAACATACCACAAAAGGACGGGAAACCTACAGAACTTCTCCGTTATATGACTTTAAATCCAAGTTGAAAACACAGGTAAGATTATTTTATTTGCAACTATTTCTAAGGAAATGTTGATTTTATTTTCTAATTGTAATTGATTTTTTTTATTTCTTTGCCAGAAGTCCCTTGTAAATGAGATTTCTTAATCTCATCCTGGCTACATAAGGGTTTATAATAAAACATTTGGTGGTGTTGTTTGTGTAGAATCCTATTCAAAACACGGATGAACCAAACAGTTCAAACTGATAATAAAGCAAAAAAGATTAATTTCCGTTTGTGCCCTGCTGGAATTATATGACACCAAGTCGAAACATGTCAGGTATGATTTAAATGTGAAATAAAATCTGATAAAGTAATCGAAAAAGTTATGAATACTACAGACACTATGACACAAGTCTTTCATATATCGGAATAGAGCTGTGAAAGAAAAAGCCTGGAGGAAGATTCACCAGATTTTCAAGATTTCTTACAAGCTTCATCAACTGTGGGGATAGCATGGGGTAGTGAGAGTTTAAGTTAATACCGTTTGTAAAAAGTGCATTCAAGAATGCCCGTTTAGCGTGTTTTTGATAGCCTATCACGTGCCTGCCGTGTACTTTGCATCACAGTTGCAGCTTGTACTCACTTTTTGATTGTCCCCAGGAGTCATCTTTTTAATATCTTTGTGTAATTAGATGTCTGTCTAGTGTAAAGTTCTGGTTGGGTCACGTTCTGTTACCTGTGCATCCTTCCTGTTTCTTGGTCTGTGGACTAGTCCAGTTCAATTCTATCCATGTCTGTTGTAGTTTAAAGTTTGATGCGGTTCAGCTTTCAACTGCTCAAACAACGTGAAGTTATTCATGTGAAGCCAACTGCATGCCAAGTAGTGTCAAGTCCAAGTTCCTGCAGTATTTCGTCATGTCCTGCCAAGCTACGGTATGTCCTGTCAACTGCAGTCTTGTCCAGTTATGTAAAGCTGATTTCTATTATGTTCCAGAATTCCTTTATGAGATACTTGCTGTCAACAAATCATCTTCTGTGCGTTCCGGGTCCTGCTGCACACCCTCGTTTCCACCAGTTGGGGTGATCTGACTGGATGACCCGACCACCGCTCCGCCCAGCGGAGGGTTCAACTGCAGTAGCAGCTTACCTGAGGCGCCTTCAGTTCCTGTCAGTCACGTCAGTTTCAGCTTGCCCACAGCATCTCATCATGCTCATTTGATTTGTTTTCATGGACTTGGGGGTTTCTCCCCTTTTTTTATGTCTTCTTGAGGAGGTCATGGCCCCATTGTTTCTGTCAGTTCGATCTTTAGGATGGCAGGGGTTGTCGGTCCTCTTTCTGTGCACCCTGAAAAGAGATGGCATCACTGTATGTGTCGAAGGATGGCCTAGCACCTCTAGGTCTGGTTTTGTGTTTGCCATCCTATCTTTTGGTTTGTGATGCACAAGTCCTCACTCGTCACCGACTGATCCCGAAAGAGGACGGGCACGAGTGTTTCCATGTGGGGCTGAATGGGCTCCTGTGTTTCAAGAGGATGTCCCAGCATCACTGCAACCCCATGTTGGGGACCAGCAGGGTCCTGCATGGACGCTTCTCTTTTTATGATACTTTCCAGAGAAGGTTGACAGGGGTGTTCATTCTCCAACCCCCCCTCCACTGAACTACTCACAAACAAATCCCTACTTAGGACTATTGTGTTTGAGGTATTGTAAATAGACCCTGGTAACTGCTTGAGAAGCAGAAACATTTACTTTTGAACAGAAACGCGAGACTCACACGGTTGCTTTGTATTTTGATGGAAGGTACCATTTTGAATCAGCATGTAATAGTGTGAATAGTGTGAGTAGTGATTCTCCTGCTCTTTTCTGTAAGTTTTTCAGCAGGTAAAAACTCAATTCTTTCAGCGATTTCAGCAATTGTTGCATCAAAACGTTCAGCTCGTTCAGGACATTACTGCTTGTATATTTGGCACTCATAAGCTTTATAGTTTTTGAAATATTGAGCAAATGAACGAGAAAGTCTTCATATTTCACATTTTTTAGTAGATTAGCAACAAGCCTTTAAATATATTTATGGGCTATGTTTTCATATTTATAAGTAATTTTAAAAAAAAGGAATTTAGCGGATATTTTAGCAACACGCTAACATTTTTGGCTAATTTGTTATCTACTTTTTTTGTGTGTGGCCATTTTAGAGTTTAGCTTCAATTTTAGCAAAATCCTAATGTTTTTTGCTAATTTGTATATACTGAGGTTTCTATATGCTAATTTATAGCTTAGCTTCTATCTTAGCAACATGCTAACGTTTTTGACTAGTTTTCTGATTAATTTTAGGCTTTTTGGAGTTTAGCTAATGTTCAAGCAACAAGCTAGCTTTTTTGGCCAATTTGGCATCTACTAAGATTTTTTGGGCTAATTTGGAGTTCAGCTCATATTTAAGCTACACACTAAATATTTTATATTTTAATATTATTTTTGTAGCAAAATTGGCAAACACTAGGGATTCTTAAGCAATTTTACTACAAATTTTTCAGAAATTTAGGTCAACTTCAGTGCTCTTTCATAGTAATTTTAAAAGAAAAATAGCAAATTTATCATTTTGCAAATAGCTTGTGCATTTTCAGCAAAAAAACTTCAGCATCTTCAGCGTCTACTTTTGGCAAAAAGTATTCCCACTATTATTATCGCAGGTAATGCAACTTTTCTAGTTCATACAAGTCTTCCTGAGAGGCAGCGGTGAGGCATGGGGCAGTTTCAGCCTGTGATGCAGGAGTGCCATTGAACTCCGCCCGGGTGTTTTCACAATGATTTTAAGGCATTCAAGTGAGAAATGGTCACATTTTTAAAATAGTAATTGTGCCAAAGACTGATTTCAGTCTGTGAAGTCCATTTTCCTAATAGGATTCGAGCATTTTATTTCATCTACAGTTTATTGACACCAGTTTGATCTTAAATGACACCAATCTCATTCAATTGGCCACTCTTTTTTTTATTTCTGAGTATTTATTGAGGCATGTGTAACTGCAAAAGTATTCACAAGTCTTTGTCCCCGTGACCCGACGGGGAATTGGATTTCTCCATCGATTATCTCTAAACCACATCGGCGGTTGCCTCTGAATAAAGAAAGGCCTCCGTATGAGAGCATCTTCACAAAATAATGAGGTGAGTCGGCCCCTCGGAGAGTGAGCATGCCTCGAACATTCAATCACTTGACGGCGAGCTCAGCTGGTTTGACACATGCATGAATGTTGTTTCAGTGGTTTTTTTCACACTTTTTAAATGACCTGTTTGAAGGACAAAACGCTTTATAAAATCTGGACATGCAACCAAAATGCAGAAAGGCAGCATGCGCTGTGAAAAAACAAGTATACTGGCTGTCTCACTTTTTTAAAAATCATATAAAGGATAAATTCATAAACTTAGTATTCATTTTAAACCATTTTGTATTTGTTATTCATAATTGATCTAGGAGTCACTCAAAAGTTGGATGCTTCTCAAGGTTCTCCAGTTTTTAGAAGATTATTTACTATGATTTTTTTGAAGTTGAAAACATGTCCCTGTAACTCTTTTAATCTGAAAAAATGACTGAGTATTAAAGCATCTACTGCTATATTTCTTTAGATCAGGGGTGGGCAAACTACGGCCCGGGGGCCACATGCGGCCCATTAAGCTACTTAATCTGGCCCTCCAAATTAAAACACATTGAATCAAAAATCCTAATTATTGTTTTATTTTCATTGTATTTCTGGTTTCTTCTCATGAACGGTGTTGTTTCTCTGGCGTTCGTGTGTGTTTTTTTCTGAGTCAGAAATTTAGAAATTAAAATTCCCCAATTTTCTGTTTTTAAATGAATATATGTGACTTTTAATCCAAATTAAAGCGTGTTTTTCTCTAAATTCCATATTATCTTTTTAGTTTATGAGGTTGATTACCAAATCTCTCCTTCCATCTGCTCCTTGTCCGGCCCTTATGCCAAATTTTAGAACCCTTTCTGGCCCACAAATCAAAAAGTTTGCCCACCCCTGCTTTAGATGATGGGTTGTTTCCACTTTTGGATTTTTGAAAGGTTCATTTTGACAACCAGAAGACAAGCTCCAGGGAAGTTTAGATATTTTTTTTCCCTTCTTAATCAATATAACTTACAAACTAAACAAATTATTTAACCCCCATCCCAAAGTCCTTACCCCGTCTTCAGGTTGTCAATGGCCTCCTCCACTCCCTTCTGATTGTTCCGGATCATGTACTGGTGCATGTTGGGATAGTTGGAGCGGATGTTCTCCTCAGTGCTTCCGTTCGGCACCGTGCCGAAGCGCAGGGGCGGGTACTGCTCTGTCGGCTGCTGAAACTGCAGAGGAGAATGGTTGGGGAGGGGGTGGTTAAAAGGCTACAGTTACAATAATTGGAGGCGAGTCGATTCCCATGACAAGATGTAAAGAAATCCAAAGCCTTCATGTTCAAAGCAGCTCATTCTTTCTTAGTGTCTGAGTGAGGGGGGTTAATAAAACACGTGAGTTTTTTTTAAGCCTGTGGACTCTGTGGCACACGCTGGAAAGAAAAAGAAGAACCAGAAGAAAGCAGCATAGAGTATAGCTCAATATTAAACTTAGACGTAGACAAAGTCTTTATGTGATGATAATTATTTTATCCGATTTTGACAGAAAATCCAAAGAGAATCAATTTTTTCAATAAATTACGAGTCCAGTTTATCTCAGCGTCCACATGGTCCATCCTGATATACCTTCTTATCTGACAGCCCTGACACCGTGTCAATGTACTCCTCCTGGATCATGAAGGCTGCCAGGTTGGCAGTGTAGGAGGCCAGGAAGATGACAGCGAAGAAGGCCCACACCAGCACCTGGAGGGAGAAAAGACACGGAAAGAGATCAATGGTGGGTCTGCCTGACAGGAGTTTAAGGATTTTCAGCAACAATTTTCCCACTTTTCTTTAACATTTTCTGAAAGTTTTCAGCTTAACCCTAAACGGACATCAAAGTAAAAAAAAATCTGAAGAAAAAAAAGTTTTTTTTTTCTCTAAATACTTAGTGGCTCCGAAAAAAATTGAAATTAAAAAAAAAAAAAAAAAGGCAAAATAATAGTTCTGGTTACTAAATTGAACTTGTTTTTATAAAAAGTAATGAAAAAAAATTACAAATTCTGTTTGGTAACTGGTAGACACCAGATAGTAACTGTTCTATCTTTATAAAAATTGAATTAACAAAAAAAAGGTTCTGGTTACTAATTGATGCGCAGCAGTTACTATCTGGTGAATATAAATTAGTAACCGCAATTCTTTTTAAAATTATTATGACTATTTATTAAAGAGATAACTCAATTTAGGGCAGTCAAATATAAAAATTGGAGGACAAATCCCCCTAAAAAAGGGATTTTAAACAGGTTAGAATCAAATTTGTTGAGAGGTGTGCTTCACTTATATAATATCAAGTGTAACTTGATCATTTTTAAACTAAATCCTGCTGGTAGGGGTGTCAAATGTGTGATAAGTTCTTCTAAAAAAGGTAGATACATTCGGACGGATTTATATATTTTTTGCTAAAAATATAAATAGTGCGATTCAATAAGTCTCAAACTAAGACCTTAAAATTTACTTTTGTTTTTTTTTTCATTTCACATCGGAAGAACGACTCAATTTCTCATCCCAGGGGAATTTGTCACATTTGATTCTTTGGCTCATTTTCAAGTCAGATCTTTAGGAACACGTCCGGTTAAAGCATCAAGTGTTTCTGTTTGTGTTGTTGTCACATGCTGGCCTCGAGTTGCTGGAGATGAAGGTTTGACATTTTAAAGTCTAGAAAAAGTTTCAAGTCTTTTGTCTCAAGTCTAAGTCAAGTCTTAAGCCTTGTTTCCACTGAGCGGTCCGGACCGGACTGGTCCTCTCCCAGCCGGTTTAGGATAATCTGGACAATTCACGCGAGCGTTTCCATTGTATTAGACCATCAAGGCGCATGAGAGGCGTAGACCGATGACTTAGCTGTGTGTCATAGCTGCTCGACTAGGTAATGACAACAACAATGGAGGCTACTTTTTCATATTTGGGTTCTGGTATTTCGTATATGAAAAGAATTTCATATTATTTGCAACCAACTCAAAGACAACTGAATGTTTGGAAATGTTAGCGCCGGTCGGACACTTTCTTTTGTCTTAATACATTTCCACCAATCAATGCATTTCATCATGTGGCGATAGTAGCTCCGCCCTAACTGGTTTACTCCAGTTTTCTATAGACCTACGAATCAGTCCTGCTTAATGGGTCAATTTTATAATGGAGATGCTCTAAGCACTGGACCGCTCAGTGGACTTTTCATTTTTTAACTCACACTTCAGGAAAATCTGAGTTCTCTGAAAACAGGATATGTTGTAATTTTGTCACAGTTATAACTTTTGAATATTTTGGGAAAAGTTCAAACCAGATATTTAGTAACACATCTATTTAAAGCATCTGGTATTTCTGTCTTCGCTATTAGTCCATGCAAGTCTCAAGTTACTGGTTGTACATCCTAATAAAGCTTTGAGTCTTAGAGCTTACAGTCCAAGTTGCCTTGAGTTGTTTTAATGTATTCTATTCATGTTTTTCCTATAGAAATGAATGAATGAATTTGAGAAAAAAACAATCCTTCAGACTTGCTTTATCTTGGAATCTCTGTCTGAATTCTTACCTGCAAATTTAACATTGCAACACTTTCAACAATTTCAAATAAGTAATTTTTTTGTTTAATCTCAAAATGGTTTCTGCAGATTTTAAATCATTTAATTCTTCAATTTTGCCTCTTAGAAAAAAAAAAAAAAAAAAAAAAAAAGTGAAACAAGCTGACCAAAATCTCTGTTTGAACTCATCTAAGAAGACTGTAAAAAAGGTTACTAATAAAATCTTGCAGTTGTGCAGCTGTGCTGCTTATATTGCTCCAACATGCTGCAGTGTTGACATCCAGCCAGGAAGTGAGAGATGTGGATCAGGCTAAAGACTAAATATGCACTTGCATTCGGTGATGAATGAGGCTGTTTGCCTCCATAGTAGTCAGTGATCATTTCCAAAACTTAATTTACATAATTTTCTTGACGAGTGGGGGAACAAATTTGCATTGCTGCACCAGCAGGTGAGGCGGAAAATGTAAAAAAAAGAAAAAAAACTAAACAGGATGGAGTTTACAGCTTTATAATCATTCTAGGTTGAAGTTTTCAACAATTTGATGACTATTTTATTAAATGAGACAATTTCTACAAGTTCAATGTATGCAGATTAATTGAGGTCATGAGACAATATTCTCTGCCTCTGAAAGTGTTCAAAGATCCAAAATCTAAGGCTAATACTAGTCTAAATGGTGTGTATTCTATAAAAAAAAATCATCATCTGTTTGTTTTCCCTGTTTTGCCTCTGAGGTATAGTGAAAATAACTAAAGTAAAGGGTAAAAACACACTCATGGCTACATGTTTGGTTTAATTCGTATTTTTAAAATTCATCAGCAGAAAGACAATGAACGTTTATTTTTCTCCTCTTATGCTTCTTTGCAAAAATCCATTAAATACTTAATGGTCTCTTGAGATGATTTGGTATTGATTATTAAAAACACTTGAGCTAAAAGACTAATTAGAAAAAAAAGAGAATTAAATACTATGAAAGTTGAAAATATGCAGGTTTTTAGTTTTACATTGTTATTTTACAAATTTGTAGCAAGAATTAAAAAGTGACAAATCTAATAATTAATCCTAATTTAATCTTAGTTTTAGTGAAAGATGGATGTCTCCAATTCACATCAGATCCACATTAGCAAAGAAAATTAAACTATTAAATATTTACTGTGTGTAACCAAGACTCTAAATGGAGCTGGAAGGAAACATTGTGGCAATTCTTCAATCGTTTGCAGCCTTTGCCTGTGACATGGTACTCTTTTTTTTTTTTTTTCTAAGAGCGACCTGTGGCCATGTTCTGGCTTGAAAGGTGCCAGATGTATATCATAGTGTCATACTGTAGCAGGGTCCATGTGTGACCACTGTCACTTCTCAGAAACACAGCCTCAAGACAGACAGAGTAGGAGTTTTTTTCCTCCTGTCCATCTCAAACTTCAAGTCCCCGAGCTAGAATTCAGGTCTCTGGTCATTGACCCAAGAAAAGCTTCAATTCTTAAAGTGAGGCCTCAAGGTTCCAAGTCAGCAAGTCAGAATTGTGTAAATTCATCAAAGGTCAGTCCCATTACCTGACCACAAGTTATGTTTCAAATGAAGTCTTGAGTCTATGGATGCCCATCAAGTTACAACATCTCACAACGCTGAGTCTTTATGTAAGGAATCCAGGTCTGGTCTCAATACCGGAGCTTTAACTCCAGTGTTTGGATTCCTTTGTCTACTGTAACTCAATCAATGTCATTCAGCTTTTTTTGGTGCTTTAAAGAGTTGCATACTGGAGCAACGTCACTTTTCTCTGTGGATCAGCTGATTTCCATTGATCGTGTAAAGAGTTACGATATGTTAAAGGCATAGTTGGTTTTGACAGGGAGTCGGCAGTTAAATTAGTCTCTTTTTTCAACAAAAGAAGAATATTTGTTGACTGAAAGGAAGAGGAATTCCGGTTCCGGTCATGGACTTGTTCCGGCTAATAGGGTCTGGGCACCATCTTATTGTCTGCAGTCAAGTCCTTTCATATGGAGAGAAAATAGATTCACTCTGATTTGTGCGTGCATAATTCTTGATTTTTGCGTAAATTAGGATCTGTGCGTGCATATTTTTGATTCATGCATGCATAATTCTTGATTCTTGATTGATGCATTCAAGTACTACCAGAATTCTCGTTCACCATAGTTCTCTTGTCAGCCGTTTTAAACTTCGATTGTGAATAATATCTGGAAAAACTTGACACTCCCCCACTTTCTTAAAAACATATTCCAGATAATTAGTATAAAAAAGTCTAAATACGCGCTTTTAAAACACTTATCCCTTTAAAAATACATTTTTTTTTCCAGAAAAGAGGCTTCGAGCACTGGTAGTACTTGAACGCATCCCTCACGGACGAATTTGCAAGACGTTCTCACGGTAGATCCATGCGTAACTTAGGCTGCGTGTGTGCGTAAGAGGTGATCCGTGCGTATTTTAAAAAGATTTTTGTGTGTAATTAGTTTCAAGCTGTTGTAATTTTAATTTGTGCATGAGTAAATTGAATTTTGTATTTTTTTTATTTTTTTAATTTTTCCACTTTTGCACAAAACGTGTATATGAGTTACAAATCAAGAATCACGCATGCACAAATCAGAGTGAGTCTATTTTCTCTCTGTACTTTTCACTGTTTGAGCTAATGGAGTTAGGTCTACAAGTCTCTAGTGACCTCTGTCCAAGTCAACCCTAAAGATTAATATAGACCTCTTTTATAGAACAAATTTATGACTGAGTTTTAAAAAATTGAGAGGACAATTTTTAAGTTCTTTTGATGTCGTTCCTCTTGAAATTTCACTCAGCATACATCAGATAAGGCACATAAGTCATTTGTAAAAAAAAACAAAACCCCTCCATAGCAAATTGAGGAATTCCCCATAATGTGTTGTCGGACTTTGGATTTTCACGCCAGAGTTGTTAAAAACCAGAGCAGGACGGAGATGGTAGAGTGACTTGGTGGAAGAGATGGAAGCTGCTGAGAAAGCACGCTTTTTATTGGATAAACAACACTTCTCAATCATCAACACGCTCATTTCTCTTTCTTTTTTTAAAAAGTATGAAACTCTTTTTTTTACTGACGTTTCATTAGGTAAAGTGATTTAAAAAATACTAAATCCTAACATAATCCTGAATAAATGTATCCTTTACAGACAGAGAAAGAGAGAGACAGAACTTTCTTAATGTCTTTTTTGGTAATGAAGTTGTTCCAGGATAAGATGGTGGAGAAAGATTTAGTGATAAACTTGGGCGAAAAGGCCTAACTAACTTTGCAGGAGGTGAAGTCATTGATGAGGTTTTTGTTGTTAGCGCACTGCATAAAAAGATGCTCACGTTTGTCTTTGTTATGCTACATTCACAGTGGACTCGGAAATGCCCGTTCAGGCAAAAACCTCCAATAAAAACTCTATGCAAATGTACGTTTGGGCTTCCGTGTTCAATACTCTCATGTTCACGAGTCGCTACGCAAGTCACTACCGTATTTTACGGATTATAAATCGCACCGGAGTATAAATCGCAGGAGCAAAAAGGGTCTAATCAAGAAGAATTGGCTCCTGAGTAGAGGTCGCACTCCTGACTAAACTATGAAAAAAACAGCAACTTATACTGCATCAAAAGTTAAAAAAGATGAACTCTAACCAATCAGGGGCTCTTAGTAAATTAGGTATTTCTACTGACATATGGGTAGTGTCAATTTCAAAATACTGAAGTGCCAATCAAAATTGATCATGAAAGAAAAATCATTTTTAGAGGTTTGTGCTCAGCTGGAATTATATGACACCAAGTCTTTCTTATTTTGAATTGAGATGTGAAAGGAGAAAGCCTAAAGAAAGGTTTACAAGACTTTCACCGCTTCAACATTTCACACCGAGTCTTCAAACTGTGAGTGTATGCAATAGTATTGGGTAGGGACAGTCCAGTGTGAACAGCATTTGCTAAAAGATTACGCCCCGGAACGCCCCTTTAGCATTCCTAGTGCATGCACAGCACTGGATGTAAAGGCCTCCATTTTTGTCCCAAAGCATTAGAAGAGTCTCCACATCACAAATTCTTATTGTTGGTGATGTCCAGTTTCTGTGAGGGTTTCTGCCAATGCTTGAACCAGCTGTTGGATGTCTGTATTTTATCTCCACTTCGTTTCAGAATAAGAGACAGAACATCCCTAAGGAATTTATGGGTTTTTCCATGGGATGGTGAAACCCGGAGAAGAACCTTCCAAGATATATGGAACCTTTTTTGGCGAATCATAACCTCTCTGCTTGCTAATGACTTTGATCTGATTAGCTTTCACTCTGGGATAGTCCCAGAGACTTATGATGCTTACAGCATCATTTAGTTAGGTTTTCCTTTCACAAATAGCGCTCTTTGTAGAAAACCAAATACTGGAGCACACTTACAAAGCTTCTCAATGGTTATTATGTAACATACAATAACAACAGTGGATCGATTTACTAAGTTTACCAAAACCTAGTTCTCTAGCAGAGAAGGATTCACTTATTTCACCTGCAGCAACACTGCTAAATGAACTGGACTATCGGAGAAAACGAACCCCAGTGGGAATCCAACCTGCCGAAGTGTTGCACCCTTGATTTGGATGGAAATCTCACAGATGTTGAGTAATGATTTGAGGGAGAAGCTGGAGTTTTCAGAGATACAACTAAGATGAGGGAGAAGCAAGATCTGGATAATGAACTGCTGCAGCTATTAGGCACTCGCAATATTTCATCACTAGAACGCCTCTCTTCTAATTATTTTTCACTCTCTTGTTGTTGTTTTTCTTAGTTATCTTGTTTTTTTCTCTATTTCTCTCACCTTGTGTCCATGATCACACTAAGGAAATGTCTTATTTCAGTACTGCAGAAAGCACTTTCCCCTATTTGCTAAGATCAATAATATTTTGAGCATTACAGTGTAACCTGATGCAATGATTTATTTTTTTTTTGCATCTCCAAAAGTGCTGACTAAGTACATTTTCAGCCAAACTAAAGACCAACTAAATTATGTATCAAAAAAATAATAAATAAGACCAATAAATAAATCAAGAAACCTTCACTCTGTGTTTACCTGCTTAACATTCAGGAGACGGCGCAGTCGAAACATTCCACCAGAGAAAGAGTCGCAGAGAAACAGAATTTTCAGAAGCGCCGGGTGAAATTGGAGTTTCTCTCTGCCGATCAGCTGCTGTTCATTTTCTGGACAGGTCTAAGATTCATTCTGAAGACTGCTGTATTAAGGCTTCCACCTCAGCAGTCGAAAGATCAAACTGAATTGATTGAGAATGGATGAGTTATGAAATCTGACAGCAGACTGCAGAGGGCTGTCTCAGAAGCTGAACAGGAAGAGAGAGAAACCTCAGAACTCAATCAGAGATGCGGACATCTCCAACGATAAGAGAGAGGGGCACCAAATAATCGCAACATCGCTTGAGCAGTACTACTTTTCCATGGGTAGCTCTTATGTTGATTACAATGAGTGGGAATGACTTCCTCTATAAACCAGACTCAGTCCAGTTTACAAACCATATATTTGGGATCCAATGTATTTTGGATTTCCTGGTGTAGGCAACCCTAAACCTTTGCTTTTATTCAGGATTATGGCAGGACATTTTCTAAAAGATTAAGAAAAGGACAATTCGATTTAAGCTTTTGGACATTCAGTGAGCAGGAAGTAATGGAGATTATATAGAAAATGCTCCAAGCCAATAAGGTTTCATTAAAAGCAAGTTACTGTAAGACAACTTTAACCCTTTAAAACCAGAGATGTGGCAGCTGACCATTTACGTGATCAACAATTCATGGAAGTGTTGATTGACGTCAACAAACCCAGTCGAATCAGCTGATTTGTGTAAACTGGTTGAATATACAGTTTTGCATAACAGTGCAAAGTTGCTTTTTTTCCCCTTTAAAATTTGCTTAATTACATGAATTGTATAAACGGTTGCAGAATTACAGTGGTCGAAAAAATTGTATTATACAACATTTTACGTTAGTAATGTGTTGCATATTGGTGCAAAGCAGATATGAAAAGCTGCTCTTTGTCAGGACGAGCTAATTCATATGGAGTGATTTTTATGCCACCACATTGCGAACAAAGGTCACAATTTTGAAATCAAAATTTCATAAATTGCAAAAAAAAAAGCAACGTTTTAAGAATAAAACGTCATAATTTTTAAATAAATATAATACAGTTTTACTTTAAAAAATTATTTTTGCGTTTGGAATATAAATGTTTTCAGATGAGATGTTGCTCATCTCGCTTTCTCCCTATCTTTGATTTTGCGTTCATAAGTTTCTGTTTAAGTGTAACAATTGCCCCACCAAACGGCCTGCTGATTGGTCTGCATTGTATCCAATCAAATCGCCATATTTATCTAACATGATGTCTGCTTCCTTGGCAACACCACTCCTGCTCTTTCACCTTTGATTTTGCATATTTGTCTGAAGAGAAATAAACAATTGACCATTTCAAAAATAAGTCCTACGTTCAATTAGCATTAGTTAAAATTGATTTAGTCAAATTTTGTGAATTTATGGCTGAGGATCTCCTGAAACTGTAAAATAAACACTAAAGAGGCATGTGTTATTTATTAATCCTTCAGAGAAAGATATTGGTAAAAAGTTTGATTTTCTTTAAGATCTGTTTATTATTTTTTTTTAAAAAAAGGGTTTTAATGGGAACATTATCTTCTGCTGCGCAACAGTATTTTGGATTAGATTAACAACAGTTGTAAGTACGGAAAAGAATGATGGCTAAAGAAAGTAGACTTAATGAGGAAATTGAATTTTTAACTTCTAATCGTAACTTTTATTTTTAAGAATTCATGCTTGCTTTTGTCCAAAGTAAACAAAATTATTCATGGAAAAAAAAAACAGAATTAAATACTTAATTAGCATTTATTTAATTTAGATTTGTTAAATGTATAAATTGATGGCTGAGGTCCACATAGATGATATGTAGTTTTTAACATCCCTGTTGACATGAAGACGTTTTGTTTGCTCAACGCTACCTCCAGAATGAGTTCCAAGCATATATTATCTTATGCTGCACAACATTGGTTCTTAGCTGCGCAGAGCTGCACTGAGAGGATCCAGTTTGGCACATCTTTTATCTTGAAAATAAGTTAAACATTTTGAGAGATGCTAGGTTCTTTTTATATTTTTGCTTTTGTTCGTTCCAAAAATTAGACATAATTCACATTTATATTAAAAAAGAAGGTCATGAATGCAAATCTAAATTTCTTAAAGGCTAAAGTAAGACTTTGCGGCTCCTTCTAGGTTTTGATCATTAGAAAACAAGCCCATATGGATCTTTTACTGTTAAAAGTTGCTGACCCCTGATCTAGACCAATCAACATGAACCCTATTATCCGTGATTGGCTGTCTGGTGTGGCACATTTATAACGTTAGACTGTAACTTACGAACGCAAAATAAGAGATAGGGAGGAAGTGAGATGAGAGACAACCTGCCTGAAAGCTTTTGCGTTGCAAATGCAAAAATAGTTTTTGAAAGTAAAAAAAAAAACAGTTTTATTTTTAAAACTTGATCTCAAAACTGTGACTTTTGTTCACAATATGGTGGCCAAAACAAATCACTCCTTAATGTCATGCTGAACGGTCAAAGATTTATGACATGTCAAATATTGTGAGTTATTAAGTGTCCTCAGCAACATCTCTGGTGTTAAATGGTTAACCGTTAACCACGCAAAATAACGACTGCAACATTAGCTTTAGTAAAATACTAAACTGACAAGTAATGCAGAAAGTAAGAATAATAGAATTGTCAGGGATCAAATCAGCCATGATGCTTACATAACTGACAAATTGACAAGTTGGAAATAAAGTTGTGAAATGAGCGGCGGCGGCGGGTTGATTGGCACACCGCGGCCGGAGGGACCGCATCTCTTACTCTTGGCGCTCTGCAGGCTGCGGTTGTATCCCACGGGGCTGAAGAACTCAAAGATGAAGACGGTGACAGCCACCACTGACAGGCACATCACAAACATCATCACCCACACCGCCGGGCTGTAGGGCTCTGCAACACAAACGCACACACACACAGGCGCACATGTTAGCATGAGATAAAGACACAGGGGTTTGCCGGTGCAGCGCTGACATTCCAGTTCCTCTGTTTTTGGTCATTAGTCAAATTTAACAGCCAGCATTTCCCCTCTCCATGTGCCAAGTGTCCTTGTGCTCAGCTGAAAATAAAAATGTAATTGTGGAAATAAAAAGAAAGCAGCAAAGCTTGAAATGCAACCTTTTCAAATACCAAGAGTTATGGTGAAACCAATAATAAGTCACAGTGGACTTGATCTTAACCTGTTGCACTTATGGATTCAAATGATCAATAAAAGCATAATAAAGTTCCAAAACAACCCATCTAAAAGCAGAAAATATTTCTGTTATTCTTTTCTGAACACAAAAATGAACAAGTAGAAACAAAAACACTCAGAATGTAAAAATAAGGCAAACTACATTTATTTAGTGTGGAAGTGATTTACTCTATGTACACTTTTGTCATTAATGCAGAGCTGAAATAAAAGTTCACCTTTCAGTGCAGTGTCGCCACAGCAAAACAGCTTTCTTTCATTGACTGTGTTTCTATTAACTATATAGTTGCACAAATTGAATTTGGGATATTAAATTGAGTGTAGATGGAAATTGTGAAAAAATGTATAAAAAATCGCATTTATCAAAAACACTTTTATGCTTGGAGGAGGTGGTGTCCGGGTAAACTAGGCATTTTTTGCAAAACTGAAATGGAAATAATTTTCTTTTTCAAAATAAATGCGCGTCTTGGTACGAACAGGCTCATCCAAAGTTGAGCGTGCCGCGCGTAACTGTTGGATCCACAGTTCCTCTGCCAAAATCTCATCATCCGTAACCACTTCCATGTGTAGGGGGCGGCTCCACTTGCCACTTCATGGCCTGAATAAGACGCCGACGTCTCCTTTGATAGATGATGATGAGCACTACAGTGCTGTGACAGATCCAACTGCTGTCGTTTCAATCCACTGTCAATGTTCTAGATGTGTGGTACCCTAATATATTAGATACGTATTAAAAATTCGATTGGGCAGTATTGGTTAGGGATGTGAAAAATAGATACATATCGAAAATTGATCGAGCCACTGCAGTATTGTTTGAAAACCACAGATAAGAACAATTAATATGTTGGTTAAAAAGTGAATAATTGATTTCTGGCAGTTTTTCGTTCTATTTCTTTCTATCTTCTTTGTCTTATTTGTGTATACGTAATGCAAACAAAAAGACATCCAATCACAAGCTTCCTTCTTCCAAGTCAATACCTGAATACATTTCTCTGTCAAATTCCGTACATTATTATTTATAACTTTAAATGCCATATGTATAAGAAATATCTAGATTTTAGCGTTTTTTGTAAAAGATTTGGACTGCATTGTGTCGTCAAAAAGTTAGTTGAATCCCTTACCTGTTGATTTATGGACCATTTATCAAGATACATACACACCCCTACTTATTGCTTGAGTTTACTTTTGTTTATTTGGATTTAATGGAAACGTGTCACTGCAAAATTGTGTTTTTTTTCGACATTTCTAGAATTTGGATGTGTGTAACGGACCAGTACAGGGAGACCCAGACTTCAGCCCTCTTGTGGCTATAGAGTTGGGCAGTATCGCATGAAAGAACCCAGACTGGATTAAGCTATATCCTTAATACAACTATGTATTGCTTTATAACATAGTTGCTAAAATAAAGTAAGAAAAAAAGAAGATAAACACACAAAATGTAAAAATGAGGGATTATTACCTACATGAAATTCTTTTATTTTGTAGAATATGAAAGTTCTGATTCATGGTTATGGACATGGTCATGCTGTTGGTGCAGGGCTGGAATGATTATGTGTAGTCAGAGAAAACACCTAGATTTGTCAACTAAGAGAAAAAAAAAAAGAAACTCACTAAAGTAATATGAATAATGCAGGTCTGTGTGGCTGGAAAATGACACCCAGAGTTTCTTATGCAGGGAAATCAGTTGGGATAAGAAAAAGGAAATTACTTTAATGGAGGAGCAGCAGAACAGTAACGTCTATTTACAATTTATAGTTGAATGGTTAAAAGCCACACCTCCATTACAAAGAATGATGACGATCCATGAAGAATTATCTTAATTTCATTGTATTATAGGATTAAATTCCACTGTGTAAATGTATATGTGAGTATATGCAGATAATGTTTTAAGTAATGTGTATTTACAAGTCTTGAAATGTATTTATTTCAAGCTTTATTCTGTATTTTTAGCTTCAGATGTTCATTTTGCAGCAACGTTTTCTTTAGCTCTTGAAGTATTTTGATTTAATTTTTTAGTATTACATGGATAAAAGTCTGTTCATTTAACCTTAAAAACAGAATCAAGTAATGAATCAAACTATGCACAGAGCAAGCCCAGTTTATGCATGAGGCTTTTAGTCCACTGCCGGTCCCACAGTGAGGGATCAGCTGGAGTGACTGAAGATTTATCCATTAAACTTGTTGCCAGTGACTGCTAGCCTGCTTTTAATGCAGCCAAACTGTGCACCATGAGGACAGAGGCTGCACTCTCCACACGTTCCAATCTAGTTGTCCATTTTGCCAGAGAACAAAACCCTGTGCCATTTCATCATTTCATGATCCATTTCAGAAGTTATTATAGCTCAATGATGGCTAAGGATAATGTTGTAAGTGATTTATTTTTCTTTAAAAACGGCTAAATTTGACCACCCAAGTGTTACTAAAAGCATTTCACCAAAAAAAAAAAAAAAAAAAAAAAAAATCGTTAGCTATGGAGACTAGGGGTGTGCGTATTGTCAAAAGTCTCACGATACGCTACGTATCGCAATAAATCCCAAGACCGTACCAGGACAATTATTCACTTTTTTTTTTAAGGGTATTACTTAGCTGTATGACTTACCTGAATATTAACACGTCTTTCATCAAAAAAATATAAATTGTAAAATGTATTTTATTTAATGATCACAACAGTAAGCACAGTGTGGATTTTTTTTTTTTTAAAAAATACTAAATTTGAACATCCAAGTTTTACTAAAAGGATTTCACTAAAAAAGAAAAAAAAAAAAAAAGAAAGAAAAAATGCTATGGAGACTAGAGGTGTGCATTGTTCAAAAGTCAAACGATACAATCAGTATCCGATACGTGTCTCACAATACGATACGTATCGCGATACATCCCAAGAGTGTACCAGGACTGTTTTTCACTTTTTATAAGGGTATGACTTAGAAATTTACCTGAATATTCATACATCTGTCATTGTAAAAAAAATGTAAACTTAATTTGACTAGTTGGTTTTACACACAAATTCATGGTGTTTTTCTTTGTTAAATTAAGAAATATTTGCTTTTAAAGGAACAATCATCATTATCTAATTTCCACAAAAACTATTTTCCAGTAAAAAAAACTAAGTTGAATGAATGTCCCTTAACCAATAAGGTTCTAAAAGTATGATTGAGTCAGGTTTCTGGTGTGAAGTTCAGCAGAACTTCGGCCCGCTTTGCCAACAACATTTTAACAGAAACTCTGCACGTGACCCGCTGCACAGCTGCACTGCTTCACTCATTCCTGTCTGAGCTGCTACGAAGCACCGCAATCCGTGTTTTTATATGATATTGGCAGCAACATGGCACAGAGTTTCAGTTCGGTACTAAACCAAGTAAAACCTGAGAAGTCCATGTAATATAACAACAAAAACCAAAAGACTGATTGAACATTGAGCACAGGCTGGTTCTCGTGAGATCTTGTTGTTTTGTTGTAGTGTACAGCTGTTTAAAGAGGCTCAGTGTGCTGCCAACTATTGGTCAGAGGTTTAGGTGGAAAACAAAAGTAAGATGTTGAAAGACGCTCATGAATAATTATAAAATGTCGCCTTGTATACATTTTAAATCGATACAAGTATCGCCAAATGAAATATCACGATATATCGCAAAATCGGTTTCCCCCGTACTCGTAATGGAGTGCCAATCTCGGATTCAAAAGTGAATAAATTTGATAGTTTTGTCAAACAAAGGTTTTGTTTCCTTATGGATACAAAAAAAATGCAGATGAACACATGCTTCATAAACAGAAGGTTGCTCTTTAGTTTTTATCTATTTTGGTACAAAAAGCTACTTCTAATTTGTCCTTTAAAAGCTAGATTTCTCCAGTTCCTTATTCCTTCTGGATGAAAATCTGAGCAGTCTCAGCCTAAAACTGGCTTTGGTGAGGCAGAGGAGGGAGGTTAAAATGCTCATGTCTCCCGCCTCAAGGGCATTTCAGTGTCAGTCTCTGCGTAAAGAGGCAGCCTCATGTATTTGCTTTGCTTGCCAACATGTTCCCAGCAGCTTCTGGGAGATTCAAACACATGACCTTTATTTTCTCAGAACCGACAGCAGCAGGACCCTCTGAAGCAAAACTGCAGAGGTCCAACACAATAAGAAACATGTCACAACAGCGCCTCGCTTCGCATTATCATAATGCAGCCATAATGCCTTGATGGGCTGCACTAAAAATGCAGCTTTCTATGTTTCTATGTGGAGCACAACCAGTTATGTCTCTATGCAAGGACTTCCTAATGGTCTCTTACAATGCCACTAATAGTGTAATTGCATTGGTTTATTATGGAAATATTATGTGCATAAATTACACAATCTAATGCACACCTGAAAGGCTCAAATGCGTAAACATGGCAGCTACAAAAAGACCATATTTGTAAAACTGGACTCTTGAAACAGAATGGTTGAACAGACTTTTCTGTCAGACACACAGGTGATGTCTGGTAAGGCTTTAGAATATCAATGTGCTCTGAAGTCTAATTTGACAGAGATGTGGTTCTTCTAAAGGTTCTATGTCCTTCAGAAATGCCTGAAGGACATGAGACAGATATGTGAACATATTTTTGTGTTTTTGTGTCAAAGTAATTATTTTATCCCCTGCAGGTAAATAATTTGAGGGTCACCCTTGACACAACTTTATATTTCAGGTCTGAATATTTCCATCTTCCAGAATATCAATCGTCTCTATCCGTCACTCGTCCTCCTTAGTGCTTTCATCTTGGTCGCCATTAACACTGTTTGATTTTTCCTTTGTTGTATTTTTAAACTTTGTAAAAAAAAAACTTAGGATTATCAAAGTAGCTTAAATTTTTTTTTTTAATTACAAACTCTTTTTATTTATTTATTTATTTTTTACTTTAAATGCATTGTATTCTATGGATCCCCTGAAGGGACATTGATGTTTTAAAAAAAAAAAAATAATAATATATATATATATATATATATATATATATATATATAATTTTGTTTTTTTCCCCCTAAAAGTTAAGGGGTAACTAAACAGGGAAGTTGGAGGCTGACTCCACCCAGCCAAAATTTGAAAATCCAGTAAGAGGCTATCAGTTGGTGTGTTTGAGATGACTCGCCTGAGATGAGGGCGAAGAGCAGGACTGTACGAGAACAGGAAGTCTAGGATGTCCATAACATTCTGTTGAATGTCTCCTCTTTAGTATGAACTTTACTATAATGTTTTTAATAATAATTATTAACATCTGTCCGTGGACAACAGATGAAAAATAGCTGCTGGGTTAATTTAATATCAATTGTGCCAAAGAAATTATTAAAATTGAAATTAAAGTTACTGTTTAAAGGCAACAATAACATATTAACCACCAATTAGTTTAAATATTGTTCATTTTTACATCAGTGATTCACTATTTTCCAGAAAGAGTTACAAAATGTGCAGATTTCCTTCATTTAGCACCACTTATTTTGGATCAGCATCACGTCGAAATACAACAACTAGCAGAACACTGTTTCCCACAATGCTTTGTTTTGTAGTCATCTACAATGATGTTATTATGTTTTTATGTATATATATATATACATATATATATATTTTACTTTGTACAGTGTCCTTGAGTGTTTTGAAAGGCGCTTTAAAATAAAATGCATTATTATTTTTATCTAGAAGGCTTGAAGCCAACGCAGCGTCAGATTTCCACCTGCACCTTGCACCCGCCTCTTTGTCACGATATTTTCATGATGATTGACAAGTGACGTGACAGTCCAAACTACCCAACATGCACCACAATCCAGGCGATCTGCGCAGCTCCACGTCCGCCTGCATGATCTCAAACACGCCTATTATTGGAGCTGAAGATAATGACATGAGACTTCTGAAACAAACAAGGATTGACCAAACACAAAATTCAACTGTAATATCTAATTTCAACCTATAGGGGGCAGCACATTTTAAACTATATTTTCAAGAATTAAACAAATTTATTTTAATTTATCAAAACTTCTGCAATGGCCAACACACAGCACTTTTAAAGCCCCATTTATAGAGGTCAACAGACAAGAAAAGTTGAATCAGGGTTTGGTTTCCTTTAAAGTAAAAAAAAAGAAATCTGGCTACCAAGTGCACACCAGATAGTAACCTGAATTTTTTTTACAACAATTTTTTAAATTCAAGCTTTAGAAAAATATATTTTTTATTCATTTTTTTTTAATTTATTTCAATGTCCCTTTGTCTAAAATATTCACCTAAAACAACAAAGACATTTAAAAAATATGTGAGATGAATTTCACTAAGTTTGATAACATTTTGTCTGAGAACGAAATAAAAAAATCTTTCTAATGTAATGTCTTGACTCAAGTCAAAGGCTGTAAAAAAGTGAAATATCACATTTTTAGTACGTTTTCAAGAGTTTTTGTTGGCAGATATAAATAGAAAAATTTGTAAGTTCAGAATTTTATAAGAAACTATTTTGTTTAATTCAATGTTCTGGTTTAGGGACAAGAGATTTAATCGGAAATTCTCTCGAACTAAAAACGGAAAACCAAATACAGTATATCTTTTAGACCAGGGGTAGGGACCCTGGTCCTCAAGAGCCACAGGAATGTGGCTCTTGAGGACCAGGGTTCCCTACCCCTGTTTTAGACAGACAGCTTTCCTTTTAATACTAGAAAACAGGGTTTAGTATGAATAAACTTCCTTTTTAACAATCGTTTTCTTTGAGTTACTTCGGTCAGTTTCTTCATGCTTTAAAACACATTTTCTGACACATAAAAGTTTTTTTTTTCTTTTGTTTCTTTCTCTCTGTACTGGATTTTATAAATTGCCTTCTGCTGACTTCACACACACACAACACACACACACACACCCACACCTGTTGCCAAAGCATGCTTTGGTGAGCTGCACTTCACTTTAAGCAAAAGCTTTTACCTCCAAATTGCCAGTGTGAATGACAGGCCAGCTTTTATTTTTCCTTCCCTTGACTCTTCCCGTTCTTTGACAGTTCCTGTTCAGTTCCTCCTTCTATGACCCGGCTTTGGCTCTGTTATGGCCAGGCTCACGTGTGACATTTTCAACAAAATTGAAAAACACTTTTAAAAAAAAAATCGTATTAAATCAAAATAAATGTGCAAAAATATTTGTTGACAAATTTGCAGAACAACTAATGTTTTGAGTGAAATAAATTGACACTTTGACCTTTCTAACAATCAAATAAAAAACTCATTCTGTAAGGATTCTGGGGTCTAGTTGGGTTTTTTGGTGGTGGTTTTGGTCGTGTTTCAGTCATTCTCAGCTGTCTTCATCTCTGTTAATTGTCCTATATGTGTCTGGTTTTCAGTTCTTCGTTGGCAAGTCATCTGCTCTAGTTATTAAATGTTTAGGTTTCTTTGAAGTTCTTTAAATTCTTGCACGACTTTGAACAGGAAAAGGTGACGACAGATAATGCTGGAAAATTCAACTGACATGTCCAGAGTTATTTAGTCTCAGTAAACAAAGGAGTCTGCAGATTGACAACCCATGTACGAGAATATATACTCTAAAACTTAAACACATTCCATGCATTTAATTGTCAAATACCCAAGGTCAGTGGAGTCAATCTCAATCATACAGGGGGCCAAAATCCAAAACACACCTTAAGTCATGGGCCCAACAGGATAAACATTTATTCAACACTAAAACTACATCTTTAAAACTTTAAACCCCTAACTTTTTAACACAATTATAAAGCATTACTTTCGATAAAGCTAGTATGAATGCTGTAAGCTGAATTTGGCCGCTGAAGATGCTAGTGAAGATAGCTGAAGATGCTGAAATTGATAGCTGAGAACGCTGAAGCTAATAGCTAAATATGCTGAAGCAGATAGCCAAATTAGCTAAATGCCAAATTAGTCAAAAAAAAAAAAACTTAGTTTAGCCAAAACAGCTAGCATGAAGATGAAAAATTAACTAAACTGAAAAAAGCCTAAATTAGCCAAAACAGCTAGCATGTGGCTGAAATATTAGCTAAACTCAGAAAAGTAAAAAAAAACTTAAAAAGAAAAGCCTAAAATTGCTAGCATGTACCTGAAATATTAGCTAAACTCCAAATTAGCCTAAAAAATCTTAGTAAATGCCAAAAAAGTCGAAAAAAGCTAGCAGAGGGCCACATTTTGAAACCAGAAAGCCATGAAAATTGTTCCAGAATAAATCAACTTAAACCATAAATAACTTTCAACATTTTACTTTATGAAGATATATCATGTCTCGCTTCCTTCCACCCCCTTTCAAGCGATCTACTTGTGATTTATTATGTGATGTTATTCCATGTATTATAACCTGATTGCTTGAAATAAACCATTTCATTCATTCATTCATTCATTCATTCATTCATTCATTCATTCATTCATTCATTCATGTCAAAACAAGAGTAAAAATTGAGCTTAAGATAACACCGACTCATTAAGAACAATAAAATAAATTGATGTAACCACATCGGATGTAATCACCTGGCAGGCCGCATCCGGCCCCCGGGCCTTGACTTGATACATAACATTTCAAACTAATAGCAAATTTGGATGACATTCGAACATTCTCAGCTGTTTTTAAGGATTCATAGCTGACATAGGTCTCACCTGAACACTGCTGACAAAATGCATGAGACAGTATATTTGCATAAGTGCTGCCCTCTGTTGCTTGGAGTTTCCTACTTCATACCCAAAACTAAACAAAGAGAGAATCCCCCAAAATGACAAAATGTGAACATAAAAAAAATGTGTTTTTCTATCTTTAAGGCTACCACCTCGGTAAGGGTGCCATAAAAAAAATCATTCCACAACTTTAGATGAATTGTTTATTGTAGTTTCACCAACTCAAAGAACAGAAAAGTTGGTTTGATCCTCAAAGAAATTACATGCAAAAGGTTCACTGAATAGTTGTAAAATATTTGATTCAATTTAAATGTTAAAAAGGTCAAATAAATCTACTTATCAAGTTTGAAACTAATCTTTTCAGTTTGAATACGGCTGCTGTTTTAATAGATCATACACCAACATCTTTGCATCTGATTAACTTTGTCCTTCCTTTTGCTGTTTGAAAGCCTCACATTCACTCAAACTGCAATCAGAAAAACGTCCACCAACACAGATCTGTACATATATTTATATATATATATATATATATATATATATATATTTATATATGTTAAATGTAGCCTTGTCACCACACAACAGAAAATGGCCTTGGGAGCCTTCCGTCTCCATCCAACCAAGATGTGTTTCCAATTGTCTCCTAAATCTTAACTGACAGATGAATAAATGTACAACGGAGAGGATCAGCACTGTCAGTGGTTGATACTTACTGCAGATTTCAGTTAGACGTGCAAAATAAATCAATGAGCTTCCACTGCAAGCTGACCTTCCCGGTTTGTAGGACAAACTCCAGGATGAGAATCCCTATAAACTGCATGTTCGGACTGAAGAAAATCCAACGGAAATGATACCAATGATGATTTGTCAAAGAAACAAAGACGAGATGCTGTAAAATAAGAGTGCAGTTATGCAACTAATTATGTAAAACACCCAACAATGTAGAGATTTGTCTTACAATTCAAACATACCCCATCTGCAGCAGAATGTATTCTCACAGACAGCTTCCGAGCACAGATGGAGGGTTTAAGGAGTAATCGCCTGAGACGCTGCTCTGTGTTAACAAGTCATTTTTGCTACAGGGTCTCCTCTGCTGCATGCGCACGCACTCGCCGGCGTGCACACGCCATCATGTTAACCAGCCGGCGTGCAGATTAAAACATCTGAGAACATCTGAAATGCCTCAGTTGTTTCCTGCTTCAAACCCCCCCCCCCCACCACCACCACCACCTCACCCTTTTTTCCTGTTTTGGATTTTTTTTTCTAAGAGTTCGTCATTTTCCCCATTCCTTTCAGCATCCACTCCTCCCTTTCTTCAATTGAATTCTCTCCATTTTTCGCTAACTATAAATAGTCTTTTAGGTAAGAAGATTTGTGTATTAACTGTTGTTATCTGAGTGGAAGCCAGCTTGTTTTGGAGTGGAGAAAATTCCGTTTTTAAAGTCAGAGTTGGCAGCTTTGTGAAAGCCCTCTTTATTTTTTATCACAGAGAAATGACTTCCAACGTACTGCACTGCACTGTATAAAATGTCAGGGCTGCTGGGCAACCTCATTATAAATGAGAGAATGAGAGGTTGATCACGCTGCACTGCTGCTGCCTCACGTTTTTATCAGGCTGCTGCCACTTCAGGTTGGAGTCAGAAAAAAGCAGAGCTGAAACTCAGCTTTGTTTCTAGAACATTATGAAAGGTGGAGCGCAGTGTTTGAATTTTTACTCTTCTCTCATATTTCAGCAGGTTAGAATTCAAGTCTGCAGACATAAAAGTTAATAATAAAAAGGATTTGTCATAAAAAAGTAGATCTAAATATGACAACACATGATAAATTAGAGAAGTTTTTTTTTTATTTTCAACTGGGGTTTCTATAAAAAAAAATAAAATAAAATTCTAAAAATATGCCTAAAAATTACAGAAAAATTTGGAATTTGAGACTAAAAAATAAAGAAAACTAATTGGAGATTTGACCTTTAGTCCACCCATTCCTGGGAGTTGTGACACTTTACCCAAGAACCATGACACTCGCAACATATTGAAAGTCTTATAAATACGCGGCAATAGTGCTCTGGGTTTAATCAAAAAGAATTAACACGTTAATATTAATTTACCCAAATGAATTGCACCTCGCAAAGAAACAGTCCTTCGCTTTGCCTCGGTGGTTCAGGCTTCCACGATGAGCGTTCACTTTGTCGACTATTATCCTAGTTATACCATGGTCACTTACAAAATGCATAATTTTTTCAGTACTTTATTTTTTTTGGTTTAGATCGCTTTTTTTTTTACAAAAAAACTGACTAATTAATCTGTGGTCCAGCACGTTGTTTTTTTAAAGCAGCCTGTGGTGATTAATCACAACACAAAAGAGTGATTAATCTGATTCATTTGTTTAATTGATGGACAGCACTAATTAAAAATAAATATTCTAAATTCACAGTTTTGGGTGTGATTCTGGAAATACTTTAAAAAACAAAAAAAGAATAATAATTGCGATTAAATGTGATAAATGGGACTTTTTTTTTTTTTTTATCTATTCCTGTCCCTAAAAAAATATTTAAAAATAACAAGTAAAAATGAACTCCAATATAAACAAAACCTGAACATTCTTAAAACCACTGAAGTGGATGTATCAGGATGTTGAATTGTAACTTGGAGTTGCTCTAGATCACTCTAGTCATACCTCCTTCAAATTGCATAAGAATGCAACTAATGTAGCACTGTCTGATAGGGAAATTTTGCCAAAACAAATCTGTCAAATATCCAGGGACGACAGCTGACATTTATTTTTAAAATGCCGGAATTTTATTTGTGTTTCTAGTTATGTTGGATTATCTGCATATGTACCAAATAGTCCTTACAGAAGGACAAATATTACCCACTACTAGTTAAGTGCATTTAACTGAGTTTAGAAAAGATGATCAGTTCTCTGTTTAACAAACATCTCTAATAGTCTGAAACAAAAGAGATAGAAGGCTAAATGTTTTTTAGGGTCTGTCCTAAATCATGCTGAAATCTCAGCTGATGGAATCCATTTTTTTTTTTTTTTTATTCTTGATGTGCCAAGTTCAGCCCTAAAGCCTCCTCTACTTGTAAACTCTCTAAAGTGGCTATAAAGAGGATTTAGAGAGATCCCCTTCACCTGCAGTAATGATGGCTCACTAGCACTCATGGATGCTCTTTTATTTATACACCTGTCTCGTACAGCTACCTCTACCTGCACGAGGAGGAAAAAAAATCTGGATAAACTTTCATTTTAGAAAATATAATGTTCATTACATTGTTTTATTTACTCTGTTTTGCTCTTTTTTGTATTTATGTGCTTTTCTTCTCGCACCGAAGACATTCAAACTTTGAAAGAAGAAAGGAAGGAACTGAAATGGTAAATGAGAAACATGTTAAAAAAATAATAAAAATACCTAACTATGGGAAAGATGTGTAACATTTTAGTGTCTGATGGAAAGATGGAAGGAGAATTTTGAGGAGCTGAGGCAGATGATTTGCTGTGGCAACCACTGAAAACAAAAAAGCAACTGAACGGCAAAAGCCAGAAACATCTCTATTTAGTACAATAAATTCTAAAGATCAACTACACGTGTTCTATGTCAACAACACGATGCATGTTTTCAAAAGGCAAGATTAAAAAGTCAACATTATTGGAGTTGTAGAAAAACTCACCCAGGAAAGCTGACGGTGAAACGGTGCCGTTGCTGCGGGAAACCATGACGCTGATGCCGGTCTCCACGAACGGAACGGAGAACTCCACCACCTCCGAGCGCTCCTCGTTGATGGTGAGGGAGCCGATGGCCATGTCGGCTCTGTTGGATACCACCTGCAGAGCAAAGCAATCAAGACTTGGATGAGATGTGGAGTGCGACTAAGAGGGATGCATTTCATTAAAAGAATACGCAAATCTGTCAAAAATATAAAGTTATTAAACCAACTCATTGAGAAGGGAAGCAGACTGAGGCGGTTTGGACATGAAAACAAAAAATCAAAAAAACAAAAAATCCCTGCGTAAAGCGACAACTCAATATTACTCATCTTTAATAGCAGAAAATGCAAATAATCCACGATTTCTCTTTAGTACTATAGCCAGGCTGACCAGCAGCCACAGCTCGGTTGAACCACATATTCCTGCTGCCCTCAGCTCTGAAGACTTTGTTACATTCTTTGATGATAAAATCTCAAATATCAGATGCAAATTGAACAAGGTTATTCCTACCATTACCCCTGAGCAAATTAAAATGGTAGAAAGGAAAACATCCATAGAAATGTCTGTAACATTAGATTGCTTTACTGCTGTGGACCAAGCAGAAATAGCATCAGTTATTACATCTTCTAAAACTTCCACTTGTCTCCTAGACCCAATCCCCACTAAACTTTTTAAAGAAATCTTCCCCCTAATCAGTGAATCTATTCTAACCATAATAAATGCCTCCCTGGAAACTGGTTATGTGCCTCAGTCTTTTAAATATGCGGTTGTTAAACCTCTTTTGAAAAAGCCCAGCCTGGATCCTGACATTCTGGCCAACTATAGACCAATATCTAATCTCCCATTCATATCTAAAATCCTAGAAAGAGTTGTAGTTAAGCAGCTACAGCGCCACCTACAGGACAACAATCACTTTGAGGATTTTCAGTCGGGTTTCAGACCTCACCATAGCACTGAAACTGCACTGGTCAGAGTTACCAATGATTTGCTATTAGCTTCAGAAAAGGGACTAATCTCTGTTCTGGTCCTGTTAGACCTGAGCGCAGCCTTTGATACTATTGACCACAGCATCTTACTCCATAGACTTGAGCATGACATAGGGATCAAAGGATCTGCCCTCCAGTGGTTTGAATCCTATTTATCTGATAGACACCAGTTTGTTCACGTAAATGGACAGTCCTCTCATTGTACTCGAGTTAGCTACGGAGTCCCACAGGGCTCAGTTTTAGGGCCCATCCTATTCATGCTTTACATGTTGCCCTTAGGAAACATAATCAGGAAACACAGCATTAATTTCCACTGTTATGCAGATGATACACAGCTGTATTTGTCCATTAAACCAGACCAGAATGACCACCTAGAGAAACTGAATTCCTGCATCAGAGACATTAAGTCCTGGATGACAATTAATTACCTCCTTCTGAACCCAGAGAAAACTGAGGTCATGATACTGGGTCCTAAACACCTGAGAGATGCTCTCTCAGATAAGATAGTCTCCTTGGATGGTGTAAATATTGCTCCCAATTCTTCAGTCAGAAACTTAGGGGTCTTATTTGACCAGGATTTATCATTTAATGCTCACATATCTCAAGCTTGTAAAACTGCATTTTTTTCACCTTCGCAATATAGCTCGGATCAGAAATATGTTATCTAAAAGTGATGCTGAAAAACTCATCCATGCATTTGTTACGTCGAGACTGGATTACTGTAACTCTTTACTGATAGCATGCCCTAAAAGTTCTTTAAAAGGTCTTCAGCTTGTCCAGAATGCAGCAGCAAGATTGTTAGCAGGAACTAGCAGAAGAGAACACATCACTCCTGTGTTGGCTTCTCTCCACTGGCTCCCAGTTGAATTTAGAGTAAAGTTCAAAATCCTCCTGTTAACATATAAGGCTCTGAATGGTGTGGCCCCATCCTATATTAGAGATCTCATAGTTCCTTACCAGCCAATCAGAACGCTTCGCTCACAGAATGCAGGACTGCTTGTAGTTCCTAGAATTTTTAAAAGTACAGTCGGAGGTAGAACCTTCAGTTATCAAGCTCCTGTTCTATGGAATAAGCTCCCAGCCCATGTCAGAGAGGCAGGTACAGTTTCTACCTTCAAAACTAGCCTTAAAACATTCCTATTTGGACAGGCGTTCTGCCAGACTAGCCAGTAATCATAGAATAATTAACATAATGCTCCCATACTGCTCTGAAGTTTGGGGAAATAATTATTATAATCACATACTTCTCCAATATATGCTTGAAATATAAATGATGAAATATGTATATTCTCTACATAATAACATAGAAGGCTGCTAGAAGTTAGAAGCTGGGAAAAGTATGGTGCACTGGGGCTCTGTCCTCTTTTCCATCTACTTCTCCTCTCCTCTACTTTTTTTATTACTTCTAATTGTATGCCTTTGTTGGTGGTGCAGTATAATTCACATGTTTTCCTTCTCTCCGACTCCCTGTGGGAGACCGGAGAGATTGCAGTTTCCGGGAGACTTGTTGGTGATCCTGACGAAGCCCCGCCCATCTGGATGAAGCCCCGTCACCATCCTGCATCTCTGAGTGGGAGTGATTCCTGGTGGGTCGTCTGTCCTCCTGCTCCTGGTCGTGGTCTGCAGTTCTGCCTCATCTGGACTATGGACTTAATCATCATTGTCCCTCAGCTCTATATGAATGAACTCAGCTCTCTATGAATGAACTACTCATATATGCAGTTTTAGCAGCTAACTTTTCTTAACCGTTCTGGTATCGCCTGTCCGTCCTGGGATGGGATATCTCCCTCATGTGGGAATCCCTAAGGTTTCTTCTTTTTTTTCCTGACTCAGGTTTTTTTTAGGAGTTTTTCCTTACCGCGAGGGAGGGTCTAAGGACAGGGATGACCTGTTCTTTATAGTCTGTTTAGTTTTTACCTATTGTGCATATTTTATGACTCCATCTGTGCATCTGTAAAAACTGCAGGCATGAAGCCCAATGAGGCAAATTGAATTTGTGATATTGGGCTATATAAATAAAATTGAATTGAATTGAATTGAATGAGAGAGGACGGACCGTGAGGGACGGATGGGATTGGTCAAGGAGGACATGTGGGTTGTTGATGTGTACAAGGAGAATGCAAGAGAAATAGTTAGAGGAGAATAATTCATATATTCCCATATTTTCACATGAAATGTATGCATTTTGTCAAAATTTATTTTCTTTTTTTTATAACTTTATTTTATTCATTTTTAGGTTTTAAAACAACAGAAACTATCACACAGACAAGAAAAACAATCGAAAAAGAAAAGGAGAACAAAAAAAACGAAGAAAGAAAATAAATGATGTATATATATATATATATAATTTATTTTATCTATAATATAAGTTTATGAATAAGTTTGAATAAGTTTGAAACTTTCAAATGCTAACTCGTTTTTTGGAAAACACCTTTCATGTAAAAAAAAAAAATTGCTCAAGCCTACATAAACAAGAACAATACTCCCCAAGATAAACCCCTCAATATATTGTACACACACACAAATATAAGAGAAATGATAACAGAAGACAAGCTAAATAAAAGAGAAACGTTTCAAATGAAAAAAGTGGAAGAGAATTTGGTTTTTGTAAGTTGGTTAATGTAAGATTTAGTGAAGATCGTTTTTAAATAAAAATATAAAATGTCAACATTCACAAATAGAGTCGGTGTCAAGAGCAGGAATAAAGGAGATTGAACCCAAATATTTATTTATTTTTTCAATTCTATAAAACAAGGAGAAATAAAAAAGGGGACAACACAGGCGTCGTGACAAACATGAACTGAAAACAAGAACAGCTGTGGGTAGTTAGTAAATGAAACCAGGAGAGACTGTGACAGAAGAAACTCACAAAAAATGACAATAACAAGAAGAGAACTGAAAAACAAACCAAACTAAATCCTCACATAGTTGTTAAACTTATAAAGGGAACAATAATAGATTAATAAAGATTAAAGTTCCAGTTTGAAACATCCTAATTGACCAAAACATTTTAAAATTGGCAAATAATTCGCCACATAATATTCTTTTAAGGGGAATTTCAACTTTTCTATTCATTCTGTGTTTCTGTGCTCTTTACAATGAACATTTGACTGTTTTTGATCCCTGATTTGACTCTTCAGTCTACCGCAGGGCCCCCGGCCACTAATAGAAACCAATACCAATTTAAGACGGGGTACAGTTGGAAAATTTAAATTTAATCTCAAACGATGTTGTCTTCCATCATGATTTAAAAAATAGAGAACAACTTGCATTAGATCTTATCAAAACCGGATTACATAATTATGAAAAGCTGTAAAGTAGGGGTGGGAGTATATAAATTCGCTTCTCCCCCCTCCTTTTCAAGCAATCAATCAAACTCTACTGACTTTATAGTTAATAATCACTAAAAGTAATGAACCCAATGTGACACAAGTGTGTTTTGTTTGTTTTTGTTTTCTATTTTCTAATCAATACGTTTCATTATTTCTGTATTTAGTTTGAAATAATTGTGTGTTTGTATTTCATAATCTATGCTTGAAATAAACCAATCAATCAATAAATAAGTCATTGAGAAATGAGAAAAATGCTACAGGAAGATGCTAACAGCATCCAAAACATATGTCTTCTTTTTTTTTTTGGAGAGGGTCCAAACTCCAGTATACGCCTGGAACTGTAAAAAGGTGGTTAAGGAGGATGCATGTTTGGATTTCAGGAAGTATTTCCTCATGTTTCCTTAAGGATCTCTTTCTTTCTTTTTCCTAGACCCCCTCCTCCCTCTGCAGGAGTAATGCTGGATCAGGTGGTCAGCAGGTGCAGAAGTAAAGGGATTTGGAGCTCTGTCACGCTTTATCTTTCATGACTCAGAGGTCGCAGGATGTCAGCAGAGGGACTCTGCAGGCAGGAGGACGCTTTCATTTCTCTGTTCTGACCCAAGCTCAGACTCTGTAGAGATAAAGTCTCTCAGCAGAACCCGCCGAGATCCCTTCACTGTCTTCTTATACATGGTTTCTGTTGAAATCTTCAAAGCCTTTCTTTAGGACTTTGTTGTGTTTCTGCACTTCAGTGCGAGAACTGGTCTGCTGAAGTTACTTAGCTGTATTTTTCTTCTATTTTTTTTATCCTAATCTTACATAATTATACAAAATTACAAGGAAAGCTTCATAAAATCTCCATCATTACTTGAATATTGGGGTTTTTCAAAGGAACCACATGAACCATATGGAGAAAAATATTATTCTGGATTCACTTTTTACTTCACGGCCTAACTACAGTAAGTCAGATCGGCATGAGCCAGAAAACCACGACAAAAAAGAAAAAAAAAAAAAAAAATAACCCGGGGGAAAGTGGGCAGGGCTCTTTCACGTGCGTTGGGGGGATTTTGAGAAGTATTTAAATTCCGAATTTTAATGTTGATTCATTAACTTAAGAGTTTCTCAGGAAAACTCACTGCGTCAGTCATAAAAAAAACCCCTCTAATTTGGGAAATGTTCTGTAAATTGGTGAGTTTAATGTGAGTTTAGGATGTGCTCATCATCTATAAAACTAATTGGTTGTCATATTCAATCATTTTTGTTGACATCTTCATGTCATATAACGTGTGACAGAACACACAATTGTCACTGTGTAAGGGCTAAAACATAGATTTTTTTTTTTTCTGTTTTTTTATGAATAAAAAAAATTGAAAAATTAAAATAAAAACATGTTTTTTGACGGCATCACAAGTGGCAATTAATTATGGTTGTTCTCAATGTTTTATTTGTCTACTTCCTGTTTCCTCAGGAGCACTTCCTGTATCGAGGAAGTCCAATGGACTCAGTTAATGGACTCAGCATAAAGAAAATACACATTTTTGTCTTTATTGTATAATTACACCTTTTTTCCAACTCAGAAACTCCTATGGTCCAAAACTTGTGGATTTACTTGTTCATTACCCACTTTAAGAACGTTCATGCTGCTTCCAGAATTATTTCTGAAAAGTTAAGTTCTAAGGTAGAAATGTGACTGAAGCTTTTTGGTTTAGATTGATTGAAAGAGTTGGTTATAAAGTAACACAAGCACCATTTTGCATTTCTTGTGTGACTTTTTCTGAGAAGGTTCTGAGGCTTCGGGCCTTTAAATTCCTAAAGATATTTTTTGTACCACATAAAAAAAAAAAAAAAAAAAAAAAAAACCAGACAAAGGTGACAAACAAACTTTTGAGTCAAGCTCCAGATTTTTAAATCTATTTTAAACTCATAATAATAATAATAAAAATGTCCTTAATTTTTTATTTTTGACAACAAAATAAATCAAGTTAAAGCCAAGATTGTTAAATAAGCTCTTAAAAGGAAGTTGCTGCAGGTCATCAAGTTATCAAAAACATATTTGCTTGTCAGAACGGATCTTTGATAATAAATCGATTTATATAACTGAGTCATTTCAGATTTCTGAATGAAGTCTGTTTGCTGCAGCAAAGCCTTCTCACTAAGTGTCTGACATGGAGGCATTGATGTGGAAAAAAGTTCAAAGAAAAAGTCTAAAATGTGGCGTTTTACATTCAAGACATGAAAAGAGCTGCTTTTTTTCTGTGTCTCTTTCTGATGCAAAGTAATCAGCACGAGTAAGGACACACGCATTCATACTTGCCCGGCCGGCCCCGAGCACATTTGTTTGTCTGACACTATAATTAAGAAACTTAATGAGAGATGGAGAGAGACTGGACAGGAGGCAGCAAGGGATGCACAGAGAAGGAGGCATCCACATCCCAGAACTCTCAAGAACTGTGCAGAAGGATGTTAAACAGATGCAAATATTCACTCAAAATCCTCCACACATATGTGGACAAATACCGATCGCTCCGCATCCCTTGATTGGAAGTTTTGAGTGATTCCTTGCGAACGCTGAGGCCAGATCACTTTTGAAGATGACCACAATGACCAAGCTGTCTTTTAATTGGGTCACTTTTCAGAGGTGGAACCCACTGTCCTTTGCAAGCATAGAAATGAAGCTGGAGGTGTGGTAAACAAATGTACCGAATTTGGGCTCTAAAGTAACCTCCATGATGTCATTAATAAACTGCTTCCACTGCTATCTGGTGTAAAAGTTCTTTGGTTTGCAGTATTTCCTTAATATCCCATTTATTCTCAAGATATTTAAGTTTTTTCCTAAGCATTGCTATAGACACGTATTCATTTTACTAAAATAATGTTTAGTGAAATGACAGAATTTGACTTTCAGAATTGTGATAAGACATTTTTGTCTTAAAAACCAAAACAACTAAAGGTTTTATACTTTTCACATCCACAGTCTATGATTAAATAAATTATCTGACCAATCAGCTTTCATTAAATGATGGGAGAAAAAAAGTAATAAAAGTCTTGAGTTCCTTTAAGGCCAACGTTGCTTTGGCTTGTGGGAAAACTCTCGACAGAATGCCGAGTTAAAATGTTTCACTTGTGACACACGGCTGAGTTCTGTGCATAAAAAATGCATGAACCCAGAATGAGGTGACCCCTTCTTTAGTGTTCAGCTTTATTTTCTTAACCTATACTAACTTCATCTTTGATGAACTGAAACTTTTGTCAATTAGATTTTTACTAAAAAGATCCTTTTGTTATATTAAAATTATATTTCAACAAACGATATGACAACAACTCGTCATACTGCTGGGTGTAAAAATAAATAAAGTTAAACCTTCAAAGTGCAATATTTTTTTTTATTTTGAATGTTGGATTAAATCTAATAGCTTTATTGCTATATATTTACACCAGACATAAGCTCAGTCATTGACTGGTGACCTGTCCAGGGTGTACCCGCCTTTTCCCAACAGTAGATGAACACCGGCAACTCCGACCAATCACTGTTGACGGGTTTCAAAATGGCGGCGGCCGTATAATGAAGCCACGCTGACAGGCTTAGCTTGATTTTGGGAGGGCCGGAGGTAAGGCGTTTTCCATGGGCGACACCTGGATTTGTCCAGTGATTAATACATATTCGATGGAGATTTACAGCAGGTAGCAGTGGATGCAGTTTATTTTTTCCCTTGTGTCACAAGTTAGTTTTAATTAGCCAAGAGATTGCTGAAAAACCTGCAGGTGCTGAATCTGAGTTTGTAACAAAGTGTGTAAACTTAGTGTGAGGAATAGGTGTGTGCTTTATTATTAGCATAAATTAACAAAAATAATCAACAAACAAAGTGCTAGACTGCTCATAATAAAGTAAGGAGACCTGGGAGAAGCAAAACATAATTTTGGTTTAATAGATTTAGACAAAAAAACACATGAAACGGACTTATTAAATTCCATTTTTGAAGTGAAGTCGAGAGTCTCACCTCTCCAACCATGCCGTTCCACTCCCCGTCAATGTTCTTCCCGTGCCGGCCGTTTGTCACCAGGTAAAGGTCGTAGGTGAATCCCACAATCTTAGCCAGTCGTTTCAACACATCAATGCAGAAGCCTTTGCAGCAGTGCTTCATGGGAGTTGCTCCCTCCACCACCAGACTTGAAGAGAAAAGATAGGAGATAAAGGACACAAAACCTGGAGGGGGTTGGTGGGTGACAGAAGAGGAAGGCAGTGAATTATTGCAGAGGACTTGAGTGGATCGATACTGATGTGGTGTTTGGAGAGGCAATGCTTGACAGCCCAGACAGCTCGGAAAAAAAAAAAAAAAAAAAAAAAAAAATACAAGCACTGCATCATTACTAAGACACTGCCCAAAAGAAAGAAACTACCTTGAAACACTTTGTGGATTTGAGGCTCGGGGTGACACAAAACATTAGCAGGTTACACAAACTGGAATCCAAGGACGTTTAGATGACCATCAGTCAAGTGGCTGCAGTGTCCTTCATCACGTAGCCACTGCAAGAGGCCATTTGATCGGCCTTCAGACACTAAGCCACGGAAACCTTTGGCTGTGTAACCTAGCAACGCGACCTACATGCCTGGCAAATAGTTCTAATAGGAGTCAGAAGGAGGTTGAGAATGAAATTCTTTTAAAAAAAAATACATTTGATTATATGTGTTTATTTTGAGAATTACGAATATTGAGATGATACCATGGACATTTGTAAAACAGATATAATATTACACGAGTTTAGATTGAAAGAGGGAAAAAAATACATATTTTTGTGTGATTTTATTAAGTCTGGGTTTAAATCTATTAACCAGATCAAACAAATTTGTGCTTGTAAAATACAACTGAATTTTTAAATAACACATTTTTCATCTCAATTGTCTTTTCACAAATTTTGCTACTAGTATTTGGCTTCGGAACTCTTCCGCTTCCTTTTGTTTATTTTGACTTTTATGTTAAAATTTTTCACTCTAATTTATTTGCTGCTTATTCAATGGATCCATTTGTATTAGAAAAATGATGTGAGTGAGGTGAAAACAGGTTGTGGGATTATCAAATAAATAACTTTTATTTGATGCTGATATCCTTATATTAATAAGCTGAAAATTGAAGTTCAGCTGTTTGAGTTTTTAAAACATATTAATGGGCAAAATCAAGACATTTAAATAAATCACTGCATTTTTGAGAAATATGACTAAAAATTGAGCAATCTCTGATTTTTTAAATTACTTTTAAAAAGGAAAAGTTCACAACTTTTAAAATATACAAATATTATAAGGTTTATGCCATAGAGTTTAATTAGATCAGAAGAGAAAAAGTCAAACTTGGATTTTGTAGTCTTGCGCACTGAATTAAAACCAAAAGTTTAAATGGCTCAACAGAAAAACTTAGGAAGTCTTATTAAACTCTTTCCTCATTAAACCAAATATATTACGGGTCTAAGGTCGTAAAGATGGTTTATTTGCAGTAGGTGCGCGAGCAAACACACCACTTTGCGTGATGTGAATCATAAATACAAAGACGGAGACAGCTGATTGTAAAAGATGATGATTAAACTATAGCTTCACATTGCATTTGCAACATGATAAATAGCTGTTTTGATCATTTTAACACATCATTACCTGGCAGCTGCTCTGTAATTAACCAGGAGACTTTCTACCAGGATGTCAGCTCGTGGTTATGACTCAGCCTCTCATTAAGTATTACAGTGGGTTTGTTTCAAAAACCCCTTTTGATATTATAAAAAAAAAAAAATGTTTTCAAAAGCTGTTTTTTTTTTTTTTTTTTTTGGTTTTGATGAAACAACTTACCTGCCTCAGAATTTTCAGGTTTTTCTCCTCATTGATCAGAACCTGGTTAGAAATCCAGTTTGGAAAAAAGATAGATAAATAAACCAGCCTCTGATCTCTGATGTGCAATGATTGAAGTGCTTATTTAAACTGAAAAGAAGAAAAAAAAAAACAGAACAAATCAATATGTGTTTGTGTTTAAAGGCAGTTTCTGAAAGTGTTTGAATAAAACGCAGCTCTGCTTCAACCACATTAATTTTAATGTTCTGTTTTATTTATTTTTTAAACACGTGAGTCTCTTGATTATTCTTTTCACTCGGTTATCCATAATGAGCAAACAAAAACATGTTTGTTTTTCTTTCCAGCACAAAAATGTGTTTTTTTAGGGGTATGCTAGGCCACTTTAGAGGCGCCATGATGAATTGTTGCAGTAGTAAAACTTTATTAGCAACTTCTTATGGAGACGGTTGGGGAGTTATGTTCATGTCAAATATGGATGAACAGATTGTTTACTTGCGTGCGTCTGATTATATTTTTGATTTAATGAACTTATAAGAAATAATTTTCTTCTGTATAAGAAATAAGAGTGCCCCATATAAAGCTGTCCCTTTAAACTTCGACATTAGGATTTAAGGCTTCTTTTACACTGTATGATACAGAGAGGAGCAACGTTAGAACAGATTGGGGGTGGGTGTGTTACCTGGAGTTCATAGGCATCCTGCAGGGCACAGAATCCCGGATGCAGGAGCTGGTGCCGGGGTCAGCGGGCTCCACGATGACGAAAGGCCTCTCCTCCAAAGTGACCACGCGGAGGTGCTGCGAGTCGTCCAGCGGCTTCAGAAAAGATCCGTAACGAGACCAGGGATGGTAGCGCAGACGCAGGTGCCCGTTCTCCCACCAGCCAACCTGGAAAAACAAACAGAAGAGATTCTTTTGTTAGTTTTTTTTTTTGTAAATGTATTTTCCTAAAAAAAAAAAAAAAATATATAAACACAATCTTTAGTGCTTCTTTTCATTCAAGCTAATGCTAAATTAAATGGAGTCAGGTAAGGAGAGGTTTGGTACGATCCAGTTAATTCTAAGTTGTGTGATTTTGGATAAAAACTTTGTAATCATAATTAAGACAGTACTGGGAATGTTTTTTTTTTTTAGATAAAATAATATATATAGTGTGTGTAACACTTGGAATCTGGATGATTGTTTGAATTGGTCTGACCGCTAGAGGGCGCAACTCTGTATTTTCATGTCCATTTTATGCGTTGTAGAAGAAGTTCTGTCGTCAAAATTGTTGTCAATAAAGAGAGGAGCGACATAGTGGTTTCACCGCGTGCGACTACATTGTATTTGTGTGTAAACCAAAACTTTGACTTTTGTCGAGGTTAAAGGAACAAAACCATGACAACAAAAGATTAACCTCTACAATGTTCATTCATAAAGTGTAAAAAAGAAAACTGAGAAAGAAATAAAAATTGCAAGAAACCATAATAACAATAATTATATTGCTAAATGTTTTTGCATTCTTTTTAATCTTCAAAGGTTTTGATGTCGTGTCATTCAGATGGAAAGTTCACATCATGTTGCTTGTTGGGAGCAGGTTAACTCCTCCATGAATAATTATCCATTTCTGAAGCTTTAATCTTTTAATAAAGGGCGAGGAGACGGCCGTGGTTGTTTCTCCTTTCACTCTGTCCTTCATCTCTTTGCTTTCATTTTTTAGTTTGACTCAACTTTCTTTCTGCTGCTTGATAATAAAAAGATCAGCCAACCTCTTGGTTGGTTTCATAATTAGCTTTTTTGAGCTTCTTCTCTTATTTTACCCCCAATTTTACAGAAGATGAACCCTTTCAAACGCACGACGGACACGAGGGGCTGCACACTGATTCACACTGTGCAATGAAAGCTGCAGCCTTACTCCTAACAGTGAAAGAAAAGACAGTGAATCCTCTGGTAGTGGGTAACTGTGTTACCATGGAGCTCAGAAAAACCTTATCTTGAGTGTTTTGCAGGCTGATTTGAATATTTTCAGAATTCTAAGAGAATAAACAGAAAGTAGAAAATATTTTAAAATACATAAATTTAATGTTTAAAATATTTAGGTATATTTATGGCATGTTTTAGATAAAAAAAAACTGCAACAATATGAAGAAATATGTAAAGTATTTTTTTTGTCCAAATGTTTAATTGGAGCTAATTTTTTGAGATTTTTTATTTCAAAAAGGATTGCACAGTAAAAAAAAAATGAAATATTGGATCAATTAACAAATGTTCGGTACATTAGTACATTTAAAAATATTGTTTTCTATCAAATTAAAATTTTGAATTGATTGTTTACCTCACTTAAAAATGTAATTTGATAAAAACAAATATTTTTTAAATTCAAAAAATTCCGGAGCTCTTGTTAAATGATCCAGTGTTTCACTATTTGCATTGAAGCATCAAACAAGGAGGTAAAGTTAATTAACGCTCATGACACTAAACATAAAAAAATGGCTTTTTTGTTCATTTTTAGTCTTCATTTAGGTACTTTTAGTTATATTCCTCTTTTTTTTAAATATAATTTTTGTTTTGTTTTGCGTCAGTTGGTTTCCTTGACTTTTCTTAGTAAAAACTACTGAATTACTGGTTTCCTGAACGTCAGTCAAAAAATAAACTCCAGAAAATCTTAAACGTGTTACAGTATTTTGAAGGAGATGGAGGCCTTTAATGTGACTTGTATCTGATAAATCGTCAAACCTGGTGTCTTTTAAGTATCTTTTATAAAATATCTTTATAAGATCTTTTAAAAAAATCTTTTTAAAATTATTTTTGTAAGTGTTAATCATGTTTGGGGTCATGGGTTGTATGTGTTAATGGAGGGGAGGTTGAGTTTTTTTTTGTCTTTAAGTGTAAAGCGATATGAGTTGTGCAAAGGATGAGAAGCGCTTTTTTAGGAATAAGTTTGATTTGATTCTTGAAATGGATAGCTGAAAAACTGAAGCTGCTGTATCATACTGCATTATAAAGGAGTTTTAGAATCAAATGCATTTCAAAGGATTTAAGGCTTCAGGAAAGCACAGGGCTTTTCCACAAAAAAAAACTGGAAACGAAGAACCTTCAGGAGGTGACCAACCAAATAACTCAACAAAAACTCCCCAGGAGGTCAAAACAACAGGGGAGCAGAGCTTACTTGATTTGGTTAAAGTCTGTGTTTATGATTTAATGAGAAGAAACTCAACAAAAAAAGGATCAATTGAAGAATCCAAAGAGACGAGCAAAAAGAACCAGAAAGATTAGACAAATGTTGTGTTTTGGGATCATCAATGGTGTTTGTGTCTGCTTCTGCTGACAAAATAATTACAACTTTGTAACTGGACTTTTTTGAAGAAGTTGTAAAACTTTTACAGCGGCTTCAAACTCCCCTAAAACAGGCCCGAGGTCCATATTTCGGGACTCCAGCTCGCCTGCCTGTATTGATTAGAAAACAAGCAGTTGGCTCTCTCTTTTTATTTGTTCATTGATCCACTTCATGCTCCCTTGTTTAAGCCTCAACTAGTAAAAAAAAACAAGCAAATTGAACAAGAGTTGATGCTTTGTTGCCTCACATAACTCCTAAGGTGATACTTTTAAAGAAGGAGCGCAGCAGAAGCAGTTTTTCACTTTTTATTTGCGATCCATCTTCACGAGAGTAAAGGAAGATTATAAGTCCTTTAAACACTTCCAGGGAGCTTGGATGCATGCTTTCACATTTGTCACGTTACAGCAAAGTGCTTCTATTCCTGTTACATCTGCAGTTTAATTAACTGCAAGGTTTTTGTTTTGTAAAAATACAGGAAAACAGCAAAAAAAAAAAAAAAAAAAACCTTGAGAAATGTTTTTTTTGAGAACATCAACTGAGAAATATAAATCAGAAAATGAAAAAGTTAGTTCAGGTAATACATAACTGGAGAGAAAAATATGTATCTTTAGTTAAATGTATTAAGTAAAAACTTGAATCTAGCATTTTTGTCAAAAACGCACCTAAAAAGAGAAAAAAAACCCCAAAGAAAATGAAATTGCAGCCAGTTCTGTTCCTCTCTGGGTATTCTTCTTGGTGACATAAACCAGATATGTCACAATTTCCTTAAATTGACCCAAAAAAAAGTATAAAATAATAATGGGGGTGTACAACAGGCATGTCATGTGTGAAGATTGGTCAGAACTCGACTTTTAGAGTCTGCTAGTGACAACTGTGAGAAAATAAATCACATTTTAGTGTTGGATTTCTTGTCAACTCTGAAGATTTAGCAATTTTTTTTTTTTTTTTTTTCCTTCAACAGCTTCTTTTAATTATACAATCCCAACCTCTATAGAAGAGGAATCCTTTCTGACACATAGTAAATAAAAAATAGCAAAAAAAACTGCAATCTATGTGAGACAAAGCACACAAAAAGCTTGACAAAAAAGAATAAATGTTAAATACAAAATGACCATGTGCAGAATCAAATGTTGGAATGGTTCTCCCTCAAAGGCTTAAACAATGACTTGTGTAATTCTCCTGAGCCGGCGTTATTAAAGTTGAAGCTGTTTACATCCAGCGTTCTCGTGGTAGAGGTGATGACTCAGAATAACCTCACTCCAGATTGGCGACAGTACTTCCTATAGATTCCATGACTCAGCTATGACTCACAGCAGCACAGACCAATCGCTGGTTGCAATCGTTGCAATATTAGGCGTGTTTGAGATCATGCAGGCGGACGCGGCGCTGCGCAGATCGCCTGGATTGCGGTGCATGCTGGTTAGTTTTTGTCACCGACGTCACATTTGCGACGACATGAAGTATCGCGAGAAAGGGGCGGGTTCAAGGCCCCTACCTAAGCCAGCACAGCCAGAAAATAGGTACTGCGCTGGCTGCAAGCTGCCTTGATGACTACAAAACAATGCATTGTGGGAAATGGTGTCCATAAAGTTTTTGTAGTTTAATGTGAAATAACTTGCGCTAAATGAAGGAAATATGTGTATTTTTTTACTCTTTCTGGAAGGTAGTGAATCGCTGATGAAAAAATAAACAAGATTTTAAATAATCTATGGTTATTTGTGTTATTGTTGCCTCTAAAACTAACTTTAAATTTTATTTTATCTGTTTATTTGAGACTGTGCACATGTAATGAATCCCCCGACTATTTTTTTTATTTGTTTTACTCTAAGAGATGTAAAAAAATACTATAAAAGACATAACAGCACAGATCATACTAGGAGGAGTGGCGTATTAAAATTCAGCCGAATATTGAGGACAACCCCCAACTCCTCGTTATCGTACAGACTCGTCGTCCACCTTCATCTCAGGCGCCTTTCACTGCCCGCTCCTGCAGCAGCTTAGTCTCGCCGACGAAGCAGGCGAGGCGCTGGGGGATCTCAAACACGCCTATTGTGGCAGACATATCAGGAAGTGACGGTGAAGGCGGTGGCCTACTTTCGCGAAGGGTGGAGTTAATGCATTTCCAGTGGGAGACCACATGGCTCGAGATGTCCAGTTTAAGTTAGACTGTTTATGGGTCAGAGCAAGGAGCAAGACAGGAGACGAATAAACAGGCAGAGGTCAAACCGGGTCAAACACAGAGGCAACAGCGGCTAACCGCTTAGCCTGAATGCACCAGAGTAACAAATCAAGACTTCATACTACATGGTGATCAGCCTGAATGGAAAACAGCTGGCGAAGGCAGGAGTGGCAGCAGATGCATGATGGGAGATTGAGTGAGTAAGGGAACAGGTGCAGTCGGTACTCTGGCGAGGGTTCCCTCTGGTGGTTGGAGGGGGTATGTGAGGACCCCACTGTTTCTGGAATGGATGGGCTACTGTTTATCAGTCTTTGGTTCATTCTGTGAATGAAACCACGCTTAGGATTAGATCTACATTCAATCTGCAGCTATCAAGTTTAAACAACCATCTTTACAAAGTTGAAGTTTTTCAAAAAGCCCCTTTAGGCAGTTGAAAGAAGGGAACAATTTTTCTTTGGCTACAGTAAAAAGTCTTGTTTTAGACCAAAAATAAACAATCTGGTAATAAGAAACCTTTTCTGCTTTCTATTCATGCTTTTAGTTAAAGCTAAGGCTTAAGTAATTTGCTTTAAATTAAATTAGGGATTAAATTTGTAGATGTTGATTTTTGATTGACAGGCAAGTGGGCTGACAGAGCTTCAACCCTGAAGTGGATGGAGAAAACTAGTCAGTTTACCCACCCTTCTTCAATTCACACCAGACATAATTTGTGCTGCAGAAGTATCAAGTTTCAATGTTAAGTCAAAGTACAGACGCGATCTGAGGTCCTGAGTGTGATTTCAACCAATAAGGGACTCGGCTTTGGGTATGTGATGCTTTTAGTGACTCAGTCAAAAGGTTTAAAAAAAGATCCAATATGGCTGCTTAATGTGGGGATTTTTATCCTGGACCGACATCCATTTTCTTAATCTGCTGGGGTCGCGGAGACTGTCCTGGTTACTGTTGACCGAAGCCGGGATACACCCTGGACAGGTCGCCAGCCAGTTTTATTTTTCCCTTCTAGGGTTAATGCTCAAACTGGACCACAGACAGATGAATGTAATCACAGATTTCTGTGGACTGATTTATTCTCTCGACTTTCAAAAAAATGTATACATCTCTTAAATCCAACACTCCTCTTTTTAGCATTTTTTTCTGTGCAATTAAAAAAAAAGAGGGAAAATGCTTTAACCTCCAACGTCTAATTTAAAGACTGTTTGTTAAATTGAAGAAAAAAAGTAAGTGTACCTTACTCTTCATTTTAAAGACTGGAACATTTGTTAACTTTAAGTTTGCTGCAAGATTCCAGACCTCAGACGAGGATATTTCAGAATAAAAGTACGATGAGAAACGGTTACATAAATCCCAAAATTCTATCAGAGTTTGCAAAAATAAAATGTCCTTATTCAGCAAACAGTTAAAAATGCAGAGCTTGTTGCTGCAGGCGCAGCACATTCATCAGAACCATCACCATCAGTGATTTTTGTCCTCATCGTGACTTTGCCTTCCTTTATGATGGATCTTCAAAGCACAAATGGAGTCAGTTCTAAAGCATCATTATTTAAACACAGAAAAAAGAGAACTTAAATTACAGCTTAGATCTGTGCTTTTTTTTTTTTTTAAACACTAGAATTATCCTGATTTTTAGAGGCCATTCTTTTTTTCTAGCATTATGTTGTAAAACTATTTTCTTTTTTATTTATTTATTTATTAGACATTTAATATATGAAATAAATAAAGAGAGCAAGCCTCTATTAAACAGTTGCAATACCATCTTCTCAAACACAGGTCTGTTCCTTATTGAGGTCTCTTTTCATAAACAGAATTCAGAATGCATCATACCAGTGTATGAGGAGAATAAACATGACCTCTGACCTTTGGGGAAAATGTCATCTTGAGATGTGAATTTGCATAAGGAATGCGTACATTTTTTTGCATATTTAAGGCTCACATGTATCGTGTCTGTAATTTTTAAAACCTGCTGAAAATGTTCAGACTTCTCAAATGTCCTTTTCAGGTTGGTCGTACCAACATGGTGATCTCATGAAAACAAACTCATATGACAGCCTTGTAAAGAGTAACATCAGCAGTAAATGGCAAACTATCATGAATGAATGATATCAAATGTCATTTTATTTTAATCAAGCTGTAAATGTGGGTGTGGTGAGCTTCAATATGGTTATTATAGTTACAAAGAAACAAATAATCTAAATGTGACTTTCTCATTAAAACACTTTTTGTTCTCTCTTTTTAAGATTTAGACTAAAATTCTTATTAATTTTATTACTAATTTTAACTTATTTTAATGTTTCTATTTCTTAAAATGTTGATTAAAAATCCTGTGTGTGACTCTGTATCTAAAGAGCTAACAATTTGTTTTAAGGATTCGACATAAGACTGCTAAAATAAAAAAATGTAAAAAAAAAGAAAAAAGAAAAAGAAAACTATAATTAAAAAAAAAAAAGATTTAAGGGAATTACGTCCTTATGTGATAGGGAGGAAAACAATTTCCTTGTGATTTGTGAAGACAAAAGTTTAGCATCAATCCTTTACATTTTAGTGTCAACTCCAAGAAAATGTCTATTACTAACCCAAAAGTTCAGATCTTTAGTTTCTCCAAAGAAAACATCTGTTTGTTATTGCGTCATGACTTTCTATTGCAGAAATTACCATGAAAAAGCAACAAAGCTGCTTTCTATATACTTCAACCCTATCAGATAAAAAAGGAGTTTACTTTTCCCTTAAGCTGCTTTTAAATCTCTTCTTGAGGCTTTATCCAAATCCTTCCTAACAGAGTTTATCCAGAACAATCAGCTTGAACTGGAAGAGGAAAGTACGGCGGCTCACATACTTTGAAACCTTCTTCCAGAGGAGTCTTTTTTTCCACTTTTTTCCTTTCAAAGGTTGACTTTCATTTTTTGGGTTATCATTGTAAACACACAGAGTCTTTAAAGGTCAGCAGCAAATGGATCAGAGAGAGCTCCAACAGAAAGACCTGCTTGTTTTCCCTTTCCTTCGTCAGGTTGAAGGAAGTCTTGCGGAATTGAAATTACACAGAGGGCAGACCTCCGATTTGGAGCTATTACTGTACATCTGCCACACATGGTCTCTGACGGCGGGGGGATCGGGCTGCGAGTTAGCCCCGGCGAAGGAGTCTGGCAAACTCAGGCGAGAGGTAAGAGAAGGAGAGGAGCGCGCACAGGGGAGCCTAATGAGATCTGAGGCAGACTCAGGCTGTGAGGCAGCAGAGGTGAAGCTGCAAGCAACCAGTTAGCATGTTTGATGGGGTGTGAAATTGTAGTTAGTGTGTGGAGTTGCTGTGTTATGATAATTAGTGTCAGTCCGTCCGGTTGTGCACTGACCTCCTCCCAGCCTCGGCCGTTGGTGTAGGAGATGACATCGATCAGCGGGTTGGACAAGTATCCGTCGCTGTTGAAGGAGTAGTCCCGCCCACCGATGGAGATGTTGGTGAAGTACCTGCGACACAAGGGAAAAGTTGAGTTAGACCAGAAATACGGCCCACGGGCCAGATCCGGCCCGCCCCCACGTTTGGTCCGGCCCACTTCTCACAAAGGAAACAAAAGAAAATGAAGCTAAAAAGAAGCGCTGATTTAAACTCTTTCAATAAAAACTTTATTTAACTTCATTTAAAACTTCATTTAAGAAATCTCTTAAAACTTTGCTTTTTAAAACTGCTTTTAATCTTTAATTTTACTGCTTACTTTGTTTTTTATTTATTTAGTTACTATTATTGTTATTGTTTTTATTATTTGTATTATTTTTATTTTTCTTACTACTGTTTTTAATGTAACTTGTCTGTAATACGTCTTTGAGTATCTTTTAAAAGCGCTATATAAATAAAATGTATTATTATTATTATTTATTCAAATTAGATTGTAAACAGGTAGAATTGACAAAATGAACAAAACTTCTTTAGGAGACGAACATAAGAAAACTGAAGCAATGAAACAATTATTTAATAATTATCTAATAATCATCAATTTTCAAAGTGTTCCTGGTGTTTTTTTTATTATAATTATGTCATTTTTAGCCCAAATCAAAAAAACCTGTGGCAGTTTTCAAAGACTTAGTTACTGCACAGTGACAATAGATCATTAGAATTTTTACCTCTACTGTATGGGTGGGACCATTGGTAACTCCGCCCCCACTTCCCCACTTCCTGTCCCCGCAGCTGTTCACCCACACTATTTACTAGGTCACAGATGTGCTTTTTTCCAACACATTCTCACTCCCATCTCGTCATAAATGGACGTACGGTTCGGGCCCCCTCTGTGTCACTTTTTGACATTTTGGGTGTTTCCAACTCGTCGTTTTTTAAAATGATAGCATTTAATCAGGGGTTCCCAACCTCCGGGCCACGAACCGGTACTGGTCCCGATGGCCACTTGGCACCGCCCACAGACAGGGAGAAAACGGAAATGCTAATCAGGAGTCCCTAACCATCAGGACGTGGACCCCTAACCAGGTTTAACGGTCGCTACTCCGTGATCTAATGAGAACAGCCAGCACATAAAAAAAAAACAAGTTGAGGACACAAAACGTCAAAGAGTGGCACGGACTGAGAATATGTAGTTTTTTCCAACAGCATTTTATGTCTGCTCCTGATTCACAAGAATTTGCATAAAGAATACTCAGAAATGCAATTTTAAGCTTAATTTTCTTTATTTATTTCCTCCATAATCAGGAAAAATGCTATAAGAAATGTTAGGACTAGGAGAGGTTGAGGGAAAAAACTGAGCGGTGATTCTTGTATTTTTTTTGTTTTTTTTTTTAATAAGGAAACTGCACATCAGAACCATGGCTGCTGTGGAATGAAATGTGACCCCAATGCAGGAAAAGTATGTTTATGAATATTAGAAAATACTTCAATAACATCTCCAGTCTTAAGTAAGGTTCTTCACGGTGAAAACTGGAGAACTGCAGTGAATACAGCACAACAAAAAGACAGCAGGTGAAATTGATTATGATTGGAGTTTCTCCTCTTGTATTTTTTTTTATCCTTTCTGTGCACACACCCACTTCAAAACTCCCAGTAACAGAGTCAGAACCACAGCAGGATCCACCAAACGTTCAAAATTCAACCCACAAGAAAGAAGCGATAGAGTCAGAAACCTTTATCAACCTGGGCAGGTACCCTTAAGTCCAGCAGCAACTCAGCAGGAAGAGATTTGGTAAAAACATGAAAAACGGTAAGAAAGTAGGGAAAAGCAACAATGAGTCAGCAAAAACCAGATGGAAAATGTGTGAATTTGAATTGATAGCTTTACTGCTCTGAGGTAAAAGCTCCAATGGGCCAAAAGTGAAAGAATAATGATTATAAAGGGACACTGCAATTAAAAAAAAAAAGATTAAATATAGTAAAAAAAAAAAAAAAATCATGATATCATGTACAAACACTTATAATATAAAAAGACAAAATATAACATAACATATAATTAAAACAACACAAGATTTCACAACATCAAAACAGGCTTATCCTTTAATCTGGACAGCTGTTAAAAATGTACTTTGTACATCAGTTTATGTTGGCAGATGTATGAAGACTGTCCCAGTTTAAAAACTATATATATTACATTACATCATGATGGTCGTGTCTTGGTTATTTTTTTTCCATAACTTTAATTACTTGTCTATACAAAACTTCCAGTGTTTTTTCCTTTCTCTTTTTTTGCATTCTGATCAGCCTAGGACTAGCTAGTTATGTAATAGTTGAAGTGATGGAAAATCATAGAATGCAAACACATTGTTACAGCTTCAGGTGAGATTTCATTTTGAATTGAATGCAAAATTGCAAGATTTAACTTGTTTTACTCAATTTGTCAACATGGCTTTTTAAAGAAAGCTGTGAAACCATTATTAACCCAACATTTGTATTGTATTATTTCTTCATAAACATGTATGCTGGGATCAAAGGATATTTTATATGTCTTAGTGAAGTACATGCCTACAGTTTTGGAGAAGTTTAACTGTAGACAGCACTGCTGCGTGACACACAACAGTGTCTTTTTTTGCAAACATTAACAGAGAACATTGTGTCGTCTGCATACATCAAGAATTCAGTTTCTGGACAAACAGTGGCAAAATCAGTTATGTAAAGACTAAATAAAAGAAAGGGAAATATTGTTCAAAAGGGACCAGAAAGTAGCCGGAACTCTGACACAAACAAACAAAATTGTGAGCCTGCCTCCTCATGGATGCTATATAATTGCCTATGCGGCTAACAGTACTCCAGTCGAGTATGAGGACCCTCAATAAATGTTTAAGACTATTCACTGTTGGCTTAGAGGACAACCGATGTTTTCTTTCGAACAGATTCCATGTAAGAACACCCTCTAGCATTTTGTGAGTGTATCTAGCTCTCGGTTTCCTGAACACCGTTTCACAATAGCTTCCAAAGTGAGAACAAAATACTCTTTTGTAATGAGGATAATGATATATATTATTTTATGTTCGTTACTTGATGTTTTTATGGTCTCCAGATAAAGGCTTCCTCTCTTTGGGAAAAGTTCAGGAAAAAAAAGCCGTTTAGTCTCTCCTCTAACAGAAAAACAGAAAATGAAGAGAACAGCCTCTTAAAAATAACACTGAATCAACAAAATCATTAGAAAAAATTGGATTTATCAGGAATTGGCTTTTTTTCTTAGAAAAAAATAAATCTGACGTAAGAAATATTACACTAGCCAGAACCTAAAAATGACTGTCATGTCTGTGAAAAGGCATTGATAATAAATAAAAAGAAGAAAAAAAGAAAATACTCCATGTCAGGTGAATTAATCAAAGATGGGAGCTCTTTCCATGAACACTTCAGAGGGGAAAAAAAAATGTTGTCAAACTAAGACAAAGGAACAACAAAAAAGACAAAGTTTTCTCATTTGAAAGTTTCATTTCTGTGACAGCAGTGGAAGTTCTACACACAAGAAAAGTCCCAAATTAAAATAAACACACATTTTTTGATTTGTTTAATACTAAAAGAAGCACAATAAGAAGCAGATGGTGTGGGAGAGAAAGTGAGAGTTTTTTCTTTGATCTTTTTATTAAAAAAAAAAAAAAAAATTGAAGCACCTGGATGAAAAAACAGATCAAAGCATTATAATGAAAACATGCGTGAAACCAAGCCAGCAACTCAAAACAGCCTTTTTACATTTAGATAGAACCTGCTGGAATTGTAAGAAACTATCTAAAAAAAATCAGGATGTAGTCGCTCTGATCATCTTTAGACCTTCATGAATTCTATGCATTCTTAAAGAAATTCATAGTAATTTGCTCCATATGTCTGTATAGGAACAACTAAAACTAATAGTTCTAGACTTGTAAGTAAATGTAGATATAATTAAACAAATAAAAAAAAAAAAAACGTTTTGCTTGGGAAAGTATAGGTACTTGGGGGTTCTAATGGCAGTTACAGCAGTAACCTATCCAAACATTGTGCTAAAACACATGAGATTCTATACGGGGAGATGTTCGGACCATTCAAGTGAGACGTCTGGCGGTGTCATTGATCCAACAGGTGTGTGTGCTAGCGGTTCACATGTGGATCACATGATTTAACAAAGATGAGTGCAGAAAATGTACTGAAATGAATCTGGATACCAGCACTGTAAAAAAAAAAAACTGTGATTATATAATATTACTAGGTTGAAGATTAATAATTTGCTACAATAATAAGAAATTACCTGACATAAAATGTAAAATTTGTGATTTTTTTAATTTCAAAATATATTGCTCTTTGAAGTGAGAATGTTATTTGATATACTCTGAATTACTGGAGCTTATTAGTTACATTAAAATGTATGTAATTATTGTAAAAACACTTAAGACCCTTTTTAGTATTTATTGTAATGTTGGATAGGGCATTAAATGAACATATTGTGTTTTAAATTGTTCCGAAACTAAGGTTTTGAAGAAAATAAAAAGATATATTTGTTTTCAAAAAAGTTATATATCATAGATTATCAAGGGAATATTTGGATTTTTGCTATGTATTGAGATACTATTGTATCATTAACCATTCATCATGAATCGCATCATATTGTGAGTTTCCCAAAGATTTCCAGCCCCAATTTATACCTAAAAGGCCAATTGTGAATAAAGCAAAAATGTAGAAATCCTATTTAAAAAAAAAGACCACTCTAAAGAAAAAAAATTATATATATATAATTAAACTGAATTCAGGTAAAAAACTCAGATCTCATGAGAAGGTCACTACGTAGCCAACTTTAAATTCAGTTTTAGTTCAGTTCTTTTGAACTTTCTTTAATTTTTTTCTTTAAATGATCACTCTTTTTAATGTTTCTTTTGATGTCTCTGTACATGAAATGTGCTCTCCAATTTGTATTTAATGCCCCAGACCCCTCACAATAGTTCCACTTTTTCATTAGAAGGCCATTGTCATCAGCAGTTGCCTCCATTATACAATTATTTCAATAATTTAATCGTCTTTTCTAAACTTTCCTAACTGGGCTTTAAACAGCCTTCAGTGTGTGCAGAGATTCAAAAACACCTGATTTACCAAAAAGGGACAAAGTATGACGTCTAATAGGCTTTCTTCTACCCAGAAAACTTCTAACTCAGAGAAACGGTGTCCACGTATCGCAGCCATGATAAGAACTCACCGTGTTTCTAAATGCTCAGGAAAAGAATTTCAATGCATTCTTTATCATCTCCAGCAGCACGGGACAGACTGCATCGTCATTTATGTACAGAAAGACGATAGCAGTACCCAAGTTCCACAAAGGCACGGCATTTGAAAAGGCTGTCAGTCCCTGCCATGCTCCCATTTATGTAAATAAACATGGTGACAGAACGCTGGGAGCGAGCAGATGCAGTGACAGCAGCAGTCAGCCTCTGTGCCAACCACGTTTAGAGTTTCTGAAGACCAACTACGGCCTACGTAACATCAGTGGGCTTTTTCTTTGGTAGATGCCAATATTCACTGACACAGTTCATTTCTCATCACCTAAAAGTCCATTCATCAATTAATTTAACTTTCAAATTCCCTTAAAATAACTTATAAACCTTAAATTGAGACCAGAGTTTGAGCCTTCGATATCATCAATGTTTGGTTTAGTTTTTCGTCAAGAGAGTAAGCTTAATAATTACCTCAGTCACCCCAGGTGATGACAATGTCCAAGTAAAAGAACCTCAGCTCAATGAAAAAAATGTACTTTCTCCAAAGCCAGGCAGGGAATTTCCAAGAGTTTTTGTGAGTCGGAGGATTATCTCAGTGTTGAGAAACTCAGAAAAGGAAGGAAACTTCACAAGAACATCACGAGGGAGAGAGGCTGACTGAATCTTTGAAGGAATGCATGGGCAAGAGAAGAATGAATTGTACTGCTGAGGATGAGTCCACGACTCATGCAGGTTTCCCCTCCAACGCTGAGCATGAAGAAATATATATATATATATATATCTTATATATATATATAATATATATATATATATATAATATATAATATATATATATATATATATATATTTTTTTTTTTTTTTTTTTTTTTTTTAACTTGTCCTGTGCATTTGCAGATATAGACCATGATACATTGCAGCTGAACTTTTTTTTTTTTTTTTACATAAATGTGTTTAAACATAATTTATTTATAAACTATCAAGATTTTCCTAGACTAGAACACAGTGGAATCACCAATAGACGTCATGAAATGTTCGGTTGGTTAGATTGTCATTCGTGAAATTGGTGATGTCATATCCGGCATTTAGAAAAATGAAAGAAAATTAGTAAGCATGGTATTTGAGTTGCTTTTTAAACCCCAGGACACTATATAATCCTGCACAATATTGTTTTATAGTAGTTAGCGATTAGGGTGGGAATTCAGACATGGCCCTTCATTACTCACTATATTGCATTCAACATTTTGTAGTGCAGTCCAAATCCACGATTGAGTACCCTATAAATTTCCCAGAAGTCTTTGTGGAAAACTAGAGTACATAAATGCTCACTATGTTAGTGAATATAGACCACAATTCTTTGTGGTGACAAAAAAAACATGCTCAAATGTAATTTTTTAATAAACCATCAATGTGGAGTTACAAATAGACGTAGTGAAATGTACTAATTGATTTTCATGTCATGAAATTTTAGAAAGTTTATAAAAATGAAAGAAAAGTAGTGTCATGCTTTTAAAATAATTGCTTTAAAATCCAGGGCACTAAAGAGTCCTGCATTGTATATTTTTGGGGTTTTTTTGTCGTTGGGGATTAGGGTGGGAATTCAGATGTAGCCAAAGACGATGTTCGAATTCCCTCACTACTCCTCAACCCCTAGAACCCTTTCTAATGCAATACCATCTAATACCTGGATTTGAATGCTATTCGGACACAATGCTCACTACTTTTCTTTCTTTTTTAAACAGTAAATATGTAAAACCAATGTAAAAACCAAATAAATATGAACTTTTTATGAACACTATTTATAAATTCATTGTGTTCTGATGGTGAAAATGTGAATGATTTATAGAAAAATAAACCTAAATGGATTATTTTTTTCTTTTTCCAATGACAAATCCTATGTTTTCCCAATCTGGTGTGCATTGTTACACACTGTTTTTTTGCAGAGACTTGTAGGAAAACTTCCAGGGCACTGGACCACAAAAATATGACAAATCTCCTATAATGTGAACTAACTGTTGAGGGAATTTGGACATAACCCAGATCTTACTAAGCTGAAAAAATACATTTATAATTGATCAATTCTTTGAATTGTATTACTGTTGTATTTTGGTCTGCATTTCATACCAACCCATTTAAAGCAATGCACACATAACAAGATCATAAAATGTACTCCATCCTGGCATATTCAGTGATTTCTTAAGATTTATACCACATCAGTCCACTGAAGTGTCCTCTTTATCACATTCTCTGTTGGGCTTCAGTATAAACCAGTGTTCAAGTAACACAGACAACAAGACTACTTTAGAGCTATGTTGCCTGCAGTTATTTTTTAATGTATTGAAACTTAGTTTACATTTTTAAGACAAAGAAAAGCAAATAGAGAAATTAATACTTTTGTAATGTGACCGTTTTAAAAAAGGAATTCAAAGATGTATTCGTTGATTTCCATCACAGATGGAAGTTGCTTCCCTGCAAACTGGCAAACGTCTGACTGCTGTGAACCAACCCATGCTGCAGTTTGTCTTAACAGAAGCTGAAAAAACATTCGAATAGTCAATATTCACAGATGCTGAGAAGTCCCACTTGAAGTATAAATGGCTTCTTTGTATTATTAGAATCCTATTTTGATGTGTATATGTATTTTGGAATAACTTTTTCATAATAAAATGGTGACTCAAATGTTTTTATCTTCAGTATTTTTATTGAAAGCTTATCCAGAGCCTTTAGCGTTGTTTCCACTGAGTGGTCCAGTCCGGTACGGTAATAAGGGGTACAGTACGGTCCAGTCAATTCTGGCAAGCGTTACCATTCATTTAAGCCTCACTTCCACTGAGGGGTTTGTTGTCATGACGCATGCGTGGTGCTGACCACTAGCGTGCCGCTAGCTCACCCTGTGTCACACCGTCAACAAGAACAACAAAGACCGTTTGCAGTTTCACCGCAGCCCAGGCCTTGCTGGTGTTTGCAGGCATTGTTGACTGTGGAGAACACATAGGGCTTGATTCAGAGTTCACTACATCCTCTCTTTTTGCTTCAGAAACGAGTCATCAGAATTATACATCCATTCCATTTTCCTTGCCGCTTTATCCCTTTTGGGGTCGCGGGGATGCCGGAGCCTATCCCGGCTGATGATGGGCGAAGGCAGGGTTTACCTTGGACAGTTCGCCAGTCTGTCGCAGGGACACATTCCTGCACACAGTCACTCACACATTCATACCTAGGGGCAATTTAGAGTAACCAATTAACCTATGAAGCATGTTTTTGGACGGTGGGAGGAAGCCGGAGTCCCCGGTGAGAACCCACACATGCACGGGGAGAACATGCAAACTCCACACAGAAAGGTCCCAGTTGGTGTTTCTGACCCCCCAGCCGGGATTTGAACAGGGGCCTTCTTGCTGTGAGGCAAGAGCGCTAACCACTGCGCCACCGTGCAGCCCCAGAATTATACATAAAGCTGGTTATCTTGATCACATAAACAATTTATTTTATCAATCCAGAATTTTAAAACTGTATGACCTTGTTGATTTTTACACTGCGCAATATCTATACAGAGCTAGTGGGAAAACATTACCATACAATATCCAAAAACAAACTGAGAGGATGCAGGAACTTCAAGGTCAGATTAATAAGAAGCACAAAGAAAAGTTTCTGTTTTTCTGTGTGTAGCACTAAACTCTGGAACAGGTTAAGTAATGAACTCAAACAATGTTCAAGCATTTATCAATTCAAGAAAATGTATAAAGAAACTCTAATTTCACAATATGAAGATAAGACGAGTTAAAGATCAACTGGTGTTTGAATAATTCCAAATACTTCCAAAAGTTTTTCTTCTTCTATTTTTACACACAATCATTGAGTTTAACATTATGTATTATGCAGTAATGATTACCGAAAAGTTTACAATCAATATCGTATTGATTTTCTTACTTGATCTGAAATATGTAGCAATGATTACTGGATTAATGTATTTAAGTGTTCTATTGATAATCAATGATTAATACATATTGTGTGAATTATTAATGTTTACTATAAATATATAAGAATTCTTTCAGAGAATGATTAATAAGCACTCTAATGTTAATGTGTAATTATTATTTTTCTGCATTAATATGAAATTGAATTTGATGATAATCAATGAGTATTACATATCAGTTACATGATGTATGATTGATGTTACTGTTTATTGAAATAATGTTTTACGAGATTAATCAATAATCAACAAGCACTTTACTTTACTATTGGGAATTAAAAAAAAAAAACAACTTGCATTTGATCTAATCAAAACCTGATTACATGATTATGCAAATCAGTGAAATTAAGTAACTAAGTAGGGGTGGGATTATTTAATTTCGCTTCTTCCCACTCCTTTTCAAGCAGTCAATCAAACTCTACTGACTTTAGTCAATAATCACAAAAAAAATAATGCACCAAATGTGACATAAGTGTATTTTGCTTTTGTTTGTTCTCTATTTCCTAATCAATGCATCTTATTGTTTCTGTAATGAGTTTGAAATAATTGTGTGTTTTGTCCTGTATTTTTCAGTCTATGCTTGAAATAAACTAATCAATCAATCAATTCACAAACACACGTAAACTGTTATCACGAGCAAACTCCTTATTTTTTTATAACCAAATACATTTTATTTTTCACTATGAGCTCAATGTGTTGCAATGACTTCGAGTTGGGGTCATTTAAAACTAGTTTTCTCGTCAGTAATCCTGTTGATCATTATAGCACCAACAATCTCTTTAAATATGGAAATTGTTTGGATGACTAAAGGCTGGTGAATGTGGAAACTCTCTAAATTAAGTCCCTGCATGGCTAAATATTTGACATCACCCGATCTTGTAAAGACCCTGCACTTGTTAACATACAAATTTCATGTTAAATAGGAATTAATGTAATGAAAAATGTACCCTAGATCTGTTGTGATGTCTATATTATCAAATATGGAATTCCAAAAAAAAGTGTTGTTTTTTTTTTGTAGGATATTTAAATAAATGTATTAATGGAGTGAATGGAAGCTGTAGTTACCTGTTACAAAAGCCAGGTTATCATTGCCTAGCTTTTGTTTCATTCTGAAAGACAAAGCAATCTGTTATAGAAATCTCTTTTGCTCATAATTATGATTTTTGAAAAATATTATTATTATTATTTTATTTTATTTTTTTTTTAATTGTCCTGTCCAACAGCTGAGCAAACAGATACGGGCTGAGAGCCTCTTGCGTTGGGCAGATTTTACTGTCACAACAGGGGTTTATTGAGTATAAACCCCTGTTGTATTTCATGCTAAATTTTATTTGTATTGATTATGTTTGTATCATTCTTTTTTTTTTTTTTTTTGTTGGACCGGACAGAAATTAGAAGAGGAAGCTCGGGGAGGGGAGGTAAAAGGGGGGTGGAGTTTAGAGAAGAAAAAAGATGGAGGAAGCAAAGGGACAATTGCAAAATTATTGGAAAACATTCTAGAGGGATGTGAAAAAGAGAATTTCATCAAAGAAATCATAAATATCAAATAGTTTTTTTGGACAATCAGAAATGCTAGTCCTATTGCAATTTTGTATATAGGAGCTTGTTTGTGAAGGAACTTGATTTTTTTTTTCTCCTGGGGAGAGACAGAAGTCATTTGTTTCAATTCCTCAAAACCAAATAGCTTCAAGCTAAAAAAAATAAAACATTTTCAGCTCGCCAAGCTTTCAGCAACGACAAACAAAAAGGTTATTATTGAATGCTTCATCGATATTTCATCTGCAGAATTGAATTGTGAAAACGCGACGGTTGACCTGCATCCTGAGAGACCAGAGAGCAGGAACGCTTTGGCGAAGGAGTAAAACAGGAAGTTATAGAGCGCCTCAGTGGGAGATGTGACTTTTATATTCCCACGTCGCAGCCGAGCAGAGCGGGAGCGGGATTTGTCGACGAATTCATGACTGGCACAGCTGTGCATCAGACACTGGAGGACGGGTTCCCCGTGGAACCCGAATCTGTTTGTGTGTTTCCAGACTCAGAGCGAATGAAGGACGAAACGTACAATCGGAGACATAAATGGAGAGACAGAGGCAGAAATGCAGCTCAAATGAGAAATAGATCAGGGTTGAAAAAGCAATTATTCAGGGGTGCGGCGGAGAGAAGCTCGCCAGTTTTCATTTTCACTTGCAGGGATAAAGTTTACCCTGACATTCATCTGTTTAGGCGTTCATTGGTCCGCTCTAGATCTAACTCTCTGTTCTAGCCAATCACACTGAAGGCCATCTCAGCCTGTGGAGCCACAATGACTGCAGATACTCTTCATTCCACGCAGGCATCACAATTCACTGCAGTTCCCATCAGACTCTCTTCACAGCACAAAACAGGAACTTTGTCTAATGTTCGTCCTTTAGCAGATTTGTGTGTGACCATTTCCGGCTCTGTGTGATATGAAACAAAAACCTGGTGATGTCTGTGTGTGTGTGTGAGGTGAGTAATTTTCCATGAGTGGGAACATTCAGTCTCTTTGTTGGGTGATGAGAAAAAAGCTTTCTTTGTCGCCATGACAACGTTTTCAGAAGTGAGACAAGAGAATAAGATGGAGACTCAAAGAGAAAGAATGAAGGAGGCAAAGGAAATGTCATAAACACTTGAGGTATTCACAAAAAAACACGCTTCTTTCATGTTTTTATCATATAAAATATCAGTATGTCTTCTTTATTTTAACATTTCTCCAATTTGCAAATGATTCAGAAAGAATTATTATTGTATCATTATTATTTCTCTGGTATTCATATTGCTGTTACCATGGGTACATTGAAACTAGCATATAATTGAGAACTTACTTATGAACATGAAAAAATAGATTTTAATTTCATAAGAAATATTTAAATAGTTGTTTATCAACTCTGTTCATGTAGAAAATTAAAAAAACAGAAATGTAACAATATAAAAGAAAACTAATAAAAAAATGGAGAATCAAAAAAAGCAATACGTGTGTCAGTCTCTTTTTAAAAGAGCTACATGAGCAATTCCTATGACATTTTCTGTTTTGGATGTGGGAACAAATGTTGTCTTTTTCAATAATTACATGCTTACTCACATTATTTGATATCTACATTCTTCAGTATTTTTACATAATCCTGATAAAACTGTTGATTTGGAGCCATTTTTCCGCGTTATCTGTTGGGCAGAAACAGGTCAACTTGCTTGATTTTGAGCCCTAATAAGATTTGATGTTTCTGCGTCATTTAGGAAGCTCCATTAACATAATTAGCTTGTTATTATTAGTGCAGACAGTAGCTTCATGAGCAGTTTTACCCAGAGCCTTTGGTTGTCATCTGTGACTGATCAATGGAACTTTCCAGCTCTTGGTATCAGATCCAGACAGCGCCTCTACTTTAAAGACCCCTTATGACATTTTCTATTCAAAAAAAAAACCCAGTAGTGTTTTAATTGTAGTTACAAAGATTTTATCCAAAAACCCACAAACTGAATGTCTTAAAAAGTCATTTTTCATGTTCAAAATCTCATCTGAGGGGGCGTGGCTTTTGGGGTTGAGCTGAGGAGCTCCGTCCCTGATTCCCTCCCCCCGTCTGATAATGATGGGCTGATTATGATAGATTTTGATAGCAATTTAACAATGTTGAGACTGGCAGGCTGTTTATCTCTTGTCGCCTTGTTATCTTATTTTCCTTTGCTTCCCCTAGTGGTGGAATTGTGAATTACAGCAATTTCTTTAAATAACCACTAACCTGCCACAGGAATGGGCTAGAAACTTGCTTTATTTGCCCCAACATCTCTATATTTTTTTTCCCTTCATGATTGGCCGGATTAAACCATCAGGCGGGCCAGGTGTGGCCCACGGGCCATATGTTTGACTCCCCCTGGTCTAAAGCGAGCTTTATGTTGTGCAAATTCCGTGCTCCACAGTTGCATCACTCCTGTTGGTCTCCCACCTTATTTGCAAAGCTTTTATCATAAGGAATTCTTCCCATATCTCATCTGATGATCTTTCTACTATTGCTTCTATTTCCAGTGGGTTGGTTTGCATTTTTTTTTTGTGTGTGTGTGTGTTGACCTTCCTGCTCTTCTGCTGCACTCTTCATTGTTTAAACATTCCAGCTCCTCGTTTGAATACAGCAGTTATTTACCGGACACCTTCTTCAGTGATGACCGGTAAATCGGTGAAACGTTTGCATTTACATGCATTCTTGTTGCACTTAAAATGATCTCACTAACGGTTTATGTAGCTTTCTCCAAACATATTTACAGGACTTCTTTGTTTTTGAAGTAGAAACAAAGTGTGGGTGAATTCCTTTGAGACGAGTACAGGGAACAGATTTGTCAGAAATGACAAAGTGCACCTCATTGAATTCATGATGAGTTAGCTTCAGCTGCAATGTTTTATGTTCTTCCTGGAACCATATTACAAGCAGCAGACTGACGGATTGTTGGTTCAGTGATGCAGGGACACAGAAAATGCATCTGTTGGTTTTTCTTTGTAACTGCAGTGCACATTCTGTCCTGTACTGAAAGTAAAATCACTCCATTGGATTTTAGACTTCAAACTATAGTTACAGTGTGTTATAATGCACTTGTTTTATTTATTTTTTTTATTAAAAAGAGAACATGTTTGTTAAAAATTATGAAATGAAGACATTTGTATATCATTTTTACTGTGTATTCAATCCAAACTACAGGAATAGTGGAAAAAACTCAAGTAAAAAAAGCTGAGCTGCTCTTGTTCAAATGCTCCACTTTCAGTTGTTTTGCTGCTAAATGGAGGTGGATAATTGATTTTAATGACAATAACAAAGCTGCAAACATGGAGAAAACCTGAGCTAATTTGGTCTACATATTGTGGTATTGATTTTATATTACTTCAAATAATGATTTGAGTTGAGACATTGTGTTTTTCTTCTGTGTGTTTTTTCAGTCCCAAATGAAATATTTGAATTGATTTTCAGTCAATGAACTGGAGCTCTACATGAACTGTGAAGTCCATCCTTGTTGTTGCCATTGTTATACTGGAAAGGGTTAGGGTTAGTAAAAGTTAAAATACCAATTATACTTTGAAGTTTTTAAGCAATGTATCCTATTATTTTCATTTTTACAGAGTGATCTCAGTTTTTTTTCCTTTATTTTTGGTAAACCTTTGCAACATTTTTTATGGTTATCCTAAAGTTTAATGTGTAAAACATATGTGTCTTGTCTGAGAAGAGCAGCAGAGTCTTTTATGTCTTTCTGCCAGGCAGCAGTGAATGCAGTTTATTTTTTTCCGAATAGTTTTAGTTTGTTTGTTGAATTCTAACGTTGTTGGAGGAGCAGTTTTACAAACAGGATTAAGGGAGTCTTCAGACATGAAAAATCGTTTGGTCCGGACCGAATCCACTTAATTCCTAAACCTTGTATTTGTCAAGCAGACTTTTGGACCAAATCTACAAAAAAAAAAAACAATTTGACTTAATAATTCTTCACTCATTGGTCAGGAATTAAGAGGGTGTTGCAAAGCAACTAGAGCCAAAATTTATGGAAGTCTTATGCTTTGCAATCCATGTCGGATATGGAAGCGTTTGTGACTCAATATTAAAAATAAAAGTCAATACTGGAAATGCTTTTTCATTTTCACAATGTACCTGCATTACTTGTCTCTTAAATTAAATTCTAAAGCAATTATCAGAGCAGCTTTTACCTTTTTCTTCTTCAACACAACACATTCTGTAACTTAACTAAAACGAGAAAGAAAATGGCATTTGACATTTCATTTTCAAAACGTTCTTCAGTAATTTTGTAACCAAATTCAGTTAGAAATATCAAATTTGAAAATGTAAATGCACAAGCAGAAATTCTTCTTTCCTTTTTACAATATGACTGCATTACTTGAGTGAAATTAAAAAGCAATTCTCAGAACGGCTTTTTCTTTTTCTTCTTCAACACAACACATTCTGTGACAATAAAAATCACATTTTATATTTAATTTTTAAAAAGTTCTCTGGTAAATGTGTCCCAAAATTCAATAAGAAATATCAAATTTGAAATTTAAAATGGATAAACAGAGATGCCTTTCTCTTTTACTTGTCTCTTAACTAAAATGAAAAAGCAATTATTTTAAGGGCCTTTTCATTTTCTTCTTTAACTCTTATTCTGTGACATAATTAAAGTGACAAAGCCAAAGAAGATTGCTTTTTCGTTTTCACATTCTGCCGCTTGTTGGGAAAACAGCGTGAGAAGGACTGTGTATTATGTTCCATTCCTAACCTGTTTACATCACTGACCATCGGCTATAGCGGTCGTTTTGGTTCAATTATTCTGTTCCAAGAACAATTATATTCTTAGAGCGAACTGAAGCTCGGTCAGATTGGAAACGAACCAGGACCACCTCAAGAGAGGTCTGAAAGAGGTTATTAGTCGTGTATTTAGACTAAAAATATGTTCCAGATCATCGAGGGAAACAAACTCTGATTTACTTAAAGCCAACTACAGTCAGAATACAGCCTACGTTTAAATCTTGATTCGCATCAAATCTGCTTATTGAGAAAAGAGGATAGTGTTGAGATGAAACCAGTGAAGCTCCCCCATTAAATTTAATTTTTTAGTATTTTTTTTTAGTTTCCTTAAAGCTGCAGTGTCAAACATACACAGGTAAGTGTATCGCTGAAGATTTCGTCAGCCCTCTTGGCCATGTCCGTCCTTCCTTCCTTCGTCCCTCCTCTTCCTCTCATCATCTCCCACTGAATGAAATGATTCATCACTTTTCATGACAGAGCTGCTGCGAGCGCCGTCCTCAGCTGAATGCACCGACACTGCAGAGACTAAAGCTGGCGTCGCATGCGGCTGCACATACCCTCGCATCCACACACTACAGCGCAGGGGGGCCGGAAGGAGGACTTCAGCTGAATACCACCACCCCAATGAAAGCCTTCTGACCATGAGCACCAAAGGGAGGGGCATTTGGAGGTGGAGAGGCTTTCATGACTCCTGTGTGACTCACATCCTGCAGAGAACCAGCCAAGAGGAGATCAGAACCTCCTCATTTGGTTTAAACAGGAGCTTAACGTTCAGAAATCACGCATTTATTGACAAAAACGTATTAAAAAAAACATGTGAAAAAACACATCTGTGGAAATCACTATTTCAAAACACAGATCTGATTTAGACAATTCATTTAAGAGTTGTGATTTGAAAAATAGAAAAAAATTAAAATAAATGAATTAATAAAAAATTGACAACTTTTCATTTGGAAAACAAAGTCTTAAAAAAAGAAACAATTCAAGAGAATTTTGCCCCAAAAGTTAAGTTTTGTAAAAAAGGGGGAAAATATTTGAGATAAAACACAACTTAGTCAAAACAAAAAGTTTAAAATGTAAATGTACAATGCCTATAACATGGTAAATGTGGAAAAAAGTAGAAATTATTGATTAAATAAAATTTTAAAAAAGAAAGACCACATAATACAAACCAAAAATAAATAAAAAATAATACAAAAAGAAAGAAATAATGGAAAATATGTAGTAGGGGTGTGAACAATAACGCGTTTACGCACGCAATTAATATTCATTAATGCAAATTAATTGCACCTCCAAAAGCAGCAGTCCTTTGCTTTGCCCAGTCAATTTGTTCTTTTGTTCAAAAGCTGTATATTCTCATAAAATATACCTATTAAGATATTCTTATTAATAGTGAATAATCACAACACAAAAATGTGATTAATCTGATTTTTTTTTTTTTTTAATTGGTTGACAGACTTAATTAAAAGTAAATGTCTTTAAAGTCCCCCTCCAATAAAAATCATGTTTTTAGAGTTTTTAACATGTATGTGTGGCATTTTTATTCTGAAAGAGAAAGAAATATAAAAATAAATCATTTTTGTGTTTGCATTTCCGAGTATTTCTCTTAAAAGTTTCCCCAGAAAAAAAAAACTTCCCAGTCCTAATTAAAACCTCACTGGGAACATTTAAAGAAAATTAAAAAAAATGTTGTAGGGGGACTTTAATGTACAGTTTTGTGTGTGATTTTATATTGTCATTATTTGCAGATCACTGTAATAAAAAAGTTCATTGCGATTAATCGCTATTAATTTTTGTTCAGGTTTGCGATTAATTAGTTATTATTCTTTTAATTGATTCCCAGCTCTAAATATGTAGAAAAAGCAAACTGTTTACAAAAAAGACGATCTAAAATATCTAGATATAAACGGTAACAAAAAAATTAATCCAAAATAAGACATAAAAACACACAAAAATGTCATTATAGACAATAACAAGAAAACCAAAATTAGATTGAATGTCATGCAAGAGTGACAGGAAAAAAATCAGAAAAACAAGATACTAAAAACTATAAAAAGATGTAAATGTTTATACACATAAATAGTATTAGGAAGAGAATTAAAATGACAGACATGAAAAAAAGAGAAAACAGAAGAACAGAATAGAAAAGTGTAAATAAGTGTTCTTGAGTTAAGTAAGAAATACTTAAATAAGAAAATAATTTTAGTTTTTGTCATGCTTTATAACAAATTTTTACAAAATTGTAATTGAATGGGTTTAATTTTCTTTACCGACTTATTTGCATTTGAGCCAAACCTCAAATTATTACTGCCCTAATTTACACACATGAATGAGACGCCTGCATGAGCTGCATGAATGGAGTCAGTGGCTGCCTTGAACTCTGCTGATGTTTCCGCGGCTGCAGGGTCCCGCGGGAGCCCGTGCAACACGGACGTGTTACACTACAGATTGTGTCAGTAGCATGATATTCCCCCGAAAAAAGAGCGGCGGGAAAAGTGATGAATGGCTGTCTTGAGCGCTCATGAGAGCTGCACGCCGCCTGCGTGAGACATCGACATGAAATCAATAGAGTGAGGTGCGCAACTCACTACTGCGGGCCAGAAATTTAATGAGGAAATATAAAGTAGAAGGGAAGAAGAAACAGAAATATTAAAGGAAAAAATAGATAAAGTGAGATGTTCTGTGAAATTGATATGCCCTCGGCCTCTGGTCTCTTACAGAGTAATTATTTTTTCATGCTTTGTACGTGGAGAGTTGGGATTTAAAAGGAAAAAAAAAATCCTGGCAACAACTAAGTCATGGTTGATGGGGTTTAGATTTTTCTCTGCAGCAAAGGCAAAAATATGAGAATTAAATATAGTTACCTTTTATGTGGCCACACTTTTGTCCTTTTCTTTTATGGTCTGCTGCTTTTTTGCTCAGTCAACTAAAATCCACTCAAGTCATTTTAAGAGTCCTTTATACCAAGGGAAACAAATGTTTGAAGGTAAATAGGAGAAAATACATGTGAAATAAGTTTTTGAGCTATAAACTTCAATTGACATAATCACTTTATACTTTAGTTTAAAAAAAAGAGAAGTTATATTACAATCAAAAGCAAGTTATTATGTTTTTTTGGCAATGTACCAATAAACAAGATTAATATGAATGTTAGATGTAAAGTTTTTACTTTCATCCTATGGAGTTTAAAATTACAAATGTAATTTTGGTATCTCTCTGAGATGTTTAAAAAGAAATAAGCTTCCTTTGAATGGGTCCATATTTTTTACGCTGAAAAAAAAAAAAAAAAAAAACCTGAACAGGTTGAAACAGAGCATATAAGGAGACCCCATGGAGGTTATAGGGCAACTTTTGTTTGCAGTTTATGCATTAGTGGTACTGAAATAATTAAGTTTTCCAAGAAAAGTAAATTGAAATTTCAACATTAATACACAGTTTTCTCCAGAGCAGGATGTTAGAAAGTGCAGTAAATTGCCTATTTGTTACTTTTACATTTTCTTTGTATACATTTATCAGCAGTGGGCCCACATGCCTGCTGGGTTCATAAAGGGGGAATAGTTTCTCCTGCTGCTTCAGCATCCTTTTCATCAGTTTCTGTAAATTAAAAAAGTAAAAGTTCCACCGCTAAGCAGTTAGAAATAAAACAACACAATGTGAGAGGTTTGGCTTCAGTTTTACTTCCATGTAAACAAAAGCTGTTTATTATAGGGGCGGGATGGTTTCTACCTTAACAAATTTAAAGTCCCACTGCAAATATATTGTTCTGTTGTAAAATAGTTCAATATGATTGTTTTGATTCTGTCGTTTTTAGACAAAATCAAAATGTTGACACAGAGCAACCCGGCCCCCTCCCCGTCGCTGAGAGCTCTGTTTCTGTTTCCCATGCGCGAGCTTGTAGCATCAAGCTAACATTAGCGACACAAAAATAACATGCAGTTTTTAGCAAGAATTGCAAGTGTTGAACACTTATCATGTCTCGGCCAGCGAAGCGTGGGCAGGCCGGGGTGCACAGAGGGGAGACTTTGACACGCCCATTTCAGTGGCTGCATCATTAGTCTGAGCTTTTTCAAGCATCCGGTTTTCTGATCCAACAGGGTTTGAATTACGAAAAACTCAAACACAGTTTTAATCATAAATTATGTTATGTAGGTACTCTAATATGAGATAAATGCTAAAAGAATATGATCAAAACACGGAAAAAAAGGAAAATTTTCATTGTAGTGGGTCTTCATCATTTTTACTAATGATGAGGCAGGCTTGGAAGTTTTTGAAGATTTTATGCATTTTTTTGCTATTTTTCAGCCCCATTGAAAAAGAATGGGAAAAATCCTTCAAAAACTTTGTACTCTTTTGAAATTTAAGCAATCTTATTATCAAATCGTTCAGCAACGTCTGAAAATTTATGTTTGTACTTTTGGTATTCATGTGTTTTTTAAATTTTATGCAATATATGCAATTTATTCAAAAAAATCTTTGAATCATTTATAAACTTTCTACAAAAAATGCAAGTTTGGCATGAAAACGTTTAGTATATCTAGGACATTCACTCTTGTAGCATCGGTATGAATTGCTTTTACCCAGTGTAAAGATTTACCCAATTTTTGTGATTTTTTTCAAGAAATTCTTCATAGTTTTGCGCACTTTTAAAACACAAGCAATATTTGTATCAAATTGTTCAGCATTTAATTTCAAGTAAATTGCTTTAGCATCTTCAGCGACCACATTCAGCAAAAAGCATTCAAAATTCTCGTGGGTACAACAACTTTTCTAGTTAAATGTTATTTTTTGCAGGCTTTAAGAGGCTTATGTTGACAATTTCTTTATATTTGTCATTACTAAAACTACTATTTGCTGGGGTGGCAAATTGGGGAGGGCAAAGCTTTTTAAAAGCGGCGCTTTTCCCCGTAGCTCCGCCCCCAATCTGGCACATTTATCTTTTGTTTGGTGTGAAACAGAGCTGTGGCTGAACTCGTAGCTCACACTCCAGGTGTTGCTTTCTTCTGTCTTTCAGCACCCAGAGCAGATCCACCCACAACCCCACACCAAAAGCATTTGAAAGAGTCGGTGCACAACTTCAGATCTGAACTCTCCAGAAAAGTTTGACCAGAAATAGTCAGCTTGTTAGCAGTGAGCGACAGATACGGAGGGTATTTTAGTCACGTCGGTTTACTTTAACCTTTACTAAAAAAAAGTCAAATGTTACAGGAAGTTCAGGATTAAAATACCAAAGCATGTAAAGGAAGTGGAGAACAGGATGGAAGAAAAAAAGAGAACAAATACAGACCGGAAACAAGTAAAGAAATGGAGTCAATTAAAAGAGAAGGGAAGATGCTGTGAGACTGGATTGGAACAAGGGGGTGGTGGGGGTGGCGACCGGGGGAGATGAGTGGCTATTTCAACATCAAACAACATGGGCAGAAATTTAATGTCTCTTTTTTTCTGCCTCCATTTGCATGTTTATAGGCAGAGTGGTATCAGTGGTAACGCGTTAATGCGTCACTTTCATCACTGATGTGACTTCCTTCATTAGTGCTGATGGGCTGGGTCGCAGCGAGGGGAAGCAGGGGGCGTATTCATGTGCGCTCTCTTAGCCGACACAATGGCTGAACCATCAGAGCCTCGATGATGGAAAAAAAAAAAAAAAAACGTTACTGTCAGCTGGCAGAGTGACTCGGCAGACTCGGAACACCTGCTCTGGCTTCTCACCTGCGGTGATCAGGTGAATCTGCGCGAGCTCCGTAATCCCTCTCTGATTAAATAACACCTCCTGTAATGTGATTTCACACAGCACCGCCCTCCCCCCCCATCCATCCAAGGAAAGGGCCACTTTGTGCTCTCCTTTCTCTGCAGGGAGCTCGGATTCGACCGCATGCAGCGTGTCTCATGCTGCCTACCCGTTTACCATTTGACCCATGTCAAAAGGTGAACATCAGAGGAAAAGGGATTTTATTTTCCCCCTAAGGAAACGAACACCCTCTACGCAGCAGAAAAAAGACCCAAAAACCCAAATCACTCATAACCGAAACATTCTCCTGAATTTGAATACAGTTTTACAGTTGATCCAGAAGACAATTTTTAACCTCTTTTTGAGGATTTTCAGCTGGAAACGAAAAGTACAAACAATTAACCATATAGTTGATTTAGTACACTTCAAAATAAATATGCACCAACTGTACCCCTCTTGATTAACCTTTCTTCTCTATTTTATAGTTTTAACTGCATTTTATTTTCTTGTGCTTTTCGGTCCATATCTTCTTTGTAAAAGAGATCTAAACTCAATAGGATTTTCTGGTAAAATAAAGGTTAAGTAAAGAAAAAAAAAAAAAAATTATGTTTGTACCACGATGTCGTACTTTATTTTTAGCATTTTGTTTTTCTCCATACCCTTCCAATTGTGGGGGCATTTGGAGCTGTAGTGGTGTAGTTTTTCTAAGGAGTAGCTGTAGGGATTTATGGCTGTGTATCCCTCTGCTGGAAGGGTGTTCCGAGTCACATGGTGCGACGAAGGAGAAACACATTTCTTCAGGTGGGTGTGCTCTGAAGTACAAATGTAAGCATGCAAGTAATGACTTGTCGTTTTAGTATAGTATTTAAAGATATAAAGTCAGCTGCGCACTCATGTAGACAACTGATACTCAAAATGCCATCAAAGGTTAGTAACGTCTGAATTTGAAGACACTATTTTGTCCATAACCCTTCATTTGGTGAGCTAAATGTAGGGGAGGGAGAAGCTGAATGGGGAAGAATTTGGATTTGGCCATTAAGTTCTATGGAAAACCAGCAGGGGGGAGCAGAAAGCCTTTAGCACTCTCATTTTGATAAAAAAGAAGAAGAAAAAGCAAACAAATGTGATTTTAAGAGATTTTGAAGGGTTAGAAAACAATATAAACAGCATTAAAGTAACCCTGTTAGTCAACAGTTTACATTTTCTTTGGTAACAGAGTATTTTAACTAACTGCTGTTTAATGTCTTTACAACTCTACTGAATGGTAGATGTGGTAACAAGTTACTGAATAAACTGTGCAAACCAACCAGCTGGCGTACTGTAAACCAGGGGCCGAATCTGGCTCTCCTCCACATTTGGCCTGGCCCCCCAAACACCATCATTGATGTGTAATTTTTTTTTTTTTTTTTGTTAACCTGGCAGATCGAAACCAACATAGAATGTGACTTTTTATTCCACCCATCAACAGTGTAAACTATGACAGGAGAGGATACTATATTGATTCACTTCTTCTTTATTTCTTTACTATTGTTATTTTTCTTTTGTACACTTTTTTGGACATCCAGCTCTTCGACTCTTTCCACTTTTAGCTTATTCAGCTATTAAAATAGTCAGCTCTTTCAACTGTTTTGGCAGTTACTAAAGATTTCAAGGTGATTTTTAAGTTTAGCTAATATTTAATCTATATGCTAGCTGTTTTGATTAATTAATTAATTTATTTGTTTTTTTTTTTTAGGCTAATTCGAAATTTAGCCAAAATTTTGGCAGCATGCTAGCTTTTTTTGGCTAATTTGGGCTTTTTTCAGTTTTCTAGGCTAATTTGAAGTTTAGCTTATATTTCATCTACATGCTAGCTGTTTTGGTTAATTAATTAATTTATTTGTTTTTTAGGCTAACTCGAAGTTTAGCCAAAACTTCAGCAACATGCTAGCTGTTTTGGCTAATTAAAGTTTTTTTCAGTTTTTTATGCTATTTTGAAGTTTAGCTAATATTTCAGCTACGTACCAGCTGTTCTAGCTAATTTAGTATTTTTGAGTTTTTTAGGCTTTGCAAATATTTTTGCTAGCTATTAGCCTCAGCATTTTCAGCTATTGGCTTCAATGTTTTTAGAAATCAATTTCAGCATCTTCAGCTATCAGAACTAGCATCTTCAGCAGTGACATTCAGCTTACGGGATTCACACTAGCATTTTTGCAGGTAACAGAGCTTCTTTAGGTTAAACAAATGTCCTTATCCAAAGTTTGACTTTTTACATTTAAATCAATTTTCAATTTTTCACATTTTACTCATATTAAAGTGTAGAAGCTAAGGATTATTATAATGTCTAATCAAGAATGGTGTCAAAAACAAACGTCTTTATTGGCACTACTTTGATTAATAATAATTATGATTAAAAAAAAACCTAGGATCCTCCACATCACTCAGTTTATGCCACACAACACTGGAGTGTTAAGTAACTTGTATCCTGAATGTGAAACTGTTACATTAATCTCTTTGAACATAATAAAAATATATGTAGATATTTGTTTACTACAATATCTTTTTAATATAATTAAATTAAAAAGAGATGGTTAAGATAAAGTTCCTCCCTGCCCTCAGCCGCAAACCCTCAACAAACTCGCGATACTTCTGCTTGTCATTAAAATAAAATTGGATTTCCAAGCACCATCTGATGAACGGCTGTTGCCTGCTTGGAGACGGTTGCAGCATGCCGGCGGTCTGGAAATGGCTGTAAGGAGAAGGGTCACATGAGCTGACCAGTGGAGCTGAAAATTGCCTAATTCTGGTCAACGGCTGAGAAATCGTTGCACACATAGTCATCGCTTATTGCTCCGCATCAGTGACGGAACATGCATTTTCAATCGATATCATTCTTTATCTTATCTTTAATGACACAGTGAACAATATCATTAACTTTGAACTAAGGCATAAGAGTACAGATTTACTGATACTCATGTTGGAACACATCAGTGTTAAACGGAGCACTCATCTTTTAAAATTCTTGTCCAATACCTTTTGATCTATTGTAAAATCCTTCTCAATGGTCTTTTAATTATAATTATGTCATCATTAGCCAAAATAAAAAAATCTGTCGTTTTCCAGGACATTGTTTCTGCAGAGTGGCAGTTCATTTGAAACTTCTGAGTAAGCCTGCCCTTATTTCCCATCATCCCTTGCTTCCACTTTCTGCCACTAGCTTAAGGATCCTCACAACCCCAAACAAACATAACAAACATAGTTAGTAATGTTGTAGCTATCCAGACATACAGTTTTGAGGTAAATACCAGCTCAGATGAGGAAAACAGATCAAATGCATGAAAATTAGGCAAGGCAAGGAAGTTTGTGGCCTGTCAACTGTAGCATATAGCATCTATGTCACTGCTATCTTTTTCCAAAGGCATTTTTTATTTGCTCCTGATTCACAACTATTTGAATAAAGAAATACTCAGAAATGTGGTTGCAATCTTAACTTTTACACATAAGTCCTCCATCACAAGAAAAATACTACAAGAACATTAAAAAACACCAAAAACACGATTTTCATCAGAGTGGGCCTTTGAAAATATGTAAATCTCTTCTGGTGCCAAGTTTAGATCAATCTTTGCAAACTTTTGCAAAATAGAGAAGGAAAAAAGTGATTAAATCACTGATAAGAGCTTGAAATGTGCCTGCATAACCATAAAATACAACTTTATTGGGCGTAACAAATGTTCTCTGTTACAGCAATTAATTCCTTTCCTCTTGAGTGGATGCTTTTGATTGTCGGAACACTCTCCTCCTTGTGTGTGTGTGTGTTTATACTATTTCTCCAGTGGGCTCCTTCAGTCCTCCTCCATCATGTATTATGCTTCCAATCCGAGTTAACCAATTTCCATGCAAAAAAAAAAAAAAGCTGAGATGACTCAGAGACCTCCCATTCCAGAGATGAGATGGCAGGCAAAGACAGGCAGGGGAGAAGAGCGTCTGTAGATTGATAGAGGTGGTGGTGGTGGTGGTGGGAGGGGGGGGTTTGATTTAATAAGTGAGAATGGAGAAATGATCAATGGGGGAGATAAAGAGAGAGGAGGGAGGTTGAGGAAGACTTACACAGCAGCTGGTGGAGAACAATTACATTTATTTAAAAAATGTTAATTTAAAAAAACTATTGAACATCGAAATAACTTTATTAGCTTTGGACAGTACTTCTAATTTATGAATTTTATTTATTTTGTTTTTGAATCATCATATTACTAATCAAAAACTATATTCCTTTTAAAAAAATCAAATACGAATGATTTTTCACTCCAATTCTCAAAAACAATCATTTACTGCTTGTCAAAAAATGAAACTAAACTAAACATTTCTATTAAAATGTATTTTTAAAAAACAGATGTATTGTGTACACCGTTTGCAGCACGTCTGTTTAGCAGCTCTGTTTATTTAACAAAAGTGCAAATAATAACTCAGTTACTAATAAATGTCAATAGAATTGTTTTTTTGTTTTTTTTTATACTTTTCCTGAAGCGACATCAAAGTAAAAAGAAAACATTTTCTGGTTACTATCTGGTGCACATCAGTTACTTTCCAGTTTTTTGTTTTTTTTTTCTACAGAAAAAAAAAAACTGGTAATTATCTGGTGCACACACCGATAAAGTAACCAGAAAAAGTAAATCAATGTTGTTTAACCTTCAATTTTTCACTTTTTTTTTTTGTCCCTTTAGGGGCTCCGTATTATCCAGCAGATTTTTTGCAGTAAGTTTTAACTCACTGCCTGACAAAAAATGTGTCAGTTTCTCATCATATATTGTGAAGCTGTTTATATTATATATATAAAAAAAAGCTTTTATATCTAGTGTTTAGTTCAGCAGTTTCTGACCTTTTTCACGGCACAAACCTGTTTTGCAAAACATTTTTAACACAGACTCATGAATGTTGCACAAAAGGAATATTTTTTGTTTCGAGTCTGCCTTTTTCAGAAAGTTGATCGTTGAATTGCATTGTGGGAGTTTACTCTAATAGTTGCTAGTTGTAGATATGGTTCAGTTAAACTATTAGACTTTTTAATCTCTTCTTGTTTTGTCATTTGTCTAGTTTTTTGGAATGTTTGTGTGATTTGAACATGTTTGAAGATCACTAGTGTTGCTTCTCTGGTGAGATTACTTCTATTTGAAAAGTCAGCTAATCTATCAGTGTCAAACCTGTTGATAATTTACCTGCATCCAGAATCAAAGGTGTTTATCCACTTGGGGTAGTGTCATGTAAAATGCAGCAGAAGAAGGGTTATGTGGCCTTAAACCTGTCGAAAGACTTGTTTTCCTAAACTTTGATATTCTAAACTCCACATATTCCTAAAGTGTGATCTATGGCTGATCTTCTTTTATGAACACAATCAACACTGATTGTCTTTTTTAACAAGTATAGTTTTGATTTTTTTTTTTTTTTGTTTTTTTTGCATTGAATAATGTAGGTGATTTCTTGGTACTTATTAAGATAAATGACTTGAAATGATGAAATTTAATTACATCACTGATCTTAAAGATGCTTAAATAACCCAAATCTATGATTGTGGGGTATAAATATTTGATATGAAATCCTGAACAGTAGATAGATAGATAGATAGATAGATAGATAGATAGATAGATAGATAGATAGATAGATAGATAGATAGATAGATAGATAGATAGATAGATAGATAGATAGATAGATAGATAGATAGATAGATAGATAGATAGATAGATAGATAGATAGATAGATAGATAGATAGATAGATAGATAGATTGATAGATAGATTGATAGATATCTTTATTAATTTCATTAATAATTAAATAATTAAAGTATTAATGATCCATGCAACATTCATACTTCAAATCAATCCATGATTTAAAAAAAAACAAAAACTTAATACTAAAGTAATGAATAATACACAAAGAAGATGCTGGTAGGTAAAACCTGGGCATTTCAACAATTTAAAAAAATGATTAATTTTAAAAAAGCAGGATATTCATAGGCGTTAAAATTGTTAAAACCAGAGCAAAAATAATAGTAAAAATAATAAATATAAGAAGAATATTCACTTTGTCCCAGTTTACAGGAAGAGCTTCAGCTACAGATGAACCAAACCACACCTGTGAACTGTGGAACCTGCAGAGATTATTGATGATGGTCTTTTGGCTGCAAACCTTGTCAAATACCAGGTGGTTCATTTGCTATGAAACTTTACTAACGCAATGATCTAGCACCAACGCACCACTCCACAGTGTCTACGAGGATTGTTCCAGCATGAGTGTTGATGCTTGATATTCAGCAGTCACATCCATGCTCCACATTTGGTTAAGTTTAAGTAAAAAATGAATTAAAAAAAAGAACAGGAATTGAAAAAACCTAATGAAAACATCTGAAAGTGTTATAAATGGAGGCGGGACTTTAATAGATCACCAAATAATCTTTGAATTACCCACAGACTCATGGGAAAAAAATGCTCAATGTTATGCATAATGATATATCTTCAAGCTTTATGTTAAACCTAAATGTTAAGCCAAAATTTGCTTACGTTTACATTGAAGTGCCTGGACGAGCTCACATTTCTTGTTGTTTTTTGTGTCCTCTGGATGATTGGAACTCTCATGACTAATTTCATGGTTTTCTTTCTCTGTTGGGGTGGGGTTGTTTTCTGCTGCTTCAAAAGCTTCTGATAAAAAGAGTTATTTTTATTCTGCGTACCTAGTGCGTTTAGTTTTTTCCTTTAATTGTTGTTGTTCTAAGTGATGGAGATTTTGCTAGCAGTGATTTTCTGTCAAAAGATTCCACATCATCTCTGTTTGAGCAGAAACACTGACTTTCTTGTTTATTTTCTCACACATTTGAACTCTCACACGCAAAGAAAATTGAAGACAGGTTTGATTGTGAAAAAAAAGTAAAAATAATGTATTTTTTATTTTGGTAGGGTAAAAACATGTTTTTTGTTTTGTTTTTTGTAGGAAATGACCAGTTCAGGTCCAGAGATCTGTCAGGATTGGATGGATAACAGAGGTAAGTGCATCATGTTTTGTTCAGTCAATTCTTTCTGCTAGTTACTGAAAAGCTTCAACATTAAGCGTTTAAACTGTGTTGTGATCTCAGGGAGGAGGTTCATTCCCATGTATGGACCTGCTATAGAGGCCAAACTGCATGAAACCAAACACGTCCAAAAGACGGGTAAAGGGGCGGAGTGATTATAACCACCTGATCCATTTGCAGGTAAATTCATTAAAGGCAAAGTCTGAGAAGTTTCCTGAAGTCTCTCATACTCTATGACTCATTTGTTACAAATATCACATTTTAAAATGTTGAATCATCTCATTTCAATTGAAAAATATGCATAAGAATATCAGAACAAAAATCCCACAGTAGATCTCTGAGGCTCTCACAGATACAATCCTTGTAGAAACTCAATTAAGGCATTTTTAAAGAAAAGCTCCAACTCTGAAGCTGGAATAGAAGCATGTGTGCTCATTATACATGTAGAGTTTGCGCTGGATCAGAGCCTTAACATTGGCTGATGCGTCTTAAGTAAGAGCAGAAGTGTCTAACAGAGCAGGTGTCTCTTTGCAAATTCCCTTTTTACACATATTTTTTAAGAAGGGAAACGGTTGCCCCAGGAGAAGCAGAAGCAGATTTTACTTTGGAAACATGTCGTATGAGGAGGGATGAAGGGTGGAAAAAAAGATCGTCTGTAACCTCAGGCTGATTCATTACAAAGACTTGCTGTAATTGTGCAGGAGTGTCACCAATCCTCTCTGCATGCCTGAGCAACCCTCGGCTCAGATTCATCTTTCTATCTCAGTAAATGAAAGTTATTGTTAAGGCCACAGTTAATATTAACTTTTCTTCTGAAGACAGATTCCACATTTCCACTGTTTTTCTTTTTCATTATTTTTTTAAACTGTGTTGTAATTTATATATCATGCTAATAGACTATCCAGTTGCAATAGCAGAGTCAAAAGCTCCATGTGAAGCAAGTTTTTCAAATTTTGTATGTACAAACAGGAAATGTCACATGATCCACCTATTTTTTTTTTTTTTTGGGGGGGGTAGCATACTTTTCATTTGTCTGCAAATGCACAGAAAGACTGCTAAAGAGTTTGTGATTCGTCAGCCACATGAAAAGCTCCGCCCCTTTCAAGACGCTTTCCATCACAAATCTAAAAATTCAAATTCTGACGATAAAATAATTCATTTTAGTATAATATCTTGTTTTAAGACATAAGTTCTAAATCACAAATGAATGAAGAATATTGGAGCGACAATTAAGTTTTTCTTTTTTCTGCCTGATAATGAAGACTTCCAAACTGATCAGAGACAAGCCTTAAAAATGTATTGAAAGAGCAGCAATTTGTAATGTAATTATTCTTATAAAGGCAGACATTTAATAAACTTTTATTGCTCTTTTATTGCTCTGCGGATCCCTGGTTTCCAATTCTGCTCTTGTAAAAATATTGCCTTCCTTTTTTTCCCAGCAGCCCCTGCTCCACATCCCGATCAGGTGTTGCCAGACTCTGACAGAACCCATCTGATCTAGGTAATCAATTGTGTTGATTAAGCAGATCAACAAACAAACATTTGAAATTAAATAAAAATAATAAAAAAATGTGGAAACATATGCATGGCAGCGCAGCGTAAAATCAATATTACATCATGTACAGTGTCAGGACTCCCGTTTAAATGAGATCTCTGTGGGAGTAACAGCGCAGAGAAGAAAGCCTAAACTGAGAAAGAAAGAGGGGAGCCGGCAGGTGACGGAAGATGAGGAAGTGTGAGAGAACGCGCGACGGGAAACAAAGGTGGAAAGGGAAAAAAAAAAGGAGGGCGAGGTGTCTCCCCTCATAATGAAAACAGGGAAAGGAAGTGTGAGCCTGAGGAGAGAAAAGGAAGGAGGCAGAGCCAAAACAAAACCAGGCAAACAGAAAAACCTGAGAAAATGTAACTAAGATTCTCTCAGAAAGGAATTAAACCTACAGATCAAAACCTCTACAGTTCTGTATTCTTCCAAATCTTTAAAGTACTACTTTAGAATTGCATCTATATTTCAACAAAACAGTTATCGCAAATTCACAGTACAGTGAGACTTAAGGAGATATTTGATTAATTTATATTGGATAAATTACAAAATAGAGTCTTAATTTAATCGGCACAGCGCATGAGGCATAGAAGACCGTTGAGATTGCCGGACCAAAGCCTAAGTGTTTGAAGACTTTCTGCCCTGAATCTATACTGATGCAATTCTGCAGCTCAACCACCTCAATTTGCACAGAAAGGACAGGAAGGAGACAGGAAGTGGCGGTGGAGACAATGTGTGCTCGTTTTCGTTGTAAGACACAAGATTTTATGATAATATGCAATATATAGCAGTCAGTTTCATCTAAAATCAAACGCAGCTTGGTTTTTACCACAAATCCTGGACAAGTTGAGACATTTATTGGGATGTTGCATCTCCGTTGAGGCGTAAGCTAGGTTCACACCGCCCTCTGCAACACACGTTCAAGAAACCACCTTCAATGAAAAGTTTATTTAAACATGCAGGTATGAGCGTTTCGGGTTTCTACATTCAAAATTTTTGAGTTCATGCGTAGCAACATGAATCTCTATGACAGTTTTTTAGTGTCCCTATACGAAGTACGTGGCCAAGTTCATTTTCTTGTGCGTCTTGGTGTAACTTCCTTCCAGGATTGATGCGGATCGCTCGCAGCTCAGAAGTTAACTTGACCAATCAGGGACTCCGATTTAGTAGGGACACATGGATGGTAGTCCTTATAATTCATTGAAGTGCCAAACATTTGTAACTTTATCTTTGAGGAGAAATTATTAATAATCGTGCCCCGCCCCTCTTTCGCCATGCGACAATTTCGCTGGTCATAGCTTGTCAAATGTGGAAGGAGCTACCAGCTAATGCATGTAGGATGATCACTATAAGGAACGGTGCCTGTGGATATCTCACTTTGAATGAATGGAAGACAGAAGATTTTGAGAAAAAAAGTTTATTTATTGTGGAGAGTTTCACAAATATATCATATGATTATAATTAAAAGATTTCGCCAGTACAGGTGGTTGTTTGTATGACAGCAGCTTCCAAGTTCTATGTGACTGAGCTTGAAGGCTGACTGTCTCTTATTAACTCGAGGGGGAAAAAACAAAATAAGGGGAACTTTTCCCTTTTTTTTTTTTTTTTATGTTTCGATGATGCCCGAGCCGGCAGCCTCTGCACCCCGCAGCGGCTCTCCGCCTGTCGACATATGGAGTGAGTGAGCTCCACCGCGGGAGCGAAAGTCACTGAAAACGTGCAAAGTTGAGTTCCTGGTTAGCTGATGTGACATGGTGACCTGTCATACTTGAGGTATTTTCACCTTTTGGCCGTGACGCCTCGTCGCTCAGATTGAGCTGCTGGCAGACTTTCGTGCTGCGTCAGGTGCTCAAACCGTGCCGCGGGGCTTCAATTCGCCTCAGAGCAGGCCTGTACCATTGATTAACATTAATTGGCTACCTCTGCCGAGCAAATCGCGTTCTGTGTTACTACACCTTTACAGATAGTGTGAGAAGCTTGGTTACCCGGAAAGAGATCAGAGTAGAGTCGCTTCTCCACATTGAGAGAAGCCAGTTGAGGTGGCTCGGGCATCTGGCCTGGATGTCTCATCCCTGGAGAGATGTCATGTCCCACATGTCCCGGGGAAAATCCAGGACACGCTGGAGAGACTAGGTCTCTCGGCTGGCCTGGGAACGACTCTAGGTCCCTCCAGAGGAGCTGCAGGAAGTGACCGGGGAGAGGAAAATCTGGGCATCTTTGCTCTGTCCCCGTGACCCGGTCCGCTCATGCTGGTTCAGGCGTCACCCGGCCAAACAAGGTCTACATTAGGTGCTGAGGAACCAGAGCTCCTTGATGGAAACTGGACTAATGGAACAAGACAGATACGCACTAGATCTGAGAATATACTGGAATCAAGCTGTCAAAGGAAAAAGCAAGGAAAAGGAATCGGATCACTTTGCATCAAACCTCTTCCAACTGTAGGTGATAGACATGAGCTAGCAGACATGTCATGTGTCACCTGTTTTATTATGCTGTTACTCCTTTTTCTTTCCTTTCAGGTGCTTGTTTTTGGACATTTTTTCCCCCTGGGCCAATAACCATTCCGCCTTAATGGGTTTCACCTTTGTTTTATTGTTGGTTTTCCCTGCCTAATGGTTCCTCCCTGCACTTCCCTGCAGGTTTGTCTTGTTTCTCTACCCACCAGCTTCTTGTCTCCCTTGCCAGGTCTTATTATTATTATTTTTTTCCCTGCGTGTTTTATATTTTTGTTTGACTTTGCCTTAATGACTCTGATACTGTTTTTCAGCATATCGCTCTTCCTTGGTTTTTCGAGCTTTTTTGTTAATAAAGACTTGTTGTTTTTTTGGAACTGCGGCAGCTGTCCTGCATTTAAGTCCGCACACAAAAACTTCAGAGGTCTGTCCAGTGTGAAGACCACTGGCTATACATGTGTTCAAGAACCTGTGTTCAGGAACAAGCGTCACATGCCCGGTCTAAACATGTCTTTACAGTGGGAACGACAGATTGTCATATTTTGTCTTTATTTGTCATAGTAAAATTAAGTCATCCTTGATCACTAAGACTATTTAAAGATTTTTTTTTTTTTTTATGGTTTCACATTTTCAGAAATCAAAACATAGTCAAATCACCTTTGCTTTCTGAGAAAATCATTGCAATCCTTGTCTGACTGTTCTCCACTTTTTGGGTTTAAAAGTCAAACTTTTTCAAGGGTAAACTAAAAAAAGAAGAAAACATGTTTTTTTGGTGTATTTGAGGTCATTTTAGCTTAATGGAAGACCAAAAATTAACTGGTGCAGACACAAAACATACACCAAATAATATTAAACAGTAGTTAATATGAAGCTGCAACACAGCCGCCAAGGTCAATATCTGACTCTATATTCATAAGTTCATAATTTTGATAAGATGTGTCATTAATTTTATTTAAAGGCAACAAAAATATGAATGCATAAATATGTTATTGCTGAAATAATCTCACATTTCTTTTCAGAATTATACTTCTAATCAGATTTTTAATTAAATTACCTGTCCTGTTCTCTCTTCATCATTAAATAAATACGGATTTGGATAGTTCACTAAAAAAGGGCAGTCTTGCTGTTTTCTGATCCCTAAAACTCTGAGGAAGTGTAACAAAGGTGTTTTTTTTTTAGTCACCCTGCATACATTTGCAGCTCTCCATGCAGCTTTCATTAGGAAAGTGAAAGAGAGAAGAGACATGCGGGCGGTGCGGCACTCCTCCGCTCCATATGACCACTCTCCTGAGGCTTTTAGGTGACTCGCTGAGCCTCCCCCACTCTACTGTTTACTCCATTCTTTTCCATCCCTCCCTCCTCGAGCTCATCTCTTGCGTTCTGTTCCTTTCCAAAAGCCGTTCACCATAAAATCCCCTTTTCTTTTTTTCCTGATTGCAATGTCATAATTAAAAATTACTGGACTGTATTCTTGTCGCTCTCTTCTTTCTGTCTTTTTTTTTTAGCTTTTTGCTTCTCCGTTTATTTTTTAGCATCACACCATAAGTAATTACAAAACGCAATCTAGAAAAATAATTGAAACAGCAGAATTCAAAAGAAAGCCGCTCTTTATTACTGTTCTGTAATTCAACAGAACACATGGAGGGCAGAAGCTGCTGAAATGAAAACTACACGGAGCCTTTAAGCTGATATCCAATTTATGAAATGGAACATTGTTTATTTTTACTAATGTCAATGAATTTGTTCACTGTTACAAAAGAGGGTACCGCAACCTTTCTGGATGGGTCTGTTGTGACCCTCTCGTTCTGCTTGTTCAGGATGAAGAGTTTTGATCTTAAGGTTTTGTATTTTCCTGTCTAAGACTGAATCTGAATTCTTCGCCTACAGCTTCTCCCTACCCCTACATTTAGCTCTTCAAATGGAGAGAAAAGTCGAATTTTGATGGCACTAACATTCAATGACGTCATCTGTGTTAGCGTGTAGCTGCCAGCGCTTGGAAAATACATCATCCTAATTCTAACTTTAAAAAGTGATGGTAAAACTACAAGTCATTACTAACATTTATACAGTGTGTATTGTGCTTCAGTGACCACGCATGTGAAGAAATGTGTTTCTCCTCCGTGACGTGGAACACTCCACTGGTGGAGGGATTCAGAACCCCTCACTTAAAAACACAATTTCAGACACCCCTCTCCATTCAAATGCCCCAACAATTGGAGAAGTAGAGAGAAGTCGTAGGGGTAAGAACTCAGAGTCACATCTTCTCAAAGTTTGACCATCACTAGAGTTGTTTCCTAAAGTGAGTTCCTTTTTTAGGTCTGTGTTTTCATTGAGTTGTGGTCGGGTCACATTTTGTTCACTTTTTTGAGCGTTTTGGTCATTTTAAGTTCTAATTAAGTGCCCTTACAGGTTCAGGATATGGGATGTATGGGCAAAAAATGGGCAATGGGACATGCAAGATGTTTTCAGATTGTAGACAGTTTGGCGAACCTATGGGTATGCTGCGGGTATCAGGTGGTAATAAATACTTGCATACCCCTTTTTACCTTCCTCACAGGCCCAAGGTCCTTTACAGTCACAGACCCATTCATGTACACATTCAGAGTTATGATTAGTTTCCCTTTGCAAGGGTTCCTATTAGTAATGTATTTTTTATATTAAATTTGACCTTTTCATGTTTATAGCAACTTTGAATTTGTTGTACTCTTCTTTTTAAATTACTATATTTTTGAATGTTGCTCTAATTGTCTTTTTAATGAGAATATTTTGAAGTTTTTTTTTGTTTTTTTTTTTAAATCCATTAATAAATCATGATTTTTTACTGAGCACTTTTTCATTATAATAATCGTTCTTTGATAAATACAATCAATCTGCTCAAATTGTCTTTTTTAACGAGAGTATTTTGATATCTTTTCCTGCAGTAACAAATTAAGTTGATTACCACTTGATACTTTTTGAATTTTTCTTAATGAGAATATTTAGATTATTGTTGATGATTAATATAAATGACTTGTCTATGGATGATTCTGAAATTCTATTACATCACTGATATTAATGATCTTTTATAACCTGAAACTATGTTAATATTTGATTTTAAGTCCTGAACCGGATATTGATAATTCATGTAGAGAAAATGGTATGGTCGAGTCGGGGTGGGATTATATAAGTTCGCTTCCTTCCACCCCCTTTCAAGCGATCTATTTGTGATTTATTATGTGAAGTTATCCCATGTATTATAACCTGATTGCTTGAAATAAACCATTTCATTCATTCGTTCATTCATTCATTCAATTTTCTTGTATTCTTTTAACAGTTTTTTTTCCATTTAGATTTTCCCGATTGACTTGTTTCATCATAATACTTTATCTCCATCACGACTTCTCTGTGACATCTACCTTCTTTTTTACACTTAGGAGAAAAGTCAAAGGTATTTATACTGTACATATTGGTTTAACATTTGATCACTGATGTCAGTCTATTTCTTTTTTTCTCTAGTTTTGGCTCTTTTTGTCATTTTCCTGTCCATCTGTACTCATCTCTACCATCCCTCTCTCCTGGACAACCCTCCTTCTCTCGATCCACACCTGCCCGTTTTATCCATTCGCTCACAATGCGCCGGGTGTCTCACTTGTCTGAAGGCATTAAATCATTTTTAAACCCATCAGTTTGTACCAGCGGCTGTGTAGAAAAACGCAGCTTGAAGCTGTTTTCTTGGCAAAACTGTGACTTCTACCTGGATTTTCTCGTCAGTTTGAGGTTTAATCAGAGAATTGAGGAAAAAAGTTTGTAGTGCAGCAAAGCCTGGTAAGGTTTTCCCAAACAGAGTTTGCATCAGCGACGGCTTACATCACGATTGATGGTTTTGGACTGAGAAAATCCTCTGCTTCATTTATTTTGGAATTGTGCAGGATTTACCCAGTAAAAACAATGTTTAGTAAACCAAAAGAATCCTGCAAGCGCCTTCCTAAATCCATATTACTTTGCACGCTGGCGTTTACGAGAGTTTCCATCAAAAAAGGACTAAAAAGTGCATTTTAATGCTACGTCAGAGCTTGCAGAGGAAGGGCAGATTCCTGGATGTAAAGACCTCTGAGGGAAAGGAGCAGAAGAATGCATTTAAAGGCCTTTTGTGCTCTAAACTACATGATCAAAGAGATTTTATGAGTCTTTGATGTAGCTACGTTTTAGGTGGTTAAAGACGTGCTAAAAAAGGCTGAAGCTGACAGGAAGCCCACAAACACTTTTGCCTGAATTTATGCACATCTGAACACTGTCGGGTCTGGAAGCAGAATCCAAGAGGCTCCATTTGAGAATCAGCTTTTCTCGTGATGGAAGGCAGCGCTCTGCTCCCAAACGATCCAGATGATTTGGACGTGAAGCCACTTAATAAAAGCCAGAGACTTCCGCTGTTTTTATTATCTTCTAAAGTCTGTTGGATGATTATCTTTGCCTGGGTCTCATTAAAGTCGACAGTTTGGTGTTTTCTTGCATGTCGAGCATCGGTTTATGTCACAGCAGCGGGCAGCACTCTGCTGCTGCTTCTAATCACCCGGTTGCAACAATAATTAGCTGCCGTTACCCCCGCCACCGTCTCCTGTCTCCTGCATCCACTCCCTCGACACTCCTCCGGCTCCGCCAGCCAAGCTTCTATTTGACACTATTTTCCTGTCCCTTTCTGTGGCGCGGTTTCCTCAGAGCAGCTGGCTCTTCACCAGCTTTTACTGTTAAATACATGTTTGGCTCCACTGCCAGAGCACACACAGAGCGAAAGAAAGGCTCCACTGAAAGCAGATCTTCCTGTTTTAGTTCAAGAAATCTGTTAACCTGTTTCATTTCTTCATTTCAAAGTTATTTATTTATTTGGGGGGGTGTTATAGAGAGTAAGTTTTTCTAAAAATACAGAGAAAGCTACTACAACTGGACGAATGCAGACTGATGAAGTGTTAATGGAGCGATGTGAATCGTCTGATCCTGACAACCTTCATATCCATAAGATTTTTTGTACTTACAAAAGTTATTACTTGAATGATCAATACGTAGTATTATTTGTAACCTACTGTTAAGGGTTATAAAACAGAAAGTTTGGGAAAGAATGTCAGTTTGTGAAAGAGCAATACAAGGGAGCAAATTTATGAGCATTTTTTTTTTTTTATATTTCAATATAGTTATGTACATTTAAGTATTTTTGTGCAAAAATAAAAGACAGAAACACTTTTAGAGACAATAAGCTAAAAAGGTATTTTCCAATTTAACAACAAATTACAATTAAATAAAAAAAAGAGAGGTAAATTATTGTCTGAATGTTTTTGCATGTTTGGACGCCAGTCTATCAAGCTGACAGGGTTACCGGACCTCTTCCAGAAGTCACTTCAGAAGTGTCACCACACAGGTAAGATGGAAAAGCCTGATGACTTTCTGGCAGAAAACAGTGGAGAGTGGGGAGAAGGCAGCAGAACAGTGGAGAGCAATACTGCTGATTTCCAGACCAGCACTTCTTTCTTCACTTTTCTGCTTCTTTTCTGACTTTCTGGACGAGGCATTGTTGTTGTTTTGGTTGGTCAGTCATATAGTTCTCCACTCATTTTCCTTCATTGGTGGAGAACGGCCGTCACTGTGACTCTGCTTAAGAAATGTCTTTGTAAACCTGTCAAGCTCGAGCGTGTCAGTAATTTTTATTGCCTGTTTTCTCATTGGACATCTTCTATTGAAGATATTTCTTTAGAAAAAAGTGATCGAAGTGACAAAAGAAACTGAAATCCGCTTTCAAAAATGCGGTTAATTATAGTTCATCAATGATAACACAGGTTTGTGCATAAAAGAATCATCATGAAGGAGGCACAAACATTCAAATGAATCAGTTTAGTTTTTTTTTCTGGAGCAGAAACGAGTCAAACATCCCCCGTAGACACAGGCTTCTCCTCCAACATGCTTCAACATGGAGGTTGTGGGTTTAAATGTGTTCTGGTGTTTTTTTTTTTTTGATATACTGATACTGTGTGATCACAACCACCCTGCCACGCTGAATAAGTGTAAGTGCACACTCTGGTGATAATGCCACTAAATCCAGCACCTCTGTGTCTTAAAAAGAAGCAGAAGAAGAAAGCCCCTCCAGCTGCTTCTATTTGAGATGTGATCAGGGTTGGCACTGAGTCACAACTGTGAGCCCGTGTGTGTGTGTGTGTGTGTGTGTGTGAGAGAGGGCCAACCTGAGTCAAACGCACACAAAAGCAATTTGGATGCAGGCACAGGTGAAATAAAAAGAAATGAATGTCTGAGATGAAACCAAAATTGTTTCACAATCGGGATATAAAAACACTTTTTTTTAAAACAAACAACAAAAAAAAAAGAAGTCAAGAAAAGGTGCAAATAAAACACAAGTTGGTTTGTTCAGCACTAAGGAACATAAAAGTTGGGTCTGGAATTGTTACATTTTAGTTTCTCATCAGTCCAGGACAAACAGCATGATACACGGTGGAGGCTTGATGGTGATCAGGGCTGCTTTCCTTCCACTGACAGTGGAGTAAACCTGCAGCTCACCAAATGCTGTGCAATAGGGCTGCCACAAACTTCAAAAAGTTGACTGATCACCGATTATTTTTTCCATTCGTCGACTAATTGGAACAGCCGTAAACACACATCCTGAACATCATTGCAGTACTTGAGACTTCCTATAGCTTCCTGTGACATCACTACTGCACACGTGTGTCAGAGACAGGGTCAGCTGGGGCTTTAGAAAGCACAATTTAAAAAAAAAAGGACTAGTCGATTATGAAATTAGTTGTTGACCATTTTAATAAATAGTCGACATAGTCGTGACTAATTGACTTATCGTGGCCGCCCTGTTGAGGAAAGACTCAACCTGAAATAAAATAAAATGTACTATCCTTCTCTTTGATCTGGAATGTGAGGATAGAGATCTTTGTAATGGAACGTGTTGACCGTTTGTCGGAAGCCCTTATCTCCCATCATCTCTCCGTTTTCAGATTTTTACTTTCACGCCCATTTAAAAATAATAATACCTTTTGTGTTTTTAACTCAGACAAAAATAAAAATGAGCATTTCTGTGTTCAAATCATCGAGAACAGATGAAATGATGTTGTTAGAAAAAGCTTGTAGGTGTGACCTAGAATCTACAACAACAGGCCACAAGCTTCCTGCTCCGCTCCATTCTGATGCTTCCACTTGCAGACAAATAGCTCCATGTAGGTTTTATTTTCCTCATCTGAGCTGGATCAAAACTGTGCGGCTGGAATGCTCACCATTTTTGTTGCACTGGTAATGTTAGGTTAAGTTTATGAGGGGGTGTAAGCTAGCTCTCCTACTAGAATAAGCTAGCTTACTGCTGCCCACAACTCAGTGGTGAATTTCAAATGAATTCCTGGTGCTCTGCAGAAACTATTTGTCTTACACGTTTTTCATTTTTTTTTTTTCTCTCTTAAAAAAAGTATAATCATAATTGAAATTCCAATGGGAAAACTTTTACTACTTCAATAGATAAAGAGATGACCAAAATGTAACTTTAAACATGAACCTGCTCAATTGGGAGAAAAAAGCTTGGTTTAAGAGTTACTGAAAGATTTTTCTCAATGATCTTTACAACTAACACAATAGCTGCATGAAAAAAACAGAATAAATACAATACTTGGAGACTTATTATCTGTGACAGAGGGCTTTCTATAGAACTATTTTAAAAATCGAAGTAAATATTCCCAAGACTAGTCATTAGTTTATCCAATCACGACGTGTGACGTTGAGTTTGCCGAATTTGCATTCGATTTTTCAGTGTTTTTCTTTTTTTTCTTAATCAAGAACTGAAATATTCTGGAAAAAGCTTCTATTTCCCCTGAGAGCAAAAACCCTCGACGTGCTACAAGGTGTCATTCATGCTGCTGGTCTGTCGCTGTCACTCCGGAGTCCCATGAGTCCCCTGTGCTCCTCCTGACAGACAGCCCAGCACTGATTGAAAGCATACAAAAGCCCCAAATCTGAAGGCCATAAACTGCTTTTCCGAGTTTAAGGCAAACCAGCTGACTTCATTAAAGTGGCGTGGGCAGGGGAAGCGGCCGATGACATTCATCTGCAGGCGAGCTGCTTGTCTGTGCAGAGAAGATTTCTGTGGCAGAACCATCAATCAGTCACGTCTGCAGCCGTCATACCTGCCAGCGGCCACAGTTAACTTTTGTGCAGCTGCCTCACATGAATCATTTTCTTCCGGTTTCATGAGATTCGTCCGGAGTATGTCGCAGGATTTCAAGGTCCCGTGCTTGTGTGCGCGAGCGAAGGAGTTAAACCTGTTTGAGAACATGGGGTGGAGGAGAGAATGTGCTGCTTCCTCTGTTTACCAAAGCTTATGAAGCCTCGCTTTGTTGTTCAAACACGAAAAGTAGAGAGAAAAAATGAGTTTGAGAGCCACATCTCCACTTAAAGGGATGCAGCTTGACAGTTGGATTTTTTTATTTTTTGGGGAGAATATTTCGGGTTTTTGTATTGGACTAAATTGCAAAACAAATTATAACAGGGAATGTAAAATGACTTGATTCAGAAAAATCCTAGTACATAGGGCTAAATCTGAGTGATTTAGAGAAATATTCTTCCATTGTAGTCTTCATTGAAGTCAGTGAAAGCGTCACTCATTGAAATCGGTCCGCACAGGCAGGAGTTCAGGAGATGACACAAATAGAATGAAAATATTTAGTCTCCAAAATCATATTTATAACTTAATGTTTAAGATTTGATCTGCCAAAAACATTTTAAAGACCCCCTCCAATCATCTTCTGTTCTATTGTGAAAGCATTTTCAATGGTCTTTTAATATTGATTATGCTGTTTTTAGACAAAATCAAAAATCTGTGTCGTTTTCGAGGAGAAAGTTTCTATAGAGCAGCAGGAGTTTATTTCGACATTGACCTTTGAATTGTGGGCAAGAGTGTTATCATAGAGTAACCCACAGCCTTTTAACGACCTAAATCGTAATGCATGGCGGGTTACTGCGTGAACCTACGTGAGTTCAGAGTTTCGTGTGTTCAGCTGCTGAGTCTGTGGCTGCAGCCATCTTGTAGCCGATGGAAGTCATCTGCCGTTGCTGGACCACTTCCGCGTTGCACCTGACCTGTGATGCTTGCTGTGGGAGGCCGGGGTAAGCCTGCCCTCATTTCCCATCATCCCCTTTAATTGCTAGCTTACAACCTTTCACACCTAAGATTACGAGTGGAACAAAATGGCGAGCAATATTTGAGCTATCCAGCTGTACAGTTTAGAGATCCCAGTTCAGATGAGGAAAACAGAAATTGATCTATTTGTCTACAAGTAGATGCATCGGAATGGAGCAGAGCAGGGAGTTTGTGGCTCACCGTTGAAGGTTTTATATCATACAAGCTTTTTTTTTTTGTCTACTCCTTAATTAAAACAATTTGAGTAAAGAAATCCTCAAAAATTTAATCTTGAGTTGTTTTTCGTAGTATTTATTTTCATAATCAGAAAAAAGGGTATTTAACCCTGGAGTACTATCTCCGGGTGATTTTCACCCGAGTAAAAGTTTTTATGAGTACATAATTTCCAATATGTTGAATTGTTGTGTTACTCTGGGTACAGTCTCGCATGTCCCAGGAATGGGTGTACCAAAGACCAAGTCTCCAGTATAACTATTATTATCATTTTATTTTATTTATTCTTTTCAGTATTTTTTTCCTCTCAAATTCCAAATTTTTCAAAAATTTTCAAGAATGTTTTAGGATTTTCCCTTCTTTTTTTTATTTTGTTACATATGAAAATAGTTGAAAATAGAAAAATAGCTAATCTGATTTATCATGGGTTTTCATCTATATTTTATGAGAAGTATTTTTATTGGGTGTATTATTTTAAGTAAAAATTACCTTCTAAAAGTGATAGTGTAACTTTTATAGTGAAAGTGTTAGGGTTAAAGGGATAGAAGGTAGAATTTTTTTTTTGTGTATTACGAAACAAAATAAATAAATAAATAAATACAAAAGAAATTCAGATTTTATTTTATTTATTTTTATTTTTAAAAAGCAAGTAGAAAAACCTTTCAGTTGGTCTATACTAATCCTGGACAATAAAAAATAGATCTTAATGAAGCAAACAGTCTATTTTTTCAAGAAAAAATGTCTTATTTTGGCTTGTGAGAATTAAAATTAGCAAAAAAATGTTATAGCAAAAACAACTGTAGTTTAAGAAATATTTTCTTAAAATAGGAACTCCTCGTTCTTATCCTATTGGCATTTTTTTTTTTTTAAGGAAAATGTTTTACATGTTATGAATCTTTGACTTGGGGGGGCTGTTTTTCCTCTGTGCTGTGATGCAATAACACAATATGTAATAAATCCTTCCTAAATTTGGCACAGCATGTGTGTTTGACATTTTCAACATAAATATATGCAAATGTATGCAGGACGGATGAAACGATTCTTTCTCCTCACAATTCAGTCCAATGGTGTAAAATTTGGTTTGATTTTAAGCATTCCTAGATGTTCCATTAAATATTTTTACCTTTTTAAGAATTGCTTTTACATTAATTTAAAAGTCAAACTTTTTGTTAGCTTGAAGAACACTTTCATCTTGTTTTTCCTAAAATAAATTTGTCTGCAAAAAGTTTTCAAATTGAACCAAAGTCTTTGCAGATGTCTCAAACTGTTCTCAACACAGATCTGAGTGACCACTTAAAGACGGAGAATCTGACATTCTGTCGGCACATGTTGCAGCTACAGCTAAGTGTGGAGTGGGTGCTGCACAGCATGCGTGCAAAAAACAAGCACATCTGAGTGGATGCAACCAACATGAGTCACCGTGTTAGGCTGATGGAGACATAAACGTGAGGATTTTATACTTTCTCATGCCGTCTAGTTTCACAGCTCATTGAGATACAAGCCTCCCACTTCAGCTGTCAGCCCGGGGCATCTTCATTTCAACACCTGTTGTAAAATTATACACCGTGTAGTATTAGTTAGCATGTCATCTCTTTTTGTTTTATTTTTTTAAGAATTCCTGCAGCTTAGTGAGCAGATTAAAGCTAAGAGTGTCTTTTGTTGGGCAGATTTTATCCATAAACATGGGTAGATTTGGTCTCTGGACACAGAGGAGGTACACTTGCATAAACCCCTTTTGTATTTGAGCCTAAACTTTATTTTTAGTATTGTTTTTAGGTTGGAACATGACATTTATGAGGATGAATGTCAGAGTTTCCAATTAAATCACTGTTGTTGCTTCGATTTATAAAGTTTGCATCCGTGATGCAGACAGATGGTTATAAAGACAGACAAAATAACTCAAAATTTGACGAAATTTTTCCCGTTGCCCTCCTTACCTACTGCTGCCGCTTTCTAAGCAAGGAGGGGTGAGAAGGGGGGCTGTCGCTGTTAGTAGTTTTATAAACCTTTAGGATGAAAAAGCATGGAAACAAACCCTCAGGGACAGCTTTAAGATCAAAAAAGGGAGAAAGAGGAGGAAAACTGGCTCGTAGCAGAGATTTGTTTGTTTTATTTATATTCAATTGCTTAGAAATTGACCCCAAAAGCTCAAAAGCTAGTTAAATTTATAGGTTTTTAGGTTCAAATTTGCTCTGGGACTGAAAGGCAGTTCAGTGGCTAGCGTACCTTTAAAGTTGAAAGTCTCCGATTTGATTCTCAGGAACAATTTTTAAACAATAATGACAAGTGGTTACTTTCTTAAGATTTTAGAATTCAAATAAATAAATAATTTTTGCAACATATTCCAAGCAGCTACTTTGTTTCTGTTCCGGACGGTTATGGTGGTGGTGTTGTGGGGTGGGGCTAAAATACCTTTTCGCCTATAGCGCCATGCAGCCGGCACATACAAAGAGCTCTCAAAAACATGTAAAACCCAAGCTACTCGCTCAACATCATCCATGTTTTCCACGACATAAAAATGAATGAATTTGGAGTGTCAAGATTATAAGCAGTTAATTTGACATGCGTCAACAGAGAGGCGTTAGATGCAAATTTGTCCACTGTGAATGCAGCCTAACAAGTGTGCAGCCTTGATGCCTGAATTTCAAAAAATGTACTTATGTAGATGCTAAGCTAAGGTAATGGTCTGATGCATATTTGCATCAATGGGTGCGTGGAGGTTAAAGTACAGAGGCTGCTTGTTTACGATCCTCCTTCCCTGTGAAAAACAAATCAACTGCAACACATTTTTCTGAATTCTGATTTCTACAAAATGACGTATTTGCACACGCTCAGCTCTCATAGGCTACAGAGCTATAAGTGACTTCTCTCTTCTTTAATTCAAAAAAATCATCAGGAGACAAATACTGTTTAAAGGGAAGAAAGGAAGCAAATGCGACATCTGCATTCATCCACGCTTCACCGAATCACCCGGTGGAGCTCGGCTCTCTCTCTCTCTCCGGCTGCAGTGACTCAGCTGGATTTAAGCCGCCGGCCTCCGTTTACTCTTCTCCTCCAAACACACGGAGAATCCCCATTAGCATTCCCATCCGCGCCTCAGCCCGCCGCCACTCTCACCTGATCCTGTCTAGCACTCGGTGGGTGTGGTTGCCGTCGCTCTGGCAGTTCCCGGCATACTGCGCCCGGCTGGTGGCCCCCTGGTCTCTCCGCAGAGCCATGGCCCCGTGTGTGAGCACAGACACTCCCTTAGCAATCCGCCTGCGGGATCACAAACAAAACAACATGAGATTATGAGGATTTTTGAGGAATATCACGGCAGCGTGGAAGAAGCATCTTTTGAGAATATCAGCAACGTGTTGCATATATGAATACAATACATTTCAGGGCTGTGAAAGTTAACACATTAACAAAACAGAATGAACACACTAATATTATTACACCCTCAGGCGTCCTGACGTACAGCTGTGAGATCAGCGTGATAAAACTCTGTCTTAAATAATCTTTTGTTTATATTTGTTGATCAAGATTTCATTAGATTAAAGAGATAATACTGCATTTATTTGTAGTTTTTGGACAAAATAATTTCTTTATTTTAATATATCGATCTGTGGTGGGCGGAGCCTAACTGAGCTGTCTGCTATTAGAAATCCAACAACAAGGAAACCGATAATTATTTATTTTGGTATGGAAACCAACATTAATGTTCTTGTACCGCGAGCACCGCAGTAGTCTTAAAAATTGCGGAAACTCTGCGGTTCACCGCAAAAGTCCCGCCCACCGCTGTTACAAGAGGCGAGCAGTTCAGAATGGACAGACACGCCTCCAACTGTGAGCAGATTTCAGGCGAGCACACCTGAAATCCAGCTGGATTATTATTTTTCACAAACACAATAAGGAAAATTTATGAGAAAAAAGGAAAGCTGGAAAAAAAGAAAAAAAAGTAGAATTCTGGAAAAAAACGTCAAAAGTACAGCAGTGCTCCTCAAGAGAGAAATTCTTATTTCTGGTAGCTGAGGTTCCAAAGTATTAAAAATCAACATTCATAATGTACAATTTTTAATTTTGTGTGTGATTTTCGTATTGTAATTATTTACAAATAATAAGTGGTTGGCAAAAATTTTAACTAAAATTATTCGCACTTAATTTATTTCAGGTTTGCGATTGGTTATTTACATTTTTAAATCTATTTCTGGCCCTAAAATTAACATGTTGACAAGATTTTTGTTTTCTTCTGTAACATGAAAGCACCATATTAACAATATGACCAGGTTCTTTGGAAAAACCACCGGAGTACCCATGATGAACATTTTTTTGGTTGTTTTTTATTAATCTTAATTTAAACAGGAACTCCAAGTGAGATTAAGAAATCTCTTTAACAAGGGAGTTCAGGCCAAAAGAATAAAAACATTGTTTTTAAAAGATGGTGGTTAATCAACATCATAAAACTATGAAATACTTTATGGAAAAACAGATATATGATGAAACAGCAACAAAACGAGTCCATCCTCCTGCACATTTTCTATGAGGATTCTGTTTCCTTTAGAAAAGAAATCTCCAAAATGCTGTCTGGCAGGTCTGACCGCAGCAAAGATGATTGTGGATCAACGACTTCTGAATCATATTTTTAAATGTATTGACTTTGAAGCGTCCTGGACATTAAGTTCCAATTTCATTACTTCAAGGGCAAACAATGCTAAATTGAAAGCGATCAATACGTCAAGGAATCTTCTATCCCATCTTGCAGAGCTTTAATCAAAATAATGTGCTCTGGAGGAGGAGGTTGGGGTTTATTTTATAATTATTATTGCACTGAATTTTAATGCAAAATATAATCTACAAATAGACAGTGTTTTATGAAAATGAAAGGAGACAGCCTTTTTGGTCTTCTTGGGATCCTGTACATTCTCATTTTCAATGAAGCTCATGCTTCTCACCCACTTCCTGCTTTACTAAAACTGCCTCCAGAGGTCATTTGAGGAACTGCAACAGCATTTCTTGGCTTTTGTCAATTTCTGGAATTTTTGGGGAAAATTGTTGCCAAGTTATTGGCATTTAAAAAGACATGAGGCATCAATGTGGGCTGAGCATCACCTAAAGCAGCTTATTTCTGATTTGCATCCTTAACCCATCACCACTACTCCGTTTTGTCCTGCTAAGTCTTTAAACTCTTTGTTGACTATATTTTCTTAAATTTGAAACAGGTTTAAAACCACAAAAGTTTGTACATTTTTATCTTAATTTTAATGTAATAGTTAGAAAAAAAAACTATTTCTGAAGATCCCCCTCATTTATGCTTTAATCAGACATTTAAAGACTTTATCCCTCTCAATGTTATATTGTCACTTTAATCTATTCACGTCTCAAATAAATAAAAACAAATTGATTTATTTGCTCTCAGGAATATTTATTAATAGACAAGTCTTTGATCTATTAATAAAGACAGCACGTTTTAAACTATTTCAAGAAACGTTGCTGCTTTTTTCTTTCTCTTTCTATCTTTTTTTTCTTTCCATGTTGAATTTATGAAACATTTCGAGACATTTTTGAACATTTTTATTCACTATTTTTGTCTTGCCTTAAGAAACAGGTTTGTTGGAAATTAATAGATCTGACACGCCGCCTGACGGGGACGCCTAACGGCAAGCGGTTTTAGACAATTTCTAAAAATCTCATAAACGAAAGACAAATAGGAGAAAAAAGCAGCGTTACTGTTTGCAAGTTGCACCATATAAGCGCTGGGCTGGTTGATCCACAAGGTCTATCCGTTTTTTTAACCTGCTGTATTCCTTTCCGGGTCACGGGGCTACTGTTACACCCTGGATTGGTCACCAGCCTGTTGCAGGCCCACATGATCACAAACACATATGCAGTCGCACTAAGTGACAATTTAGAAAAATTCTCCAAAACCCATGAATGCACTTATCTAAACGCGAAAATCTACAGGATAAGTCCTCTACTCTTCATTAATTAATTTTTGTAAAATATTATTTATCTCTGCAAAGTTTTGATATGGAACAATAAAGTATGACCGGACTCGTTTAATAGTAAAGCTTCTATAATACAACAGCACAGCCGTCACTGCGCAGTATATAGTGTCTGGTCTTATGGGCTATAAAAGAAGGAAATTATGTGAGAAATCATCTCAATTGTCACATTTCTTCTGCAGTTCTGTCAGTTATGCAATAATGCAAAAAAATTCAATCAACTTGAAACAAAAAAAAGCATTGTAGCCGTACAATATTGGATTTTTGTAACATCCTAAGTGCTGATAAGCTAAACAAATGAAACATTTGCTGAAGACAACATGGGCTTGAATAAAAACCAATAATGTAGCTCAGTTACAAAAAAAATAAAATCTTTCCCGCATTCACAATTTAATTGAGCATGAATGTATTCATTAGGAAAAAGAAAAAAAATGGCTGTTAAAGCCAAATGGTTTTGGCACACAATGTCGTGTTTTTACCAAAGTAAATCAGCCAACGGTGTGGCTCAGCAAAAATATTTAGTGAAATCCTTTTCTGTTTTTCTTATCAGTCGCCCAGGTTCTGATGAACCATTCACAGCTGTCTTTGTTTCATTGATCATCTTCAGTGTATTTAAGTGTCTGGTTTCGGTTGTCAGGTCAGCTGGTTTGTATCTACATCTGGTTTGCTGTGGTCAAGTTTTTCTTTTTTTTCTTTCTTAATTAAATGTTAAAGTTTCTGCCACAAAACCCTGAAGATTGACTTTTTTAATGCAATAATGACCAATATCTTTGTATAATTGTGAAATCATTTTAAAAAATATGTTAATATGTTGACAAGTAAGCATAAATGTAATTGTTTTAATGAGATATGTTCAGGGGTGAAAGTATTTTTTTATGCCGGTACTTTAAAATGACAGAATTTCATAAAAGTTATATTTAGGACTAGAAATTGTTTTATTTTTTCATTTTATTTTTCTTAATTATTGATTTTAATTTTTTATTTTAAGAAATTACTTAGTTAAAAAAGTTAATTAGTACACAAGACAAGTATTGTGGCAACAATTTTATAATTAAAGTCGACATTTTCTCTTTTTCCAAGCACTAATATTATAGATGTTATGTGTCAAAATATATATATATATTTTTAAAGAAAAGTACCAGAAAAATACAATTGTTTTCAGTGAACACCTGAAAAAGTGTTACTTTTCACCTCAATTCACTTGTGTGTTTAGACTGAGGCAGACACAAATCCCTGTGGTAAAATTAGGTCAATCCCACAGAGAACACATCATGCATGGAGCAGAAACCCCTGTGTGATGCAGCAAGAAGAGACAAACACAGCGTTTACTGGGGATGAAGAAGAGAATGTTTATTTTCTCCCTGGTCCTCATGCATTTTTAAAAGCAGCAGGTTGGATTTGGGGCTCCTCCGAGGCTTAGTGCTGCACAACTCATTTAATCCTTTTAAACTCCGTCTTCAGCTGAGGAAGCGGCCACAACAAAAGTGGAACTATGGGATATGCAACCAATACCTAATTATCATTTAATGAAACACAAAAGTACGGATGAGAAGTTTGGTTTGAACTTGAGATGGTCGAGTTAAACCTGATGTCTGTCCCATTATTTTCAAATATCTTACAAAAAAAAAAAGATGCAAAAATGAACCATTTGGAAAAATTGTCCCTATTTGGCAAAATGAGTTTTATTTTGGAACCACACATAAGAAGTCAAATTTTGGTTATGTGTACTCATTTGCTGGATTTTTCTAAATGATTACATTTCTTTCAGGATTTGTTTGCTAACATTGACATTTCCAACTGTCCTCACCACTACAGTGTTGTTAGGATAAATCCACTTAAACCAGAACAATGAAAACAATTAAATAAAAACAGCAAATTACCTTAATTTAGGATCAGTTAAGTGAAGAGTTTCGACAAAAGTGATTGAAATTGATGGCCAGTAACTCCTTTGGTTACTAGGCAGGGTGACCAGTAACATTCAAAGTCTACCAGCAAATTTGATTTCTACCAGCGAAAATGTATCTGGGAAAAAAAAAAATAATGGAAGTTATGTGTTTGAAAGCGAAACAATTATTCCCTTTAAGTTTAAGTTGAGAATTAATCTCTCGCAAAAACAAAACATTAACTGAAAGTGTGGTCTTATGTCACGTTTAAAGAAAAGTATGTTATTTTAGCAAAAGCAGCTTCTGATCTTTGAACCTTTCTTGGTGTTCTTTTTTAGTTTTGGTCATTCATTTAAAATTTCAAATTTTTTAAAAGAAATTAACTTACTTCAAATTGCTTTTATTTTTTTCAGTGTTCAAAACTTGGGTAAAGATCACAACTAGCAATAAACATTAACATATTAATAACTATATTAACAAAAACATATTTGCTTTAAAGTAATTATGTATTTTTCTTACACACATTATATTCCACAAGTACACATTTTACTCACATGTATCTCTTTTTCCTGCATCTTCACATTCAATTTTACACGTGTGTAAGTTAAACTTGTGTGTGTGAGTCTAGCTTGTCAAATGAAAGTTTTACCTGCCTTTGGTTGGTGGGCAGATGTTTATTTAAAGCCTTGGGTGAAACTATTAAATAATTAGCCATAAACAATAATAAAGATTTTAGAAAAAAATGCAAAAATGCAAAAAAAAAAAAAAAAGATTTTTTTTTTTTTTTTTTTTGGGGGGGGGGTGTTTGTAAAAAACAGGAAATGTATCTTCTTTCTCATTCTTTTTTTTTTTTTTTTTTAATTATTAAGAAAGTAGAATACTTTGGTAAAGTTGAATTGTAGAAATCCAGGGACAACTAGACCCCAAAAGGGTTTTGATATCGTGATGAGAAATGATGAGAAACAGTGATGAAAATGAAAAGTTCGGCTTCTTCCAAGCTCCTGATGCAGCTGCAGGTCAAAAGGCAGCAGAAAATATTGTATTTTTGAAAGCCTAACCTCACACCTCCACATTTTTGATAATATCATAACTTTTAACAGCCAAAAGTCTAAAAAAAAAAAAAAAAAAAAAAAAAGTTAAAGTTTTGTATCTTTTAGAATACTGTTCAACAATGTTGATGAATGTTGCAAAATTCAACAAAATTTTTTAAATACTTTAAGTTTAAAAGATTTGTTTGCTTTCCCTTTTTTGTGAGAGTTAGTTTTATTTTGAAATGAGTAAAACCAGGAAGTCCTTTTGCTCTCTTACCTGCGTGGCTCGTCCCTCCAGCCCTGCGGCCTGATGGCAAACAGCACTTTCGGCAGGCCCTCCAGCCCCAACCCGGCCAGGGCCGGCCCCACGGCGAACCACATGTGGCTGGGCCCGGCCTGACCCGCCGCCCAGGCCGCCCGAAAAATCAGCTCAGCCTCTTCCATGGAGCAGTAGAGGAGGCGAACCTGGAGGGGAAATGAGGAGACGGAGCGATGGTAAAGAGGATAGAGGTAAAGAAAAGCTAAAAATTACTTGAAATCTACTTGCTCTGCTATATAAATTATTTACCCTTTAACACTGAGCTCCAGTGTTTGTCCTTTGATTTAATGTAATTTTTAAGATTTTGTGCTTCAGGTGTTAAAGGATTAAATAGATCGAGAGAAAGAACCGAAAGCAGAGGAAGTGGCCGATGCCCAGCCTTCTTGAGATGATTGGAAGTGCTTGATGAAAACTTGAGGCACGGTTTTCCGAAACGACGGAGAATTTTCTGATAGGAGAAGCAGCAGGCGCGTGGTATGTGGAACACCCGCTTCGCATTCGCCGCTCTTACTCACAGGATGGAGAGCTGACGCAGATCCTCCTACTCGAGGTCGGCTTGGAGCAAGTCCATGTTTGTTGACTTTACATATGGAATCTGTTTCTGTTTCTGCTTTTTGATAGAAAGTCTTCTCCTCCCCTGATGGATGGGAGATGGAGTCCTCTAAAATTGCAGCCCATCAATCACTTTGTTAGTGCCTGTGTCATTTTTCAAAGACTGAAAATCGTATTTCGGGGGAAAAAAGTGTCACTTAGATTCCTTTGGGTCTTCATATGTTATTATGACATGACAACACCACAAAATGACAGCAGCAGCCGGAAAAATTGAATAGCAAGCTTTAAATTGAGCATCATGCTTAATGTTGAATTTTGCGTTTGTAGCTCCAAAACATTTAGGATTAAATGTAATTTATAAACAAAGAAACCCTTTTATGAAGTGGTTTATTAAAATAAATTACCAATAAAAAAACAATTTGCAGCTTTGACTCCTAGGGTTCCTTGTTGGGAGCTTTCCAGCTCCCATTATTGCGGTCAGATTATCAGCAGCAGCAGGAGCTTGTTTACCGAAAGATTGCTGACATATCCAGCAGACAGCAGGGACCTATATGCCCACTGAAAATTGCACACATGGTATTAGGAAGAGAATCTTATGGAGAATTCGATTTTTTTTTTTTGTCTGGGGTGTATTCAGGGTGTTTAAATTAAGTGCTTCCTGGTTGTGGAGAAGAAAAAAAATGGAGCTGGAGTAAGAAGGAAAACTAAAATTAATCTGAAGGAGGAGTGTGATACGACAGGGATTCTTTCTATTATGCATGCATCACAAGATAGATGAATCAATCAATCCAGATGTTGCATGAATAGGAGGGCATTCTTTTACAGTGCATGCATCAACACAATACTCTTTGTTTTTTTATTAAAAAAAAAAAAAAAAGCTCCAGAGATTTGTTTCTGCAATGTTCCACAAAGCTTTCGACCAGTGCTGTCCAAATCCAGGCCTTCTTGGCTGGTGTTTTACATATTTTCCAACCAACTTGCCATTGAAGCTTCTAATTAGCCAAACGCACCGGATCCAGGTAATTAGCAGCAGATGAGACAGGATTTCTGGAAAACCAGCAGGAAGTTGGCCCTCGAGGCCTTGATTTGGACACCCCTTATTTATTTTTTATTTATTTATATTTTTCTAAACGTGTCAGTTGAGCAAGCAGAAATGAGCGGAGAGCCTCTTCTGTAGGGTAGATTTTAAACAGGGGTTTATTGAGTATAAACTCCCTTAGTATTTTATGCTAAATTTTATATACAGTATATTAATTATGTTTGTATCTCTTTTTTTGGTTGGGGGGATAAAAGAGGGGAGTTTAGGGAGAAAAGAAGAAGATAGTAACATCATAAAACAACCAGGTATAAATAGCAGTCTGGAATGGGCGGGGACACCCCTTATTTTACAGTGCAAATAATCCTGGCTGGGATACCTCAGGGTTCACTGTTCGGGCCCCTTCTGTTTCCTTTCCCTTCCGCTATATTTGGGGTCCAGATGACTCCAACCATATATTGATGTGTGATTCCTTCCATGACAAATGTGGACAACGGTGGACAGGATTTTTTGTCTGCCATGAACATTAGTGAAACTCAGAAATCAAAGATAAGAAAAATTTCTGCGCACTGTCTTGTGGGGTCCAGATGACCCCACTTTTAATGTAAACAAGCCAATGAGAACAGCCATGTTTTAATGTTTATGATAATGTACTGGTTTCTCTGTTAATTCCGCCCCATAACAAACTTCCCAACACCTTTAACCACAACCAGAACCCTTCACTAATCACCAATGACGTATGTTGGCTAGCTAAACCGTATTGTTTAATTCAAATCAGCAAATCTGATTATTTTTGACGTATGGTGTTAAAAAAATTGTCAAAAGGTTTTGGAATAGCTTTAACAAACTATAAACTCGCACCACTTGACGGATTGTGGCAGCATTTTGGCTATCGTCTTCAAGATCCTTCCAGAATAACATACTACAATCAGATATGGAAATAAGGACCGCAAATGGGCATCAGTTCAGAGACATGCTTACACAGTGGATTTGCTCTGTTAGAACCCTGGCATGCCTGTCACTGAAATTGCTCAACTGTTAAACTCAGACACCAAAGATAAGGAATTTGATGCATTTAAAGAACAGGAAGTGTTACAACTGAACAATGTTATTGTGAATAAAATGTGACTTGTCTGTCTTCTTGCACTCTCTTGTGAATCTCTAGGTTACTGTAGACAAAAGAGGCAAAAATGATAAAATAAACAGTTAGCTGGAAACTATTCAAACTTCCCATCGAGCCCTATGACCAATCATCTGTTGCTGCTTCTTGGCCTCTAGGCATTCTGGGTATTTTAGCCGTAGACAATTATCTGATCATTTTGTATTGCTTAAACTCTCCCTACGACAATTTTTATATTCTTTAAAAGTTCCCAGTGGGGTTTTAATTAGGACTATGAAGGTTTTTAACAAAAATTCCACATCCTAAATGTCTTAAAAAGACATTTTTCCTGCTGATCTGAAGCTTCCTGTTGATATTATATGAATGCTTATAACTGTACATATATAATGACCAGTAGGAGGCGCTGTTATGTTTTGTATGTGAGTTTCCCAGTTTATTCATAGAAGAAGAATGTTCATCTCTCTCTCTCTTCTGAACTTGACTCATGAGGCTGTCTGTTCGACACTGTTAATAAAAACTAAGTCGGAGAGTGGCTAAAGAAGAAGTGGTTGTCGTCGTGATTCCGTCTGGACTATTCTGCTGCAGGTGGGCAAAAGGTGTCAGCCCACGATGTAAAAGTAAACCTGCTAACACTTCCCTTTCCAAAAATTCCTCTGTGTGGGCGTGGCTTTTGGTGCTGAGCTGCGTGCCCCTCAAAAACAAAATGATTTCTTATTATATTTTTTTCTCTTTCAGAAGAAAAATGCTTCACACACATTTTTAAAAACAAAAAAAAAGCTTGATTTTCATTGGAGGGGGACTTTAATGCATCCCACAACCCTGTGCATCAAATGGTCAGAGAATACAGCATTTGTAAGCAAATTATTGATAGAATAGTTTTTTTTTAATCCACTGTCGAAACATTCTGGGATCAAAATATATGTGTTGCAACAGAGCAGCAGTCTGCAGACTGCTTTTTTCTTGTTTTTTTAAGAAGACTTTTTGTAGTGTGGAGTCACATGTCTTCATCATGTAGTTTTAACTATCAGCTGATGCGGTTGCTGAAAAAAGAAGTATATTAGATTTCTTAATATATAATACACCTCGTTTCATGTAAATATACATGACAAATACATCCCCAAAAATAATAATAATTGGGTATAAACAGGGACAATTATCCATGTTTATAAAAAGAGTTGGTGACATTGTTCTGCTTTGGTACATTCTCTTACAGTTAACTGCTTTATTATCTGGCTCACACAGACCTTACTTTAACAAAGGTCAGCTTTTTGTAAAAACAGTTCAAAGACGAAAGCTGAATAGAATATAAATACATTTTTATGGTAATACCTAAATAAAGAAAGAGGGGGAGGTCTAATTTGAATACTGATTTTCAAAGACAAGACTTGGTTATAGGAAGATAATGAACTTCACACAAAAATTCTTTAGTGCCTGTAAGATTCAGTGAAATTGCAATACAGAAGACGTTCATTCTTCATTTTGATTAAGTAATCCACAGGAGAACGCTGCAGCTCTGAGTTGTACACAGTTGAGGTAATTGTTGTTTCTATAATTGAAGCCGGCCTTTAGTCTGGACCTGAATAATGAAGGGTTTACGCGGTGTGGCTAAGAGTAGACCAGAGCACAGCTGGGCTTTCCTGGGAATACAAACGGTTGGATTCCTTTAGGAACTTAAAGGAACTTGACACTGTCATTTTTCACTTCTGCTTTTGTAAATGTTGAAACTCTTAAGGGTCAAAAAGTTCTGCTCATTAAGGACATTTCTTACCCGAACTTTGGGTAACTTTCTACAAAACTTTTCAATTCCCATTGAAATCAATAGAGAAAGTCCCAAAAGCTCAGAAGAGACATTGTTTTTTCTTTTTTTTATAGAGTTGTCCACTTCAGGTATATTTTTACCAAGAGCCACTAATAAAACTTCCAACGAAAAAACCGAATGTCAGCTTCAAGCTTCGATTCAAAGTTTATATGTTGTTTGTCAGTTTTCACAAACCCCTATAGGTTAACCCTTTATCTCCGAGGACGTCAGCAGTGAGGCTTAATCACAAAATCCTTTACATACTCCAACTTCTCAACCATTAACACGATCAACAAAATTCCATGCCACTTTTCTCTTTCAGAATCTGCTGGAATTATGTTGATCGGGTTAACAATCCTAAAATGACAGTTAAACAAAGAACATAAACACTGGAGCTCCGGTGTTAAAGGGTGGAACTGTTTTGTACGGTGGCCGGGAAGTGCAAAACAATAATACATTTACCGAAACACATTTACATTTCGACCGAAACACATTTACATTTCGACTGAAACACATTAACATTTCGACCGAAACACATTAACATTTCGACCGAAACACATTAACATTTCGACCGAAACACATTTACATTTCGACCGAAACACATTAACATTTCGACCGAAACACATTAACATTTCGACCGAAACACATTTACATTTCGACCGAAACGCATTTACATTTCGACCGAAACACATTAACATTTCGACCGAAACACATTAACATTTTGACCGAAACACATTAACATTTCGACCGAAACACATTTACATTTCGACCGAAACACATTAACATTTCGACTTAAACACATTAACATTTCGACTTAAACACATTAACATTTCGACCGAAACACATTAACATTTCGACCGAAACACATTTACAAGTTTGCCCATAGTCTGTATATTTGATGGACAACCCCGCTCCGGTATGCCATTCATTTCCTATGACGTCCAGTAGATAATATAGCGTCTATGAGGTTCACCTCCGACATGACCCGGAAGTAAGGGTGCAGTGAATTCTGGGAGGAAAAGACCGCGGAAACAATAGTTTCGGATTCGGAATCGAAAAGCCGACAGGATAACAAGCGAAGATGTTTGCCCGTTTTGTGGAGTTTATTACCCGGTTTTAGGAAGTTTTGTGTAATTGTGGACATAATTTGGTTTTCTGGCAAATTTGTAGGGACAATAGGTCTGCCTCTCTGTTGTCGTTTTTTAACCCCGAAACCCAGCTCTGTCCCTGCACCGGAGTCTGCCCACGTTGATCTGTGTGCGTACGTGTCTGATTGGTGTGTGCCTGTGGTCGCACGCACACATGCGATGGCCCGCGGGGTGCAGTGGATCGTTTCGGCGTCTCCTCTATCTTGCGCGCGAGCCGCGAGCGCTCCGCGTCAATTCTAGCAGGAAGTTGCACCAACATACACGAGAAAATCCTGTTTATCTTCAAAATATAACCAATTTTCACAATAAAACACTATGATTGACAAATGTGATCATGTTTTTGTATCTAAACAGACTGTGGAAATAAACATACAATCATAACACGCACACGTGTGTGCGTGCGATTACAGGCACAAACACACCAGACATGCACGCAGCCACGCACACGACGAGTCAACGAGGGCAGACTCTGAGCGGGCTGCACGGTTTTGGACAGAAATCAGTTCCTCTTAGCAGAGACATGGGATAATAATTTTAGTTTTATTAATTTATCCACGCTCACACCTGCGAGCGCGTGCGCACAGACAGCGCATACCCAGCGTAAACCAGCCAAGACAGGAGAACTGTAAACACACCGCTCAATAAGGCGATCATCAAGCTAAAAAATGTATTGAAAGCCCCTCCCACACCGAGCCCCAAGCTTATGAACACATTTATTGGCAGGCGAGGGGCAATCCCCTCAACAAGGGTTTAAATGACAGTGCCCAGGACCATAAAGCGTCTCCTCCTGGTGCGTTCACTGAGCCTGAGAACAAGGAAACATTAGTGGAAGTCCGATCGCCATCCAGCCTAACTAAGTCTGCTACTTTTTTATAATAAGGAAATAAAAAACGCCAAACCGACCATAAACCGCCAAATATGCCCACCCGCCCAAAGCAATTTTTGCCCGCAAATTTAGAACCAAAACCGCCCAATCTGGCAAACACTGGCTGTACGACCCCCTTTCCGCGGTCTTTTCCTCCCAGAATTCACCTCTGCACCCTTACTTCCAGGTCATGTCGGAGGTGAACCTCATAGACGCTATATTATCTACTGGACGTCATAGAAATGAATGGCATACCGGAGCGGGGGTTGTCCATCAAATATACAGACTATGGCAAACTTGTAAATGTGTTTCGGTCAAATGTTAATGTGTTTCGGTCGAAATGTTAATGTGTTTCGGTCGAAATGTAAATGTGTTCGGTCGAAATGTAAATGTGTTTCGGTCGAAATGTAAATGTGTTTCGGTAAATGTATTATTGTTTTGCACTTCCCGGCCACCGTAGTTTTGAGATTTTTTTGCATTTTTAATAGTTAATTTTGTTGTCTTTGTTGTTCTGTCATATTGATCTTTTTATGTTATGCTATGCTATCCTTTGTTATGTTATGTTACGTTACACGTTACGCTACATTACATTGCACTGCATTATGCTACGTTATGTTACATTATGTTGTGCTGTGCTACGTCATGTTATGTTACGCTACATTACTTTACGATACGCTATGCTATATAAATTAGCAGTTTTACCATTTATAAAGTCCTTTATTTATTTTTTTTTCACTTATTTTTGTTACCTGAGCATGTGGTATTAAGTACTCCTTAAGCTTCTATGGATGGTGCCTAATCAGACTTTAAAATCTTAACATGTAATGTTTTCTATTATTATTTTTTTTAATGCCTCACTTCCAGGTCAAATAATAATAATAATACTATTGAGTAGATGTACTTTGGCTTTAGATTTTAGAGTCTATATTCCTGGTGTCTAGGGGGAGTGATAAGATGAACAGTCAGACGTTGGGACGGGATAGCAATGTGGAAGAGACTGGACAGGTATGGGGGAGCCAGGTTGTGGACGCTTTTGAAGGTGAACAGCAGGAGCTTGTATTCAATTCTGATTTTGACAGGGAGCCAGTGGAGCTGCTGAAGAACAGGTGTGATGTAGAGAAACGGTGGTGGGGGGAGTAATTATCTGAGCAGCTGAGTTCTGGGCCAGTTGAAGCTTATTGAGGGATTTGTGGGCCAGTAATTGTAGGTGGGAAGGCTGTGGACCAACATGGAGGCAGTATGAAGATAGGAGGCGGAGTCAAATGAGATTTTCATTACCTGGAGGATGAGGATGAACTGTATAGAAAGGGCATGCTCATTACCGTGGAAACTAGGGGTGTAACGGATCACGGAAAATCCGTGGTCCGTACGGATCAGAGGCCACGGTTCGGGACACGTGTGTACCGCGGAACGCTCGAACACTCTACCCCCCAAACGCGGACACCTCGCGCTAGTGTAATTTAAACCAATTGTCCGTTCGCATCGAATGGAATTTTTTGCAAATTCCTGTAAATCCCTTTTTTTTGACAAGCCCTAAAGTAGCTGCTTTCTGTTTATCTTAAAGTCTAACCACCTGTCCTGAAGCTGCGTGTGGGAGAAGCTTCTGTCAAAAACTTTTGTCGACTTCACAATGAAGGAAGCAGATGGATAAATATCAGGTTTATTTAATTTAAGAGCTGAATAAAAGCATCGGTACACATTTCCATTAGTGGATTCACAGAATCTCCCAGTTAAACGCAGCAACTGTCCCGCACAGGAGAAAGCTGTAGCTCCGTTACGGGCTTTCCGGTGAATCGCGGAACATTGTACGGCAAGCCAGAGATGTCAAATTGACCAGGAAAAGCTGACGCAGAAGTGCCACGTTTTACAGAAAATTATCATTTAAAACATTTAAATGTTCCCACAGTTAGTTTCAATAAAGCAATTCATACCCAAAAAATATTGTAACTGTTTTATTTATGATTTAATTTTAAAGGATAATCCAGATAGATTTGGTGTTTCAACACTATTTAAGCATTCTTTTCTCTTAGTTTTTGTAGATTTGGTCTAAAACATGTAAATGTAATCAGAAACTACAAGTTTTAGTATTTTTTTGTGTTCAAAATATAAATATGTTTTGTTTTAATAAATAGCTTCAATGAGCAAATTGTTTGTTGCATATGTAAATATTGTGTGTGAGGTACTTAAAATGCTTATTGAATTTATGAGTTAAACTGTTCCAAAATTAATTTAGCTTTGATATTGTTTTTTTTTTTTTCGTTTTGTTTTTTCTTTTTTTAAATTTTGTACTTTTTGCTGATCCGAAAAATGATCCGAACCGTGACCCTAAAACCGTGACACGATCCGAACCGTGGGTTTTGTGATCCGTTACACCCCTAGTGGAAACCAGATTGGGATGGTTCATAGAAGAAAGTTGGATGGAATATACTTATATATACCGGTAGCTCTTAAAATGTTTTAAAGTCACAATCCCATTTACTCATGCGCACAAAAAAACTAACACACTAACAATATTAATTTAAAAAAAGAAACAACAAATGTCAGATTCAACTTTTTCTTAATATGGGGCTATAACAGCTGTTAATTGCAAAAGGATGAAAATTAAATTTGATAAACATAGAATGGTGTTTTAAAGTACAAAGCTTTAATTGTGAAGCACAGTTGGACTGATGACATCGTCTGGGAATCTTCCTCCTCTAAAGACCAGCCTCAAGTGGACATTTTAGGAACTGCAAAATGTGATACTTTCTGGTTAACTGCACATGCTAAACAGTGTTAGGGCTTGATTTGACAACTTTTGCTTTTTTTTTTCCGTTTTCAAAAGATAATCCGTCATTTACTTGTTTAGTTAGCAATGTTAGCTTGTAATGTGGATTATTTAGCATTGTAGAGAAACATTCAGCTCATTTCTGTTTTTTTTAGAAATGCAACATTGAAACACAATTTAGAAGAAATTTAGAAAAAACAACATTCTTAGCAAATATTTTAGCATTTTATTGATCAATTTGTTTCTCCTTCCATATCCAACAAATGCTAGTTCAGCTCATGATATTTTTTCATTTTTTTCTAAGACTGTTTAGCATTTTTTTTCAGCTTGAGTTGGTAATTTATCAGATTTTTGAAAAAACTTAACTTATAGTCCAAACAAAAATATTTATATGTCTGTTGATTCAAAAGTGACTCATTCAAGTTTCTGCAACTGTGCACAGGGACTTGAATTTATAGAAGGCGTCCATTTCTATTCACAGAAGAGCCGACTGAAATTGATCATGGAAGAGAATTTAATAATTACGGTTCGTGCCCAGACATAATTATATAGCAAGTATTTTTTATTTTTGGAATAGAGCAGGTAAAGATTAGCACTGCTTCAACATTTTACTCTTCCAACTGTAGGTAGCGAGCATGCGCTAGGATTGGCTAGCAACAGTCCAGTGTTGTGAACGTAGCATAAAACTTTGATGAGCAAGCTTAGATGCTGACATACTGGGCTGTCTTTGACACTTATGATCTATTTGTATTTTAAAGTTTGAAATCCTCAGATTAGTGTTTTGCATTTCTTAATTATGTCTGTCATGCTAAAATTTGCAATTAATTTCTTTTTGGCAGAAAACAACTTTGTGACAAACTGTAAAAAGTCAAAAATGAACCATTGAAGACACATCTGTGTGTTGTTTTGCATCTTGGTTAATTGTAGATGAAAGTGCTTGGTTGCTAGTGTGGAACACTATTTGTCACTTTATATTTTTTTTTTTTCCGATTCTTTTTTAATACTGTATTTGCATAGTGCATTAATTGTTTCTGAGCTCCATCTGCTGCTGATAGATTTTGCTGAGTTTTTTTAATGACTTTCATCAAAGCTGCAGGCGACGGAATCCAACATCTCGCGCTCGCGCAAATGAGTGGCAGGTGTTCTGGGAACATTCATTTATGAAATTGACTTCACACATTGGTAATTACTTTCACGCCAAAACCGCACCGAAGAATCAAAGTCAACGCGTCGTGACCCTCCTACCTGGGACTCATTGTCTTTGAGCAGCCGCTTGGTTCGGGCCCCGCCGGGGTCATCTGTCACGTTGAGAACCACAACGCTCTTCTTTTCCCAGCCAATGAAGGAACCGTCTGTCATACCCTCCACCATGGCTAAGAAGTCCTCGTAGCCATGGTGACGAGTGGTAACCACAGAGAAGGCAGTCCAGTCATATTCCTCGAGGACCTCAAAGATGACCTCGAGCTGGAGTATGGTGGAGCAGGTGAACTGGAGGTAGATGGAGCCACTCTCCTGATGGCAGAAAGGCAGTTATGACAGTCGGTTAGTTCCTTCAGTGTTTGAAAACAGTTGTAGAATTACAGTTTTTTAGGAAAGGTAGTTATAGACCCATTATATTTATTTATAGGTACTATGAAATGCATAAAGTGTTTCTGATACAAATGTTTTTGATATGTGTTTTTATGTAATAACAGTTACAATGGGTTTTATTATGTACATGTTTTGTCCTCTGGTTATTATGATGTATAGATTAAAAAAAATCTAAACTAAATGGCATAAAAAACAATAATAAGGGGCAGGAGCCAAGGCAAATTACTATCAGGAAAACATAAAAAATAAAAAAAACAACTATTTTTTTAAAATCAACAGACATTTACATTATGAGACAAATCCACATGTACAGGGAAACAATGTATTGAATGCACGAAGCATTTACAAATATGTAATTAAAGAAATAAGAAAATGATCAATAAAAGTAATCATCAGTAAAATACTTTATTTGCTAAATAAGCAGAAACCTCAGATATTATAGCAACAAATAAATGTGTGAACAAATGCATTTTAACCATTAAAAAAATGTTAAAAAAAAAATTGAAATAAATATAAAAAAGATATGAAATATTTAATATTTTATGAAGAAATGGCAAATTTAAGCTTCTAAAACACTTTTATATCTGTTTTTGACCAACATTTGCCTAAAAAGTTTATTTTCATTCATTTTTGAAGTTTTCTACACTGGATAACATGAAATATTGGATCAATTAATAAAAGTTTAGTAATTTGTTACATGTGTTTTCTTTTTTTCATTTAATTCATTTCTTGGGTCGATGGCTTATTCATCTCAAAAATGTATTTTTTTTCAAAATAAGAAAATTAATATTTTTAAATGTAGCAAATTATAAAGCTTTTATTAATTAATCCAATGTTTCCCTTTTCACAGTATATCCTTTTGTGATGTCCAAAGGAAAAAAACAATGCTCTAAACCAGCGCATGCTGGTGTATGTCTTAAACCAAACATGTGGTTATAATTGATATATATCCTAAATTCAGACATGGTTCCTTTAACAATGACAAGCCCTAAAAATTAGGCAGATTTTAATGTTAAATCTTTTCTTTTTTTTTTAAGTTTACAAATGCAATTTTAGCAAAGGCCTTCATTGTATCACTTGTCTGTCCACTTAAATGTGGATATGAAGTTAATGAAAAATGCCACCGTCAATCAATATTCACCATTTTGGTTAATAATAGCAACAAATTACTCATACTACCTAAGGACTTTGGCAACCTCTAATACTTGTTCACTTGAAGCTGTTTAACATAATTTGAGGGACAAATAAATGACATGTTTTCTTAAAAAAATAAAAAAAATTAAAAAACCTTCCAAGTAGTGTTTTAATTATGATTACACAGTTTTCATATTTTAAAATCCCACAAACTAAATGTCTTAAAAAGCTGTTTTTCTTGTTGATCTGAAGCCTTTATTTCCAAAATTTCCTCTAAGGGGGCGTGGCTTTTGGTGCTAAAAAATGGAGCCGCCATTCACTTTTCCGTAGTCACATCAAGAAGCTCCGTGGAGTTTCATGGAGCTTTTCCAGCCTTCTCAGTCCTGCTACCGTAAGTATTGTATGAAACTCACACAAAAAAAAAAACTATGACGGCTGATTTGACCACAGAAATGTGAACGGCGGCTCATTTGGCTGCATTCAATGGGAAGATACCATCTTCTCTTCTCCAGAACCTGAACTAGACACGCTAACCGGACCAGATGAGGGGTTTAGTGCTTGTGCAGCAGAACTGTTGTGATGGAAAGACAGACAGAAATTCAAAAGGAGAAAGTGCAAAAATGAAACGATTTCTTATTACATTTGCTCTCTTTCATAAGAAAAATGCCACACATGCATGTTAAAAGCTCAAAAAACAGGATTTTCATCAGATGGGAACATTAAATGTGACTTAAAGTTGTGTTATGTTTTCCCTAATGATGAGGTTGTGCAAGGTGAAATGAGGTGAGTTGACTTTAGAAAACTTTTAAAAAATGGAAATTTGAAAGAGAATTTATTTTTTCTGTGGACCAACCTGTTTTTTGTGGAGTTCAGCAGTTTGGATTAGAACCTGACATCCCATCTGAACTTTTTTTCTTTTTAAATCCATCTGCTTTTGCGATGCTTTCCCTGTGACGCATTGATTTTAAAGGTCAGGCCATTGAGAGAAGAATGCTTTTTGAATGCTACAGTAATGTTAGTAGCAAGAGTTTCACTTTTTACATTTTTTCTCGGGACACTTACTGAAGGTACTTCTGTGGAGCTCTTTTGGGGCCATAAATATTTGAAACCCAAATGAAACATTTTGAAAAAATTGCTATTTAGCAAAAAAAGGAAAATATCCAAAACTTTTTGCTGTTCTAAAATAAACTTAGTCATTTTCCGCTTTAAATCTTCTGGGTTTTTGGTTTCAAAACTCAATTCAAAACTTTTTTTCAGTTTCTAATCTTTTTTCTTTTTAATCTAAAAATTTCAGTTATAAAACTTTTGGCCCTGTTTGGCGCGTTGGGTTATCAATCGAAATCGATATTTTGTTTCAGCTTTGATTTATTTGGGTTTTAAATAATATTGGCCCAGATTAGCTCCATACACTTAGACCCGGCTTTTGTTTGTTAAGTCAAGGACTGCACATGTGTGGATGTACTGCAATTATTCAGAAGGATGGATGTTCATGGAGCAGCAGACTCCTTGTTCTCTGAGCTCTCTGCCTGACTTTTCTTTTCTAAAAGATGGAGACTAAAAGGGATTGACGCTACCTTTGTCAAAAAAAAAGAAAGAAAAACCTTGGCTTCTGACTAAAGGCCTTTAGTGTCGATGAGATAAACAATGATGGCCTTTTGCCTTTGCAGCTCCAACCACATTCAGCGTAAATAGAAGAACTCGTGGATGAAAGGGGATTTATTTCCATTGACTCTCCTCTCTTTGCTGCTTTTTTTTGGGTAAAATGAGACAAACTGTTGGAAGCCTGTAAAGAGACGGATTAGACTCCGACCCTCAAATAAACTCCATATGAATCCATATTTGAGGGTTAAAGCTGACATTACTACTCTGCACAAATCCGTCCTATTTTTACTGAATTTTTAGTGAAAAATTCTTGTAGAAATGATCATTATTCTCTGTTTTTTTTCTTGTTAAACTAAGAGGCAGTCGGCTTGTCTTTAAATTAAACATTAAGGCTACATCTGTGTGCATAGGGATGATCAAAGGGGGGAAACTTCTGGGAATTTTAATCCACCCCCCCATCGTTGCCGACAGGACTCACCTCAGGTTCTGCTCCACTAAAGTAGGTCAAAACTGAAACCGGGGGGGTGAGGCTGAGCGCAGCTCCAGCGTGAAACATAAATCAGACATTCCCGTCCCAATGAAAGTCAGATGGAGACGATAAATCGATGAAGGGAAAAGAAGCGGGGGGAGGAGGGGGCACACCTGACCACTCACCGGGAACAATAAAAGCCCCGACTTCATGGACCGGCTGGAGGAGAGCTATGGACGCGGGGTTGATTGATTCTTGATGAGCGGCAGAAACACGCGTGATTATGGCTCCCAAAGGCTGTTAGCTCTGATTAGAGTTTCATTGTAAAACATTCCTCAAGTGCAAAGCTATTCTCAAACCCAAAATACCCCGACTGAGGCGAATCCACACCCAGCAAGCCTTTTACAGACTGGAAACCGTCTAAGCTGCCCCTCTTATTACGAGAAAATCAGACTGTGTGTATTTGGGAAAAAAAAAAAAAACAAGTTTTAAAATAAAATCAAGAGTCAAAAATGATCCTTTTAACCTGAAATCTCTTCATTCATCTGCTAACAATTTCAAACAAGTATTTTAGGATCAGTTTAGTCAGTGTTTCTTGTTCTTTCTATTTAAAGTTAATATCAAAAAATATTTTGCAACTTTTTTTACCCTCATAAGTTAGTGTTTTAGTAGCTTATTTACCCTTTCTAAGCTTCTTTTAATTTGTTGTTTTATGCTTCTTTTATCTACAGTTAAATTTTATTTTTTTCTGTTCCGTCTTCAGCTTTCTTGTGCTTTTCTTCGGCTTTTAATGTTTTTCCTATTACTTGAATGATTTGATTGCACATTTCTAAAAGTTGGACAAACCATGTGATCAAAATTAAAGCTTTTTAAGTGCTTTGATCCAAAGTAGCTTTTTTAAAACTTGTATTTAAATAAAAACAAACAGTGGATTATGGCAACGTTATGTTAGAAAATGCAGTACGGTCTTGTATTCTTCAAAAATTGTCTATATCTAGTAAAGCTAAAAAAAGACAGTTTTATCTTCATTTTCACCCTAATATTAATATCAGTTTTTTATTCACAAGTGAGCTATAAAATATGAATGAACCATATGGCAAGCAACTATCTAATCCAGATACAATATTGTTATGAGAAAAAACTAATTTCCATAAAGACATTTTACTAGGAGAAAAAAAGAAAAAAAAATGTGAATTTTTTTTTCAAAATAAAAGCGAAATAGACAAAAGAGATTATTTTAGATTTCTTTTTTATGTCTTATGTTGAAGTACTTTCTAAAGTAGGAAGCACATATCACTTCACTTTTCATATACTGTAATCACTACTTTAACTTGTTTTCTAGTTTATAGTAAACATTTGTTTTTGCTGTTTTTTAAAAATATAAAAAATACAAACATTTTCTTTTTAAAAAAAATCACGTTGTAATCACACTTTTTTTCTGCATCATCGACAAAGATAAAAAAAAAAATACAAAAAGTATAAATTCAATTAAATGACAAAAGGTAGCACTCTTGGGTTAAATTTTTTTTCAGGTATTTTTCAGGCACATGGTTAAACTCTATATAGGGTTTTTATTTTTTAATAATTCATTTTATTAATTATTTAACTTTTTTGCAAATATCACGTGTCTTAATAGTGGTAGTATTTTTGTGTCCTTTTTTAATTATCTACATATATAAATATATTTCTCATAGATAACCTTGTCTTGTGATAAACATTACTACTTATTAATGCAATCTTGTCACTGGGAATGTTACACTGGTGCTGTTTAAAAAAAATACAATAAAAAGTTCCCCCAAAAGTTGTGTTTTTACAAAATTTGATCAGTTTTCTAAAATCATGTTTTTTACTTCACATAAAGAATGTTAAGATCATAATAAATGTTCTAGTAATGTAAAATTAAGAGAGAAATCCAAGTTAGGTGCATTTTTAACTCTTAGAAAACACTTTTGTTTACTTCATAAAATATGTATATGCTGATGCAAACATGCTCGTTAAATTGCTTTTCCTTTTTGTTGTTTTATTTTCCTTAAACATGTTTGTGCTGCCACATGGCATTTAAAACCTTATGATGTGCAATTAAAAAAAGACTGAAAGTAGCAATTCCTCGTCTAATGGAAATCTTTTTTTTAATCTACAAACTGAAAACATTGGTGCTATTTTTATTAATTCTCGACCAGTCAAAGGGGGGAAAGATTCTAAGTTACAATATGGTTTACAAACAACTTTACAAGAAAGATGGCGGATCCGAACTATCTGAGGATAATCTCTCCTTATTTCTGTTCTAAATCTGTGCATATCAAGTTATATATATATATATATATATATATATATATTTTTTTTTTTTTTTTTTTTCTCAAACTATTGCTTACACTTCCCTCGAGGTAGACTCTCACTTCTAATCGGCATCAAGTTCTCATTTCTGTAGCAATGAAACAAACAATGCTGATGATGCAACGTCAAGTAATTCCTTATTCACCTGTGGCTCGCGGCCCAAGCTAGCTCCTCCCCCAACAGCAACCACAGGAACCCCCGTCTGAGCGGAGACGAACTCCAGCATGGGAGCCAGTGGGGCGCGGTTGGGCGGCGGCGGCCTCTCCTCCTCAAACACCAAGCCCTGCAAGCAACACAAAGGTTGAAGGATGAAACAGACAACAAGCTTTACATCACTTTTCTTTTCTCCAACAAACAAAACCAGCGGATTCTCCTGCAGGTCAGTGCAGAACCCAACGAGCAGAATCAGTTCATGATTGATGAAATAACAAGACAGTCGTCTTTGGTCTTTCAGACAAATGAAATTGTCCAGATAAGATCAGAGTTGTGTCTCTGCAGTGGACTGATGTAATCGTGTGATTAAAACATCATCGGCGTGTCATTAGCAAGTTTAAATGCATGAGATTCTCCTCTTTGATTCATGTAACGACATGCAGTGGCTCTTCAGAGATTTCGAGCGGCTTGATAACTTTACGCCTGTTCTCTTGCTGTGATTCAGGGAACAAATTGAAGTTAAGTGCAGCTGACAGCTTCGCTCTTGCTGGGAAGCATCTGATGTACAAACACCTTCCAGACAGGACCTGGAAATGTCCCGTTCAAAGTGCTACCTGAAAGAGCCAATACAGGCCCTAATGGAAGAAACGGATGACAAATCACTCGCCGTGCTCCGACAGGGATGAAGACACGCTTGTGAACTCGTGTGTCATTCGTGGCATGGAGCCAATCGAACATAGTGAGACATTTGGGGTCACATCATGCTGACCTTGGAGGTCTAACAGCAGAAACTTTGACACATCTAGGTTTAAAAAAAACGCCTCCTATCTAGATAGTCTTTTTCTGGCCTGATTTTAAAATTTCTACACAAAATAGAGCAACTAAATTTGAAACGGTAAACAACAGCAACTGCATGGTTTCTTTGTAATGTAAGCAGGTGTTGCAATTGATTGAATTAACAGCAAAACGCCTAATTTATTTCAGTCATTAACGGGAAAAAAATACAAAAAAACAAATTTCCGACAAAGAAACTACTAACCAAAAAGGAGCGGTGAGAAGAAAATTATGTAATTTTATCTGCTAAGTTATGTTCACCTTTATAACAAGCAAAACTATTTTATGTCAAAGGGCCTTTGCCTAGCAAAATCAACTATTAACAACCCCAAAGTGGTGTTTTGATCCGTTCAAGCATTTCTGAGTAATCCTCTAAAAACCTGCGGTCTCAGCAGCAGCCCCTCCCACACCCACAAAAATGAGCAGATTCTCACTAACTGATGTCACAAAGGGAGAACTAGTGCTGGGTTAAAAAAACAATCAATCGATTTAACCTTAATAGATCAATAATCGATTCATAAAAATAGACATTGGTTTGGCATATAAAGCTAAAGTACACTAGCTTGATGCTAACATTTAACTGAATTTCCCATAGGACGGCTAATGCTAATGCTCGGTCGACCTACATTGCTGACTAACTGATCATCTGTATTTACTCATAGGCATGAATTTTCCAAACTCTTTTGAGGCAATTTTTTGAAGTAACCATTCGTGGTCTAAAACATCATTTTTTCCTTATACTTTCTTCTTCTGGAATAAGGTGTAATGCTATAGCGAGCTCCCCACCTAGTGGCCAAACTAAAACGCCCTCCAGGAGAAGCAGAACAATGTTTACAATATTAATAATCTGAACATTTTTGTTAGAACTTCTCCTTCTGAAAACAATGTTACACTAACATGCTATTAACAATCTCATTATTTCATATATGAGACATTTTACACTATGTGAACCGTATTAGATTAATATAACATATATGTTCAAAACATAAAGTGTATTATTAATATATTTCTAAACAAATGTGTATAATCAAAATTGAATTGAACTGAATTGAAGAATCGAGAGAATCGATAAAAAAAAAAAAAAACGGAATAGAATAGAATCGACCCAGGCTCTTGTAAATCGAATCACTTCCAGAATTTATGATCAATACCCAGCCCTAGTGAGAACAGTCCCTGTCAGGAAGAGTATATGCTGCTAGCACTGCCCCCAGGCTATCACAAACACAAACTTTCTCTAGCGGCTTCCAGAGGCTAGCAGTGATCAGCTAGCTTTGGAAGCCAGTTGTGCAGACGCCGGCAGTCAACCAAACTTTTTAAAGTAATATTTGAATATACTTGGGGTTCATTTCTAATAAAACAAAAGGAAACCAAGCAATTTAAAATAAGACATGGGTTAAAACAGACCTTGATCGAGCAGAAAAACCAAGAAAACTAAACCTATAGTTCAAACAAAGTGAATACAAGATTTGTTTTGACTCCTCTAACGTGAACTACTCCTAGAAAAGCGAGTAATATCTCCCTTTCAAGACAACCTACAGAAATCTGTAAAAAAAAAAAGAACCCCTGCTGCTCTGCTGCTTAGAAGTTGCTTTACAGTCTGCTGACTTCAAGAGGAAGAAAGAGAACTCACAAAATCCCGCTAACGGCAAGTTCCCAAGACAGACCCACATCTGTGCTGGTCCACCAACTCTTCCAGCCTCAAACTCTCCCACAGCATCGATCTCTCTCCTTGCAGAAATTCTCCTCAATCAAAGAAAGACCACATCTCCTCCATACTCTCCTCCCTTCAATGTCACTTTTAGAATTTGTTTAAAATGATTGGTTTTGCTCTGTCCCACATCTCAGGATTATATTAGATCCGTCCTCCAGTTCCTCAGGTCAACTGACCAAGAACTCCTGGTTATTCTGGAACCAGACTGAAGCTTAGGGGGACTCGTCTTTCTCAGTTGCTGCCATTAAACTCAGCAACAATATCGTTGAGGTTCTTCCACTTTGTGATCAAGAGCCTCCTGATCTGCCGTGTTCAGTTTGGATGAGAACTGAATAACACAGACAAGGCAGTGAGGTGGGTAGTCCCCACACAGCAACACACATTTATTACCCACCCACACAAGCAGCCTCTCAGGCAGGCTTCAGACAGGCTTTAGACAACCCTAACAATGCGCTTGTTAGGGTGTCAAACAGCATCTATGTCTGTATAAACTCAAGAAAACATTGGTTTTAGTTCCATCTTTGATGCTGCAGACCACATTGTGACTTCTCAACAGCCTGGGAAGATGGTTGGCAATATCTTTGCAGTCCATAGTCTGGTCTGATCTCATCTTTAAGTTACAGAGGTTGAATTTATTGACTATCATAAATATGAAGGAGTTTCTATGTCATGGTGAGTGGATCAGAGTTTGATTCTTGGACTTCCATTGTTGATCTGCCACATTCTCCCTATAGGTCAAATCTTGCACTCTATTAATGTTTCATCCAACAGTTATGCAGACGACTCAACTTATTTTTTTATATTTTACCAAACAAATAGGATCTAAGAACCACTTTAGGATCAGATCTAAGAGTTGACAACTGTAGGTAAATTCTAAATATATTTTCTTAAATTTGAACACACATAACGGGATTGAGAGCTCTGTCTCTCCCTCTGGTCACCGGCGGGAGCCGTCTCCTGAGTTCTAACACTACATCTCCCAGCTGCCCCAGCGCACGGTTCCCGGAGGCTGCTCGCCTCACTCTCATCTGACAATCCCCCACAGGAAACATAAGCCTCACTCAGTGCGAAGTATAGTTTGTGCCATCCTGCCTGCATTACTGAGCGTTTCTCTATGGGGGATGTCATACTGGCTCTCTCCATTTCTTTTATACAGTCAGTGGTTGCTCTTTGAAAAGTTATGCATTGTTTTATTGCTTTTCAATTCATCAGATTTTTTTTTTTATTGTTTGGTTTTACATTTTCTGAATGTGACATCCAGTGTGAACTTTATCAGTTTATGTTAGACAAATGATCAAAAAGTGACTTAAATTATCAGCTTTTTAAAAATATTTCTTTTAATTCATTTGCAAAATAGCAATAAAATATTGTATTTATTTAGTTCCTTAAACTTCAACACTTTCATGTAGAACAAATGATGTATGAGTAATCTTTAATATATATTGTTTTGAATATTCTCAACTTCCTTTTCTCTGAAAGAAAAATAGATTCAACAGATCTACCTCTGGATTTGACACACTCTGTCGGACAGGAATATGTTTTACTGCTTATGAAGGAGACTGTAAGAATTCACACTATAATACATTTAAGAAAAAAAAAACTAAAACTAAAAAAAAAAATTCTACTTATTAAAAAATTGTGTGGTTTTCGTATTTTTTTGTCTTTCAGGACTATAATAAGTAAAAAAATACCATTAACATCCCATAATTGTATGTAAACACTGCAGCAGAGACTTTCACAGTCACTTCTACACAGTTAACACTGCATCTCTTAATGCTCAATTTGAGCTGTTTGTTAAAACCTGATTTTTGCAGTTTTCTTTCACATTATAATTGAGTTGTGACTGCCATCAGAGTTGAGCGGGAACTGTTTACAGCTCTGAAGGGAATGACGGGGGGGCGCAGAACAAAGTCAAATGCAGTGTTTTACCAGCTGAGTGAGCATGTGCGTGTGTATACAGTGTGTGATTTGGACTTATATTTCACCAGTGCATCTGAACAAATTCTAATATTTTTCAATAAAAGTTGTTTATTGTGTTAGCACCATGAGAAAAAAAAAAAATATATTTTTTTAAGAGAGTTTTTATGTCTTATTTGAAGCCTTTCAGGTGTCAAACCATTTTTGATGTCTATGGAAATGTAGTCATTGGCTTCATTTGTTCCCTTATTGCTTCTGAATAAAGAAAGCAAAAGCAATAATAATAAAAAAAAACATAAAAAGTATTCAGAAACTACTAGATTGTGCAAAACTGTATTTTCCATCCACAGTTGAACTTTTTCACATGGAAGTCAATGGGAAATTACTTCATTCTAAAAGCGTTGAGTTAAATTTGAGCTTGGTTTGGCTTCCCCTGCCGGCCATCACTTGATGATCATCAGTGTCTGTGGCAAAAGTTTCTTCTGTGTGGTTCAATTGTGTTGATTTTGTTTTTTCTCATCAGTTGTCATGCTCCCAAGAAGTATGTCTGTGTGATTTGGTCCAAATAGTATTTTTTGCTTGGGATGCTAACTTAAAAAAGGACGAATGGTGTGGTTGGTGTTACCTGCAGGGGCGTGGTGGCCAGCAGCTCACACAGCTGCAGCAGCAGAGTCCCAGGACTGCTCTCATTCACAGCCAGGTAGATGACGTTGGCCTGACCCGACGGCGTCATCACCGTCTCCCCAACCAGAGCCGCCAGATATGACGAGGACGCAGCCAAAGACCCCATGCCTGTCAGCTCAGCCAGTGAAGCCGTTTCCGCAACTCCCCTTCCTCCTCCTCCTCCAGGACCATTTCCCAGACCGGACGCACCACCTGGCTCGCCGACCCCCGCGCCTCCCACCACCGCCGTCTCCGGGAGCAGGGAGGAGCCAGAGTGGACTACGGCTATGTTGATGCCACCCGAGTCCCTCTCTCTCTCCCGGGGCCGGAGCAGCAGGGGGGGCGAGGGGCGCACGGGCCCCATGCAGGCCAGAACAGCCAACAGCAGTGAGAGGGTGGGCCCTGGGGCCACCATGGGGTAAGGGGGGGGCCAGGGGAGGTTGTGTGATGTTTGGCACGTCAGGCTGGGTGACGTCTGAGGAACCTGGGGCAGTGGGTGCAGTCAGTTAGGGTGAAGGGAGGGGGTGATGGTAGTTGAGGTTTGTGCTTTTCCTAGAGAGGAAAATGAAAGAAAAAAAAATGCCATCAGAAAAAGCAAAAAAAGTCAGCTTTACCGCACACTCCACTGCTCGAAAAGTAGTTTCTTTTTCATCAATCCATCAAAATGCTTCGGAAAGAGATCAACTGAAAGTCCAGATGAACAGATGAAAGAACAAACCTCGCTGAATATTGACATGAGCGAGCCGGCATTACCAATAAGACTCACCAGGATTTCAGCCCCGGGGCCCAGGACCTTCTGCAAATGTAAAAGAATCTACTTTTATAGCATCTTTCACTCATGATTAACGTTTATGTCTACAGTTAAGGTGGGAGAGCAGGGAGCATCGAATTATATAAATCAATCTGAAAATGTCCAGCTGACTGACATGAGCGAGGACCAATCAAAGGTCTGGAATAAAAACAGAGGTATCCTATCCAGAAAGAGTCAAATTTCCATGCAGGGAACTCCCATTGACATACAATGGGAAAATCAGAATAAAGAAGCTGCTCCTCCTTAACAAGAAAGGTCAGTTAAGGCTGCTCTGGCTTCTCTTTTGTTTGCCTCCTGGAAGCCTCCCAGGAGATCGAGTCACGTCCATAGGCAGTATATAGAGAGAACTGGACCATTTATCCCCTCCCCCTTCCAAATAGGAAGTACTAAGAAAGCCAAAATCCCATAGATTTCTATTAAAAGTCAGTCATTATGTTTATCAGAATAACTACTCTTTCTCTTTTTATCATGTACAAGCTAAACTTGTCTATTTTTTCACAATATATTTTCTTTATCGCAAGTTATTCAAGTTATAAACTGACCAATCAAGTGTCTCAATAGGAGCATGTGGTGCCTGATGACTCCACCTTGAACGTTAGAGCGACAGATTTTCCCTTTCGGTGGAAGGGGCGTGGCTTTCCAACAAGCTTGATTAGCGAGAGTGGTTGCCATAGAAATGATGACTCAGACCGACTCGGACCAATTACTGCTTACTAATGTCGTCTGGTCCAAAAATAGTCAAATCTACTGCAGAAAAAATGGTGACTGGATTTACTTCATTTCGATGGAACCACAAGGTAAGGTTATTTCTATTGGTGACATCAGCGATCTCATGAGCAAGGGGTGCAATACGATTTCAGAGGCCTTCATTCATTCATTTGGCTTACAAAAGTATGAAAGAAAAAAATAATCTATTTATTAAACATGGCTGTAGAGCTTCACTTGATTCTCCTTTTAAATAGTTTTGAGATTAAAAAAGTTATATTTTAAACATGAAAATCTGAAAGAAAAAAAACAACCGGCAGATGTGACTAAAAGTGAAGATTCAACCTCTGGACAAGTCAGACTTAGCAGGAAGAAAGCAGTTTTACAAAAGGTAAAAGAATATTTGAGTGTTTTCATTAAATATCTGCAGGAACAGAGAATGTTTTCATGAGGCTTAAAAAAGTAATAAAAGTATATTTTATATTGTATTTTGTCATGCTTGTTGTTGCGTTGTAGCATGCACGACTATCTTAGACCCCGGGCTTATAGTTTATTATTAGAGTTTTCCAATAGAAGATAGATCTTTCATTCTTCAGTGACATATTTTTAAAAAAGAGAAGAATATAACAGATTTTACGGAATATTTGTATTTTTTGGAAAGTAAACATGTGTAAATATATAAGGTTGGTTGTTGGAAGCCTGTCAGGAAGTTTTTCTGAGAAGAAAAAAAAAGTATTTTGTAGCTTTAAATAGATAAAATCAGCAAAAGTGAAACAGCAGAGTATGCAGTTCAGACTTTCCTAAGAGAATGAAACTTCTGAAGACTTTCCTTTTCAGTCAGACATTTTTTTTTGCAGTTTTGTTTTTTCAGTTTCAGAGATGAGGAGAGGAAAGGAAGCAGGACCACAGAGGATGAAGAGCAAATGAAGAAAGAAGAGGAGCTTCTGGCTAGAGGATGAACCAAGGTGAGAATAAAGGAGTGAAGGGTTAAAGGAGCTGAAGTGGAAGAACAGAGAGAGGATGTGCCTGTAAGTAGGAGTTTAATAAGAGGAGCTGTGGAAGGAATGAGAGCTGCATAATAAATGAGAGGAAAGTAAAGTCGGGAAATTGACGTGATTGCTGTGAACGAGACCTTCAATGTCTTTAAAATACTTAATTTCATGTGAAATTAAATTTATTAATTTTGATATGATTTTCACATTTTTTTAGATTTGTAAGTCATCAGAAACAAAACCATCCCTCAAAAAATAGGTTGACAGGTCCATTCCTCATTAGGTGGTTTCTACAGGTTTCTACAATATTCATGTGAGTTTAAAAGTAAAATAATTTACCCTGAAACTTTTGGTGCCTGCAGGAAACACACGCAAAAAAAAAATAATTGACAGCTTTTGACATAATTCACAGAAAATTCCAATAAGGATATACTGAGCTTTGGCTGGTTGATTATTACTTTATCAAATATGTAAAACTTTCAGAATGATGAAAAAAAGTGAAAAAAAAAATTAAAGTGGGTGCCAAAATTATAAGACTTAATGTGTTGATTTAACAAAAAACTAAAATAATGATTGCAGAATAAACAGATTTAATAGATTAAATAGATTTTTTTTAACTGATACGTCTCAGAGAGATGGAGGTGTAGTTGACACAGTCAATGTTTTTTTATGCAAAAACTCCTTTTGTAAGACTTAAAAGAAATTAAAACTTTATCTGGAGATAAAAATTAATAATAATTTTAAAAAAAACATCAAAATACCTGAATAACTTGTCTGTCTGGCCTTTTGTTCAGATGTCAGTTCACAGTTTTTTGTTTTACTTGTTGCTCATCAAAAATAGATTCAAAGGAAAATCTCTAAAACTAAACATAACAAGTACACAAATATTCAGATTATAGACAAAAAGACAAAAAAAGGCCAATACAGTAGATTAGATGATAATTAAAACTGTAGCTGTGACAAACTTAACAAGTGATTTAGTAGAAACTCCCATGATGCTCCATCAACCACATGGAGTCAAGATGGAGCCACTTGCGTCTGACATGTATTATGATCAGCAACCCTTGTTTCAGTTTTATTTCAATGTTGAAGAAATTCATCTGCCTTTCATACTATATAGAGAAAGAATTCTTACAGCTGTCACAGCAAAGGAAAAACAAATGCGGTGAAATCTGATGCCTCCAAGACCTTTTTCCCAAACAATGTACATCCATTTTTAAAAAGACGACGAGCAACAACATTCTGCTCAGTTTGCAGAGTTTCAAATATGCCTGTTGGGTACAGCTGACCTGGACGGGCCTGCTTGCTGAAACACTCATGAATAACAGAGTAAAAAATAAGGTTTTGTTAAGGAATTTGTTGCTGCTGCATACCTGTAAAACCTATAGAATTACTGCAGGAACACAATTTCTTTTTTCCAAGGGTCCAATTCTTTCCTTCTCTCTACCCCTGCATTTATGGGGCCATTTGTAGTGGGAGTGGCCTAACTTCTAATCAGAGGGATCCAGAGGCATTCGCGAAGGCGTTCTGCGTCGCGGTGTGCTGCGGAGGAGAAGCACTTTACATGGGTTTGATCTGACACGCAGAAGTTTTGTCAGGGATTGCAGATGAGGACACAGGCGCAGACGCAGGACTCGGTAAGTACTCGTGTTTAAATTGCTCACACGAACACACAGTTACAACAGAACGAACCCGTAACAGGAACAGGAATCAGTGCGGTTAAATACCAGCCCGGTAATCAGCAACAGGTGAAACCACTGAAGCAAAATAAAACAAAACAGAGGAACAAAAACCGGAAACGTCAAAACCCCAGCTGAGCCGTCCTGGCCCTGAACCTGACAAGTTTACATTTAAATGTAAGTGCCTTGTTTTAATTTGACCTTTTTATAGTTAGAAAACGGTTGTTGTTAGGTATATTTGTGTGCTGGAAGCTCTATGCTAGCATAGCTGACTATTGATGACATCATCGAGTGGAAATGACGTCCGAATCTGGAGACACTAGTTTTCCAAAAGTCTCCATTTGGCGGGTTAAATGTACGGGTAGGGGGAAGGGTAGAAGTCAGATTGGGCCATATTGTTTCAGAATTTGGACGTCACTTCCATTCAATGACCGCACTAAAAGTCGCTGGTCAGCTATGCTAACACAGAGCTTTTAGCACTCAAATATACATGCAAACAGCAAGTTTCTAACTTTAGAATGCACCTACATGAAGAAAAACAATTCTCCGCAGCACAGCGCAACGCGGTTTACCTTCGCCATGGAGGGCTTAGTATCCCTCCACAGGGTTGGCCCTTGAAAAAGCTGTTGGACACCCTAGCACAACAAATGCCCCAACAAGATGAGGGGTAGGGAGAGGGGAATAATTTGGATTGGGCCTTAGTTTAAAATAGAAAATGAGAGGTGCTGTTGAGTGGAACAAAATCTTTCATTGGCACATATCTTTGCTTTTTGTGTGTTTATGTGGGTTATTTTTATTTTTTTTATTTTTAATTGACTGGGATTCGTGGTGGTTACATTAATTTAATCAATTGAATTAGATTAATTAAATATTCTAAACTTCATTAAATTCACTTTTTTTGGTAAAACAGACATAAACTGAGAGCTTACTGTCAGATCGTGGGATGGCATTAAAACAAGAATGAAAGTTAATGTCTTATGTCAAGTAGACAGACTGTCACACGACTCCAAAAAGAGATAAAGTTAGTCTTTTTAACAGAAAAAGGAAAGATGCAAGTATAAAAACTGGACAATTGGTTGTTCGAATGTTAAAAAAGAAGCCAAAAACTTCAGGAATTGTGCTAACAGCAATCATCTTTGTCAGAAATTGAAAACAAGCATGGAAGAATTGCTTAAAAGCAAAAAAAAAGTTGAAAGATATTCCAAAACCACAAAGAGAAAGTGATTGCAGCGCTTAAGCTCAGGTTGACTGTGAGTTTTTGAGATGACTGTAATTCATCTATTCAGAAATTATCTTTGTCATTTTTTTTAATGTCGATCATTGTACATCAATGGATTCTTTAACCTTGCAAGCGTTGATTTCAGCTTGACATTGGGCACTTTTGTTAAAAGAGCTGTACTCAATCAGAAGGGAAATATTGCAGAGTGTTCAAAACATCATCAAAACTGTGGCTCTGATGACTCAGCAAAAAGCAAAATCAGAGAAATGTTGCTTTTAAGGGTTAAGTATCACTTTTATATATTTTTGCAACAGATATTTTACATTTTGAAATCAAATTATGGTATCTTAGCAGGCAGAATATACAGTATCTTAAAGTTGAATAATGAAGTTGAGTGATGTTAGTGAAGAGGCATAGTTTCATCTTCTTGAAAGCCTCTGAAATGCTTAAAATCTTCAAAACTATTCTTAGCTTATCTTTGTGAGTCACAGAGCTTTGGCCTTGTGTTCACTTTTGAAAGGCTGAATGAATAAGTGTGACAAATGCTGGCTTAAACTGGTGAGAAAATCATCTTAAAACGTCCACGATTGAGTTTCTAGGAATCGGACTTTACAATGGATTCGCTGCATGTGCAATACGTAAGGGGCCGCCAACGTGCGCAACTAAAAAAAGAAAGACAAAAAAAACAAAAATCAGGAAACTTATATAAAATAGATTTTGAAGTTGTGAGCCAGAAACAATATAAACAAACCCCAGGCATTTGGAGAAGCTGGTTGACGCAATGTTGGCAGGATACTGCAATGTCACAACACTTGTTTTAAAAGAAAATGGTCAAAAAGGTGAAGCCAGTTAGAATCTGATCATCAAGGCTGCTATGGCATTTTTTTAAAATAACAAACCCTGATTTATAACCTAACCTTAAATTGCTACCCCAACACAGTTACCCGTATTATAAATCTATGATTCATAGATCTGCAAGGCCAAAAGGAGAATTTCAAACCAGGCTGTTAATTATATAATCCTCCTCCTGCTGTTTTTCAGCTAAATCAGGTGATTTAAAGTTTGGATTGACTGAAAATTATGGCGTATATTCTATGTCAAAAGTCCACGCAGAAATAATACATCTCTACGCACGTGTTATACATTACTCGCAGAAAATTCAGGAGCTTTCTGCTCCTGCGTGCTTGTATTTAAACCTCTCACGAGTAGAAAAAGTCCTCGCGTGCGTTAGCTGCTCCCTCGGGCATGAGTGATGGGTACGCCCTGGTAGAGTCTCAGTGAGAGCGTGCACTCGCGGACTCTGGTTCTGCTCGCAGAGAAACCGTCTGCGCGCAAGTGAAAAATGAGTTCTGACAATTGGGGCGGAGACAGAGGGCTGGACTGGCTTTCTTCTGATTGGTCATTTTGAGGATGACGACGCCTTCTAAACCCACGTAGACAGGAAGTTTAGGCTTGCAGCGGAGGCTATAGTCAACCGGCCATGCCGAAATACTGTCGGGAAAATTGCTTTATAGAACAGCTAAGACTTTAGAAATACAGTGTTTATCAGAAACACTTCTGATCATGCTTTGTAAACATTTATGAAAGAACATTGGAGCATTTCTCAGCATAAAGAACTTTTTTTTAATCGAGAACAATAGTCTGTATAGTTTATGCAAACTGTCCCTCTGGCTCTCTGTGCCTCAAAAAAAAAAACAAAAAACCCAAAAAACATGCATTTCCTCCTTCATCAGTTCACTGTGAGAGGTCATTTTTATACAGAATTTGCCGGTCCCATTCATAAATAAACACCTGCTCTGGAGGATGATTATCCTCCGGATATTTTGGCGCTGATTTCTTCATCAGAAACGCAACTAAACGGGATTGACCAAAATGTCCGCATGCGCACGCTCCCTGTGATTCAGCTTGCGCACACTCATCTCTCATGCCCGAGGGAGCACCTCACGCACGCGGAAGTAGACAGTCTCTCGCATGCAATAACGTTTTCTGCTCACGAGAGGTTTAAATACAAGCGCGCAGGACCACAAAGCGCATGCGATGCTCTGAATTGTCCGTGGGGAATGTGTGATACGTGCTTGGACTTTTGACATAGAATAAACGCCATAAAAAATACCTACTACAGGTGTTCATCAGAAGACAGGATGGAAAACAAGCACTATGGCAGCTGTCACATAATCATGGCTTCAAGCTGACGTAGGAGTGAAGAATGTAGGCAACCAAAGGGTGTTTGAAATCGAACTTGGCTAAATTAAAATCGACTACCAATTATTTATTTATTTATTCAGGCGTGACAACGTAACCCTGGCCACAGCAGTAAAGCTTGTTAAACACTAGGCTTATATTCTGCTAAAGATTATTTTTATAAAAGTAAATTACAATAATACTTTCACAGATAAATAAAATGTATATAATTTCTAGGGATGTGAATCTTACAACAGATCACGATTCGATTCAGATTCTTGGGGTGCCGATTCGATTCTGAATCGATTCTCGATTCAAAAATTTAAAACACAAAAGAAATCCTTTGATAAAGAAAAGGCATTGATTTATGATAACGTGCAAACTTATCTTATTCAGACTCTCCAGGATTTCGCGGCAGATTGTTATGATTGTTGCGGCCTGAAGTGCCTGATGTAGCTGCAGCTTTTGTGAAAAGTTGAAATGTTTTTGAATATATCATTTTTTTAAAAAGCGGCTAAAAAAATGTAATTATGAAATAAAAATCACATTCTCATATTCCATCTCTTTTTATTGGGCCACATGCACAAAGAAATAGAATCATCACCATATACAATGTTGTTGAGCTGTCATTTAAGCTGAATAGAAATGTGAAACACAAAATGAACTTTGGGTTTTCCTGCTCAAAATAACCCAAATATGTGTTAATTTACACATATTTTAGAGAAAAGTATTTTTCAGTGAAAATTTGAAAAAAAACTTCATAAACAGATGAATCCTCAGATGTTCTCAGAATCTTCCTCTTTATCTATTTCAAAAGCATCACTGCTGAGTTGCTGCAGACAAAGGCTTTGAGGAGTTGATCTGGTTTGAATGATCTGCTCTGTTTTAAAGAAGGTTCTCTCAGGTGTCTATAGGTTTGTTGTGGAGGAGGTTCTAGATGGAATTCTTTTCCTGCAGACTCCAAATTCTTCCTTTGTATTACCAGTTAAATGGTTCCAGATTTCCTGTTGTGCAGCATCTGTGCCCCGCGCCATATGACATACTGATCTGTACCTGTGCCCCACCCCGCCGTGTGCGCGCCCGGGGACAGTGGACCTTCCCTCCGCCGCGTGCACACAGCGCACGCTCACCCACGGGGTGAGCGTTCACGCGCATTTTGAAGAGAAAAAAGTCATAGAGCTATAGAAAGATAATGAAAGAGAGCACAGCTCCCGGAAAGGAGTCGGGAGGGAAACGGTCACGTGGTCATCCATGACTGTTGTCACGGTAGATTCACAAAGTTACAGTAGAGTTGCGAGGACAATAAAAAGCTGCAAGGTGCGTAACAAATTGTGGGTTTTTGACTGGATTTACATTAATAGTTGCAATCACAACATCACGGAATCACAAAGGGACGGATGATTTCAACAGTACGAAGCAGTGAAAAACTTTTCAAACTTTAAGGTCTGGGTGATGGGACGAGATATGAGCGCGAGCATTATAAGTGTTCCCAAAATATTTTATTTTACAGATTTTGCACACCGCCTATGTCAAACTCCTTACCGCAGGATCTCTAGAACCCGAAGTGCGCCCAAACATTTGCCTTTATTGATGGCGGGACACTAGGAATCTTTTTCTTCTCCCATGTTGTAGCGTAGCTCACACAAACTACGGTAGCTGTTTCGTGACAAACAAGCTAGTGTCAGGATTCTCCCATCTGGCACTACATCTGACCACCAGAGGGAGCTCTCACCTGAGATTTGACTTGACACTCTCTCTCTTCTCTCCCTCAGCCAATTTTACTCAGCTCATACTGAATCGTTAAAAATGAGAATCTAGATTTGAGTGTGAATCGCTTTTTCCCGACGCCCCTAATAAATTCAATTTCAAAACTCTTTGAATACAAACATTTCCGCAGGCATCATAAAACACATCCACTAAGTGCACAGATGGATAACTGGAGAGGAAACCTGTTAAATTGACAAAAACATAATGAGTCATCTGGAAAAAGAAAAGTTTGATGCAGCATCTCTGAGACTGGCATCAGTGTCAGTAAGCAAGAATGCAAAAAGAAGCTCATAGACAGCCTGCACAAAGTGAATCATACCTTTTTTTAAGTCAAGTCATTGACCTTGGCTGGGTTGTCTGCACGCTCAGCTGTTCACGCTCTTCACTCTTGCAAACACGGAATATAATGCGGCCTAAGGCAGCACTGTGCCAAACAGCAAAATCCAGACAGCTGGCTGAGGTCCCTGCATGGACTCATGCTCCATAGTTTTGTTTTTTTTTAGAAGAAAAAAATATATAATGAAAAGTTTTAATTTCTTTTGTGGAGAAAAACCCGTGCTATGGAATGAGCAACAACTCAATCTTAAAATGATTAGCATGCCACATATAACCAGCTCTCTCATTGGTCAGAATATAATGCATATGTCACAGTCTAACCCAGTGGTTCCCAAACTGGGGGGCGCGCCCCCTAGGGGGGGCGCAGAGGTATTGCAGGGGGGGCGCGGCAAGGCTACGGCTTCCCAGGTTAATTACAATGCTAGCATAACAGCATGGACACGTTTGTGACAGCGCTCCCAACTTCTGCATCTCAGCTTGTTACGAAGCTGGGGGGGGGCGTGTGCATGTGAGGAGCAGCGCGCTCTGAGAGGAGCGAGAGAGAGAGAGAGAGAGCGCGTGCTGCGGAGACAGAGAAAAAGGAGAGAGAAAGGAAAGGGGCTGGGCGCGCGCGCACGTTAGCGTGCAGAGAGTTGTTCTCGAGTTTGTCTGCAAGTTAAAGTAATAAAAGTTCAGTTCCTCTACAATAGCTAAGTATTCGGCTTCGCATGCTCCAAAGAATCTGATGATCCAGAAAGCTCGGCTCGGCTCCGCCCACCACCACAGCGGGTCGTCATCATCTGCTGCGCTTTGCAGCCGTGTGATTGACATTTATCTTCCGCCTTATTTTATTGAAATAAAATATTGCTTTTGCCCAAAAACAACTGCAAATAAATGCCACATTCCTGATTTAATTTAATAAAATGTCAGGCTAAAATTTCAAGGACGTTTAAGTTTATCTAAGACGGAGTTTTATATTATGCTTTATATTACGTGGGCACAGCTGCACGGCAGGAGGGAGTCTGCGCTTGTTTGAAGCCGTTCTGCTTTGGATTTAGGAAGATAAAGGCATTATTTTTTATTACTGAAGTACTGCAATAAGCACCGAAAAGGGAACCGAAACCGAAACCAAAGAACCGCGGGTAGCACCGAACCGCATCAGATCCCATCGGTGCCCAACCTATGTGAGATAGGTTTCTGCTGTGGCCTCGATCAAGACTAAATACAGATCAAAGCTGGACATTGAAAATGAACTAAGAGTAGCAGTCTCACAGCTGCAGCCCCGATTTGAGAAGATCTGCAGCATGAAGCAAGCCCACACCAGTCACTGAAAAGATGTGGATTCAAGATGCGGTTTTTGCAGAGTTAAATGTTCAGGATTTTGTTATTTTCTTCAGAGAGGTGGTAAACTGTAAAAGGCCACTTTCATGCAGGAATGAAGTACAAGAAGATGTGTTGAAAGCCATGAACACCATTACATTGTAAAATGTGATGATACATGATGCAGTGTCACTTTTAATAATTGTAAAGGTGATTTGTCTTTTTTTTAGTTTTGTTCAGGAAGACATTGCCGTTTTGTATGACTTACAATGTTAATTAAAGTCCAGTGGAATTTAGAAACAAAGGATTTGTATGTTTGTGTCTGTGTGTGTGGTGTGGTGTGGGGGGGTGAGGGGGCTCGAAAATATTTTAATCTTCAAAAAGGGGGGCCCTGCAGAAAAAAGTTTGGGAACCACTGGTCTAACCAATTACAGAGCTCAGGACCGGATTGCAAATACACAGGATATGCATCCATTAAGCAACATTCCCAAAAGAATTTATTACAATGTCTGCATATTTTCAAAACACTTCCCGTTAGTTTGGTTTTCAGTTATGTTCTTGGCTTTGATCAGTTATCCTCTGTTATCCAGTCTATCTGGTCTGTCTATTTTCTTCCTTGTCTTGACCTAAGCTCACATCTCAGAACTTTGGACCCACTTGTTTCCCTCAGGTACCTTTGCCTCTGACTTATCTCACCACTGTATCTCTGTCCCACGGTTTCCCCTTCAGTTTTTGATCTCTGCGCTATACCCTTCTTGGGTTTCTCTGCCTTTGTTGAACACTCTCAGACACCTGGAGAACATTGACTTATCTTTATCTTTGTAATTAATAGTAGATATATTTGTGACTTATCTATATCTTTGTAACGTATATAGATAAATATGCAACTTATCTACCGGTATATATGACTTTTCTTTACATTGTAAATTATCTTACATATGTGACTTTTCTACATCTTATTAAACTATCTATATCTTTGTAACTTATCTACATCTTCGTCTTATTTATATACATATGTGACTTATCTATATATTTCTTGACTATATATTTGTGACTTATCTATATCTTTGTCACGTCTATAGATAAATATGCAACTTATCTACCGGTATATATGACTTTTCTTTAAATTTGTAACTTTTCTTACATATGTGATATCTTTGTAACCTCTCTCTATCTTTGTGATTTATCTATATCTTTTTGACAAATCTATATATTTGTCCGAGATAAAACAGCCAATAAAGGTACACTGAATAATAGAGGATAACTGACCGAAACCCAAACTTAACTGAAAAATCATACTAAAGGATTTTATCCTCACATCCATCTTTTCTGATCAAATTGCCTGCATCAAAATATTTGCAAAAAGTAAAATTTCAACTCAGAAGTGAACTTCCTGATCCCGTATCCTCCTGCCAGGTTCACAAACAATCGAAGCCCAGGAAACATAACAAAATACTGTTCAGTCCTGAAACTACGAGTGTGTTAAGAGACAAAGGAAGACCTCGGTGTGATGAGTCTCAAATATCTAATTATATGGAGCTGTACCGTGAGGTGTAGTGCTGCCAGACAAACCTCTGTTTTGGTCCCAGCGTATCCACTAACCCTCTTGTGCTCCACCCACTACTTTTCCGACCATATTCACACTTCAGTCATGCGTTTGAGGCCTAATGTAGAGCCTGGTGTGGTTAACGCGGATGACAAAAAACAAGTTGAACATGATTTTTCCTGATTGGGTTTGTTAAAAAACTATGTGCATAATCCATTTAGCACCAGGCCTCTGACGAATTTGGATCAACGCGGTGCACTTAATGTGATTTTATCACACTTGAAGCAGGATTGCGGTGGCAGTTTTGCGTTCCTATTTTGCATGTCTGAAAGGCAGGTGAGAACTGACAGAACTTAACGCATAAATGGCTGCAGTCGTTCCCTCAATTAGGAGACGTTGATACAATGAAAAGAGACAAAAAGCAATCTGTCTGCTCATGAAGAGACTCCTGACTGCCAGAGGCAAAGATTATTGAGGCATAGGCTATCAGATATCTAGTGTTGCGCTTTTGGATAAGTTAAGGGCTGTTTTACTATTCATGGTAATTAAAGCTGACGATAATTATGTTACCAGCAGTAAACTGGGTTTTATGACTGAATGCATTAAAATTGTCTTTTTGATTCAACTCTCAAATTGCAATATTTATTAAATTGTGATTCAACGAGAAAGCATTGCAAAGCTATTTCAAACATGCAATCAGAAAGCACTTTGCATTTAGAATTAATTAAACCTGTTGTCTCCTTCTTCCACTAAGAAGCTAAGGCGGCCTCACACCACAGAGAGGTGATGTCTCTGGCATGTCTTTGTTTGCCTTGATACTTCCTCCCTTAACACCTCTTGAGTGCAAAGCCATTCTAACAGGATCATTTTCACAGATCAGCTATGAGTTTCATTACTTTAAAGTCCCAACTATATTTTTATCTTCTGTGAAATCCTTCCCAGTCGTCTTTTACTTGATTGCGCATTTTTCAGCCAAAATCAAACAGCCTGTTTCGTTTTTTTAAAACATATTGCCAGCAGCGCAGCAAGAGGTCATTAGAAGTTGACACATTTGTTAGCACTCTCTCCCACTAGCTTACAGCCCCTCAGTTTCAGTTTAGTTCAGTATCATCTCATACTTTGTTCTGTACCCTGTTTCTTCTAATGTTGCTTCTTGTTCCAGCTTTGTTGCAGTTTGTCTTAAATTAAGTTAGTCATGTCAGTTGATATTAATATAGATATTTATTTTGACTGAGTAGCTTATGAGTCGAAACACAGCGGGAGCGACGGAAAAATCAGCTCCCAAAAGCAAAAGTCCCACAACTTATTCCAATACTTCCTTCTAAAGCAACTGTCAATTATCATTAAGTTCTCGTTTTCTCCTGGAGTCAAATTTTACTTACGTAAAGGACACTTTCCAAATGTTGCAAAGATGTAACTGCTTTCAGAAACAAACAGCACCATTGACAGCATGCTGGGTATGAGTGTTTCTGCAGTGAAAATTCCAAGCCTACAATAATGTAATAAACACTCTCTAAACCTCTCTGCAGCATTTTTATGGATGGAAAAAAAAAAAAAACCCACAAAGATGAAATATGTTATGCAGCAAGAGAGAGAAGCAAACAGCCTGGCTGTAGAGGAGAACGACTGGCATGCTGGTATCCCGAAGTGCAATGGCAGATGCTTCTCTGGGCAAGAGTAGAAGGAGAAGAGCTTTTTCTCCATAATGATTAATCAACATCAATTTAGGTCAGCAGTCCTACAGAGAGAAGAAGAGCGTTCCTCTTAGGAGCTTTGAACCTTCTGCTCTAAGGCCACAGACAGCTCCCAGGAGTACAAATTACAAGTACTAATGTCTTCAAGTACTATTCATATCTCTTGATTTTTTATTTTTTGTGGTGTCATGCATGCGTGTGGATGTTTTCCAGATGTTGATGGTGTCCTGTCTAGAGGTCGAGAAAGATAAGCCTTTTTTCAAACAGGTTTAATTTTGGTAAATGATCATTAAAAGAGATAGCGAAGACTGCTGACTTTTGAAGAGGGCACAGCCTTATGGGTAACATTCTAACATTTAAGCTGTTGAAAGTCAAAAAAAAGATTTTAAATAAGTCTGGAAAAGCTTTGTGTAGCTCTCAAGTCCTGACATATTCGTTTGAATTTACATTGAAATTCTAATCCATACGTTTTACAATGACTGCTGGTTAAATTTGTCATTGGACTTCTAAAAGTTCCCACGTTGCCTTTTGTGCGCATGAAACATAAGTCAGTCTTATTCATATATTCCATTAACCTGCAGACCAATTCCAAGGCATAGCCGTAGACCAACACATTCTCACTTCCCACTCGTCATATATAGACGTATGGTTCGGACCTCCTCCGTGTCACTTTTTGGGTGTCCGCAACTCGTTGTTTTTTGACATACTGGCTGTTCCCATTAAATCAGGGGTCCCCAACATCTGGGCGGAAACTGGTATCGGTCCCAGGGCCACAGACATGAAAAATGAAACAATGCATACTCAATCAGAAACGTTCGAAGATTTTAAAAACTAATGTGCAACTGAACAGTGACTTGAAAAGTGACAGCATTTCTGAGCTGGAATGAACTTTAGCAGGAGGAGTGGATCTGGCCCAAACTGGTCCAATATATTAAACTGAATTTTTATCCAAAGAAATCATTAAAATGTGTATAATAAAACAATTACACAAAATTCAACCAAACTGTAACTATTCTTTCTGGATTGTCTACCATTGTGATCCCAGTGAGAGAAATAAAATTTTGTACGCCAAACCAAACTTTGTTGACTTCTGGAGATAAAGTTTGTGCTTTGACCTAAAAAAAGAAGACACTCAGTCATGACAACATCATTTGTTAGGACAGCATGGAAAACAAATGAGTTTGGAGACCTTGAACCAAGACAACAGTCAAGCCACATACCTGAGCCTCTGCGTTAGGATCGAAAGTAAGACCAGACTGCATTTTACTTTTGTTTAGAAAGATGGTTTTAAAGGTTTTTTTGGGGATATTTTTTATAGTTTAAGGACACCTTCAAGAAATGAATCTAGTCTAAACTAATTCTCAAAAAATCAAAAAGCTTTACCCAGAACCCTCCAACCTCACTGTATACGTGTATAAGAAATAAAAAGTTAAAACAAACTAATGTTATCTGATATGTCCTTTAGTATTTTATTTGATGAATGCCAGTGTACGACTGAACACGTACAGAATAACAAATCAAGTCTAGGATTAAATCAAACGAGGAACTTCTCACGATTTGGTGCTTATGTTTTGTCATGTTCTGTTTTCCCTGTCAGTTTCTCCATGTTCAGGTTAATCATCCACAGCTGTCTTCATTTAGTTAATCAACCTCAGTGTATTTAAGTGTTTGGTTTTCAGTTCTCATTGTCAGGTCATCTGCTCATTTATGTTCTGGCACCTCACTGGTTTGTTCTCCTGGTTTTGTCCTGTTTAAGTTGTTTTAGTAAACATTTATGTTTCTGCCACCAAGTCTGGTCTCCTGCATTTGGGTCCTCCACCGCAATCCCTGACAGAACTGACATTAATTCCAACCTGCGACCTTGTTTTTATTTTGTTGTAAACTGCTAAATGTTTGTGACAATGATTTTACACTCACCACATAGAAAACTTTGCATTAATATAAGTAACATAAACTTAAACGATAAAAAAATGTTTGCTCACATGTTTTTTCCAATTATTTTCCGATAGTTTTACTCATTTTGATCTAGATTATAGAAATAAACAAAATAAAGAATTATTTCAGCTCCAGAGATATGAATATGAAAGACTGACTGAAGGGTCATTATCATGGGTCTCATTCAAGAATCCAATTTAAATTGATAAAATATTAACAGAACTCCTTAAAAAAGCATTCCAAGTAGCGTTTTAACTATGATTATGAAGTTTTTAACCAAAATCCCACAACCTAAATGTCTTAAAAAGCTATTTTCATGTTGATCTTTCATCTGAGGGGGTGTGGCTTTTGGAGTTGAGCTGAGCAGCCCCGCCCCTGATACCCCCTGTCTTCTGATGATAGCTCTCTATCTCGCTAGCGTAAATCTTCACTGCTTTCTGCAACAGTTTGATTGACAGCGATTTAAAAGAAAAATGAAAAATCAAAATGGTTTCTTATTGCATTTGTTCTTTCATTAGAAAAATGCCACACATACATGGTAAAAATAAAAAAATCTCATCAGAGGGGGACTTTAAAAACTTCAAATAAATGTAAGAAAAATCATTGTACATAAATCAATCAAAACAGAACAAAAAAGGAACAAAGATTCTGACTTTTTTAAGTGTCATACCTCGTATTGGAGGAGGCTGTAGGTGGACAGACAGTTGTTCTTTCCTGTCATGTTTAGACATTGATGCAGCCTGAGAGGCCTCCGTCATTCTTTCAGAGCAGTAGAGACTGTTAGAACTGTCTTTTTTCCATCGCAAAAAATGTAGATCTAACGGACCCCCACCAAGAAAGCTGCATAATCCTAAAACAAAAGCCATATCTGCCAGTTGTAAAGGCATACGGATGAACACCTCACTAAGCGTTTTACCCTTGGACCCATCTGCACATGTACTATGAAAACTTGCTTAAAATGTAGGGATTCTTAGACTGAGATAATTAAAGTAAATAATAAAACTTGTGTACTAAACTAAATGTGTTGTCACAGAGATGCCGGATTTATTATTTGCATATATATTTTTATAATAACCCTGCAAACACAATAAAATGTATAACTGAAGTCATTAAGGGTCAGTAGTCATTGAAATAAATGTCATTTGGCACAAAAAACCAGTGCATTCCATCGCCATGACGACACAAGCTGCCACATTCACTTTGAGAGTGCACCTAATTACACACTATAAAAATCTGTTTGCTACCAAACCTCAACAGGGGAAGCGTTAATATTACTGTTTATGATATGACATTTGACATTTCCTTTTGCTTTTATTGTCATTTATTGTGCTTAAACAGTGATATTTATATGCTGGAGTATGAATATGTTTTTTACACACATAGAAAAGACTCAAAGACGAAAACCAAAAAATGTAGGGAATGGACTAGATTTTAGATGGAAGTGATGTGGGGATCTGCTCTGAGTCCCTTCCTGTTTGCTATAGGGATGGACAGACTGACCGATGAGGTTAAACAGGAATTACCATAGACTTGATGTTTGCAGATGATATTGTGATTTGTAGTGGAAGCAGGGAACAGGTGGAGGAAAAACTGGAAAGATATGTTTGTCCTGGAGATGTGATAAATGAAGGCAAGATGGAGTGTAATGTATGTATGTGAATGAGATGGACCCACGAGGAAGAGTGAGGTTACAGACAGAAGAGATACAGAAGGTGGAGGATTTGAATTATCTAGGTTAGTCAAGAGAGTAGAGAGTGTGAAGAAGCAAGTGCAATGAGTGGAGAAAAGTGTCAGGTGTGATAGAAGAGTTTAAGCTCAAATGAAAGGACATGTGAACAAAACTGTGCAGAGCAGCCTTGTTGTTGTTTGGCCTAGAGACAGTGGGACTGAGGGAAAAACAGGAAGCAGAGCTGGAGGTAACAGAGATAAAGATCCAATAGTACGGACATGACCGGAGAGACTTTGAACATATTGACAGCTAGTTCCACGTGCAGCAGGTTTATTAGCTCAGACAGGAACTAAGCACGGCTTAAAGTCCACATAACTAAATCGGGTTCAGACAGGAAGAGCTCAGTCACAAGTATGTGAGCATCAAAGAAGATACTAGATTTTTCAGGCGAAGGACAGGGCAGGCGGCAAGCAATCAGAGATAAAGCATGGTCAGGTACACAGAAGATCAGCTCCAGATAGAAAAACGCTCGGTAATGCAGGCAAGGCAGCGTAAACAATACTTCGTACACAGTGAGGCTCTGTGCTTTGCTTATGTTTTATCTGGGTGATAATCAATGAGTGTCAGCTGAGTGGCATCCAAGGAGTGTGCGCTGAGGTTGCTGGGAGATATAGTGTGTTCAATACCCTGGAGATGGCTCCTGCCAGTGACCAGAAGGGAAAGACAGAACTCTGACTCCTGACAATGTGTCTACAGCTGCTAGGCTAGAGGTTTAGAGAAAGACCAAAGAGGAGGTTTATGGATGCAGTGAATGAAGACACAAATGTAACTGGTGTTAGATTAAAGGATGCAGAAGACAGACGAAACTATAGGATATTCTTTCTGTATGAATCTAGACCTTCAAAAGGCAGAACTTTGTCAACTCAAACTAATGTTTTATTTCTCTTCTATCTTTTAGTCTGAAAATCTGAATACTTCTTACTTAAGCCATCACCACACTTGTTTGACCTGCTGCATTTGAAAAGTCCTTGAAAAGAATACTTAGTTTTGAAGTAGAAATCTCAAACCTGAGTGTCATCAGAAGGTGATGGCAGAAGCTATAAAAGGGCATTCTAAGCCTCAATAAACCACAGCAATGAACTGCTGAAAAAAGAAATTCCAATCATCATTGCTAATGCATTGAAGGAGGTGGAGAAGGACATTTCTGGAAGGACAAGGTTCTACATGGTAAGAGCCACTCACACACTGAAGTGTGATAATGCTCGAGAGACAATTAAACGCCTCACACCGAGGTGTTAGATGGAGACAGGCCTCGCCAAGAGGATGGAATGTTGTACCACAGAGTTTGTGACAAGTGTTGCTGAGCTTCCACCTAAACCTCAGAGGAAACCACTCACATGAGGTGGTCAACAACACAAATATGGTTTTCTGTTCAGGTACAGAAAAGCTACATTTCTGCGCTTTTGGAAGATGAATGAAAAGAGCAGCCATGTTTAGTCAATAAACCATCAATACTTGCTTCCGCTCTCAGTCTATCCTTCTGTTTTTGTCTTGCAAAAATGCTACCCCCTCTCCTCTGCTTTCCTAACAGGGGCTTCTCTTCCCATCCCGCTCCCCCTCGTATCCCGTGGGCCATCGGGATTCATTACAGGTCGGGCTGATTCATGGCTCAGTCTCACATCATTGCAGAGCTTGGTGGGAAGCTTATAAATCTGCAGCTCCACGGCGGCGAGCACGCACGAGCACACGCACACTTCTGCCGTCCAATAAAACACCGGCTGCATGTGTATATCAGCATATCAAATACGGGGCTGTATGAAGACGGAGGCTGAATTCGGACACACAATATTAGCAGACTTTTCTCGCAGCAGGTCGTTCCACCCACCCTTCTGCGGGCTTGTGTGTCTTGTTCCATTGGTTTGCGGAGAGCGGCTCCCAGCTTCATAACGAGTAGGGGGCTTAAAGTCCCCGTGTTGCACAGACACTGCAAATAATGATTATTTTTCCATCTGCGTTTGTGTGTGTGCGAGAAGAGGGAAAAAAAAAAGATCAATGGTAGCAGTGTAGTGCATAAAGCAGCTGCAGCTTTGCAGAAGCACAATTTATGTTTGTATGAATTTATTTTGGAGGCAGTAGACAGAGCTGCAAACTAAATTATTTACTGCATTTCTATGCATTTAATAAAGTCCGCTGTGTGCCTACAGGGTTACGACCAAACTCCAGAATAAAGAGATCGATATCATTATTAGATCTACTAGTGTTTTTCCTGTTTACCTTTAATTTAGATTGAAATGTCTGGATTATGGCTGAAATCATCGTTCACTAAGACAAAGGTTTTACGAGACTCAAGGGAGGACAGAGGTCAGTAATTAGATGCATGCAGGAGCTGCATTCATCAGAGGAAAAAACGGCTTTTTTTCACCAGGTCTTTCATTTTTAAAAGATATTAGGTATATTTTAAAAATTATGATGATTTCCTTTATGCTACGGCCTTAGGAGTGCATGTTCAAGTAAGTATTTCCGATAAAAAGTCATGTGTTCAAAACTTTTACCTTCACTATATGACACCAAGTCTTTCATACATCAGAATAGAGTTGGGAGAGAAAGAGTCCTGAGCAAGATTTAGGAGATTTGATAAGTCATTTTGCACCAAGCCTCTTCCAACCGTAGGTACATGAGCTAGTATTGGATAAGGACAGTCCAGTGTGAAAGAGCATTCTTGAACGCTCTTCACATGCCTGGTGTGAACGGAACATTATGCTTTTTGATGGTTTCCAGTGGTAGTATCAAATAATACATTTTGTTTTAAATGAATAAAAAAAGATTAAATAAAAAGGAAATAATATTGTTTTGAGTTCCACTGCAATTATCTTTTGATCTAATGAGATTATATTGATGTTCTCACTGATCTATTTTAAGTCAAAATCCCTAAAGTCCTGAATGACAATTTTTTTTTTTTAATTGTTCCCATTAGTATTATGATTATGAAGTTTTTAACCAAAATCCCACAAACTAAATGTCGTAAAAAGTCTTTTTTCTCTTTGATATGAAGCTTCTGTAACCAAAATATTCCTCTGAGGTTGGTGTGGCTTTAGGTGCTAAGCAGCGTAGCTCCGCCCCTGATCCCCTCCGTCTTATTATTATAGCTATGTATCTCGCTAGCGTAAATCTTCACCGCTGCTACATAAAACTGTCCAGCCGCATGGTTTTGAGCCCCATGTCAGCTCGAACGAGGAAGTGAGGAGCTTCGTGGACCGAACTTCCTCCAAAATCCTGATTCTTTCTCCTTCTAGTTCACCAAAGACTTTTTTAGTGCAGCAGAGCTGTTGTGACGTAAAGAAGGTTCATTCATTCAAACAGAGCCGGTCTGTGACAGTTTGATTGACAGCGATGAAAAACGAGAAGTACTCGGAAATGAAAAAACTCAATGATTTCTTATTACATGTATTCTCTTTCATAAAAAAAATGCCACAGACACATGTTTAAAACTCAAAAAACACGATTTTATACCAGTTATTTTCTAGGTTATAGCTTGTGCAGGATGGCAGTGGTTTTCCTCTGAGTTGAGGGCAGGACTGTTAGAAGCAAGCCTAACCATGATCCCCTTGTTTACACTTCCTTCTTCTAGCTTACAGCCCCTCACAACCCCAAGCTAACATCAAGTGGTGCAGCAAAAAATGGTGAGCAGTCTCAGAGTTATCCAGCCTAACAGTTACGCGCCAGATGGCAGCTCGAGCGGCAAAACCAAAGACGGATCTTTTTGTCTGCAGGTGGATCCATTGGAGTTTAGTTGCTTTTTATGTAACAACTTAAAAACTTTTACAAACAGCGTATTTTCATCTGCTCCTAATTCATCAAAATGTGAATAAAGAAAAACTCAAAAATGCAGTTTTAATCCTAATACTGGTTTATATATATCCACCAATATGAGAAAAATACTACAAGAATATTTACAAAAAGAAAAAAAAATGATTTGTTTTGGTGGGTCTTTAAAATTTTTAAAATCTTTTTCAACAAACTATGTTTTTCCCCCTTAATCTACCAAGGTTTATTCTTTCTTCATCCTTTCCAACATTACCCACCTTTTCATTTATATATTTTTAAATACTACATGGGCAGTTGCAGAAGGTTCAATAATATTTGGGACTTTTGTGTATTCTTAGATGTTCTGCAGCTCATTCAGCATCTACAATTTAACTTTGCAGCTTTTGGAATCCTGACAAACTTTTTAGCAATTTTAGCATTTTATGGTTATGTTTGACTTCCTTCAACTAATTTAGAATCCGGAAATGAACATAAAAGTCTTAACAATCATTACGGCTTTTATAACACCATTATCATTTCTGCAGATCTGCAATAATTAATCTTGTAGAACTGTTCTTTTTCTTCTTAATCTTCTTAGTTCGGTGCATTGTAAATTAAAAGTATTACATAAAATTGGAGTGTTGCAGGATTGTGTGGGTGTGTGCGTGCATGTGTGCGCCATGAAAGAATAATTGTGAGGAATATGAGCCAACGGAGGCCTCGACAGGGTGTGCCAGATCTTAAGGAGATGTAAACAGAGAGAGTCGATGTATCATCCTGAAGTCACTGAGCTCACCGAATGTCTCGCACGTCTTAAACACCACCTACACACATCCTGCGTCTTTTTTCCTCTCCGTTACACGTTCCCTTACTCCTTTCACTTCCTATAATTAACCCCTCCTTCCAACTTCTCCCCTAAGGCTTGCAGAAATGTGTGCCAAAGCTCTGAAACACACATTTTCTTTTGCTAAAAAGCCCCTGCAGACTGGCAGTGCTCTGCACACTCGCCAGCAGAACTTTGAACATGATTTGATTTATTCTTTAAGAAATGCATCACACCATCCAAAAAAAAAGGCAGTTTCTGGAAACAGTGTTAGGACTGAAAGAGGTACATGTGCTCGTATAGATGCTGCTGTATTCATATTTGATGCTCATTTATTAAAACACGATAACTAGAAATCATTGGAATTTTTAGCACACTTATTTTTTACTTGTATTATTTTTAACAGTTTTGCTGAGAACATTCATAAACGTTCAAACCACAAATCCATCTTTATAATAGAATGTTCTACACGGAAAAATATCAATATTAATTTAACACTGAGAATTTCAGATCTTTTCTATCTTTTGGAATCGGTTCCGACCTTTACATTATTGTTATGATTCAACAGTACGGTTGTCTGCTGTTGTTGTTCGGTGATGTGACAAGTAAATGCTAAAAAGCAACAGTTCTTATAAAGGCTTTCATTAAACTTATAGAGAATGGCAGAATTCTAACACTAATTCTGCCTGTCCTTTATGATTTACTTTCATAGATATGCTAAAAGAATCTAAACTTTGAAAAATAAGAAGATAAATCCTTCCAGGAAAGGTCTATAGTTGATGGTAAACAGTAGACTAAAGCTTGAGAATGGTTTAAATTATTAGCAGAGGCAGCCTTGGGTTTGCATTTTTACTGCCAAGTCTTTGAATTTAATTTTGAGCTGCAAATGCTTAACAAAATAATCAGTTATGTGAACTGACTTTTTAAAGCCGGTTTTAGAAGTTTGGAACTACTTTTCATTAATCATTCCAAATCAGGAAAAAAAAATATATATATATATTCATTACATTTCAAAAGGTCAATCAGACAGTCTGAAGCATCGTTATTACAATCAGCAGCAGGATAATTGTGAAAGAAAACACAATGTGAAAAATTGGTGTTTATGGAAAAACAAAAGGTTTGACAAAATGAATTACAAGAAAACTTGAAACTTAACGTTGTTGTTTTGTTCTGTAGGGAAAACAAAGGAAAACTAAAAAGGATCAAACCTTAAACTGAACCCTGTGGTACACCACATTTAATGCGTTCAAAGGAAGATTTGAAATGATCAAATCTAAAACTGAACCCTGTGGAACACCACGTGTAGCGAGAAAAGATGGATGGATGGATGATAGTTTCTTTAAACAATAATGCAGAAATTAAAACATTTAAACCTGTCGTCCATCTTGAGAGAAGGCTAACAGGACCCATAAGAGCAAAAGTTGTAAAATTGTTTCGTAACAGGTGCAGATGTCTTGCACCCGAATGAAAAATACAAACCTCCTTCTTGGTGTACATAAAAATTGCTTTTAGGATTTCATCTGTATGCAGCCCAAAATCATTGATAGTATTTTGTTAAATGTTTTTCCTCCCTATCATATAGTTTAACATGGGTCAACATAAACTCCACTTCGATTTTCTTCTTATTAAAATTAAGATAATAGGCTAAAAAAATATAAAAACAAGCCGATTTTTATTAATATCCAAACAGCATTAAGGAAAACGCAAATTTGTTTAAATATGATAAAAAAAGTGACTTTGAATGAGTTTTTTTTTTAAACTGAAAAAAAAGTAATTTTCTGTTGAAAGAAACCATCCTTCCCACCATCATCACATTCACAAACACAAACCAATATTAAAGATGCAGCAATCAGATACTTGTATCAGATTTCAGCCCAAAATTGACTGAATAGCTTGATTGAATACTGGATAACAAAGTCCATCTGTGCTGACTGTCTCTTCACTCCAGCCATATATTAAGATTGCGCATCGTGTTTCGAGATTAACAACATGGACGAAGCTTACGTCAGCTGTATGGAGGTATTTCATCCTGCTCATGCCATCAGTTTGACAGCCACTTCAATATTTACAAAGAAAAATGCAGCCAAATGTGATGGAAGGACCATAAAGCACATAACAGCAACCATAAATAATGAACAAACGGCTGAAGAGGAGCGAGAGTTGAGGGTGATGGTGACCTCAGAGAAAGCAAAGAAGCTCCAGAAATTACAGAAGGGAGAAAATCTGAAGGTGAAAGTGAATATCTTTTCCAAGCATTCCACCTCTATGTGATAACCAGAAGACACGTGGAGATTTTAAGATTGGACAGTGACTTTTCGAAGCTAAAATCAAAAAGGCTTTTTTTTTTCACACAAGCTGAATTCACACCCATAAAGCAGTTTCCAAACAAGCAAATTCTAAATTTAATTTAAAATAATTTGTATAAGTTGGTTGTAGCAACAGGAAAATTCAATTTCACGCCCAGATCTGCTGCTTTTAATAACATTAAATTTTATTTTGGAGAGAAAACACATCCTAATCTTTGATAACTCAGCTTTTCTGTGTATTTTTTTGATGTGGTGCTTATTTCATATACTTTAATTCTTTTGCTTTGACTTGTTTTAACTTTCCTGTTCTTACTTTTGTAGGGATCACAGGTAGAAATTGACATAATTTGCTTTTACCTAGCACAATACATCTTTTTATGATTCATGAGATCAACGTCTTTTGTGTATTGTCCCTTGTTTTAAATAAATGAACTCTCATACTGCATTCACACCGGATGCCATTCGCACGCCAGGGACTCAACTTTTGGCACGTAACAATTTCAGTCACTCGATCAAAGGGTAGAAATAAAGATTCAACATGGCCGCTAGAAGCGAGAATTTTCATCCTGAACCTAACCTGCCGGGCCGGCTGTGTTGCCGGAGACTGTCCTGGTTACTGTTGGGCAAAGGTGGAATACACCCTGGACAGGTTACCAACCGGTCACAGAGCCCATAGAGCTGGAGCGATTGCGCCCGCTATGCTAGCCAGTCACATGGTAGACAGCGTAGTAAGCTAGCAAGCGGTGCTGCCCAATGTCCGGCAGAGCTTTCAGGGTTGCTGGTCCCTGTGTGTTTAATATGCTGGCCGTTTGATAACTGGTGGTTGGCTTCAGCCAAAGGTACCACTATAGCGGGTGTGACCGCTTCAGCTCCATGGGCTTATGATGTTTTTCCTATTTTCATCAGGACAATGATAAAAAATTATTTCTTTTTTTTATTTTTCATTTAACCGGCCACAGACGGAAACGATGTTGAGAGCCTGAGTGATCTGATGAACCCAGACATGGTGACAAGCTTTTCAGCACTTCTATAGAGCTCTCAAAACATATTAACCCAAGCTACTCGCTCAACATCATCTATGTTTTCCATGATGTGACAACTAATGAATTCCAGAAAAACATAGGCGGTTTCTCAGTGGCCGGGGCGTCGAGCAGTAAATTTGATGCATGTGAAAAGAGAGGCAGCATATGGGAATTTAACATGTGATCCAATTAAAATGTGTTCTTAATTCAAATAAAGACACAAATATCTTAAGTCATTCTAAAAGTGAAGCTAAAAAACTTTTTTTGCCACTTCTGACATCATGATCCCCCAAGAAAGTTTGGATAAATAATTTAGAAGTTCAAAAACTACAAACTGGAGCAAAAAATGTATAATAATTACAAAAATAGTAAAAATATCAAAAAAACGCAAAAAATCCCACTCCAATTATCTTGGAATCTATTGTTAAAGCATGCCGTTTTTGGACAAAATTTAAAAAGTTGTGTTGTTTATCCCGGGTTTAGTTAATATATGCTGACCCTGTTTGTTCCATTCCTACCAATGGTAGTAGATCTGTTCTGTTTCCTTCACAACGCTCAGTCCAGTTAGGCTGTCCTCAATCCCCAGTTCTCTTTGCTTTTTCATTGGAACCCCTTGCCAGAAAAATAAAAGCACATTCAAGAGCTCTTCAAGTTTCAGGACCAGAAACCCCTTATTAGGTTATATGCTGACGATGTAATTATTTATTTGTGGAACATAGAAGAATCAATTCCCCGCCCTCTTGATTTTATCACTTCTTTTGATAGCGTATCTGGATACACTATTAATTGGTCAAAAAGTGAATTCATGCCCCTCTCCACTACATACACTGCAGGTTTTCATGAAAATGTTCAATTTAAGTTGGTTGACGACCATTTACACTATCTTGGTTTGGTCATTAATAAAAATCCTAAATTAATATTTAATCAAATTTAGCTGAATTTGTACTTAAATTTAAGCAAGATAGTGAAACCTGGAAAATTATTTCCCTGTCAATGATTAGTCATATAAATTCTATAAAAATGATCTCTCTTCCCAGATTTCTATATTTATGTCAAAATCTCCCAAATTACCTTACTTTGGCCTTCTTCAAGATCGCGATTCAAGTTTCCTCAACTCCTGATTGCTTGAAATAAACCATTTCATTCATTCATTCAGTCGTTCATTCATTCATTTATTCATTCATACAAGTTGTGGGCAGAACTGTTGGCACAGAGTCACCATGTACCCATTTCCCATCATCCATTTCCGCTAAATTCCAGCACATCAAAACCCCAACACAGCATTATTTAAGCTATCCATGCAATTTTAGCCAGATGCTAGCTCAGGGAGGGAAAATACAGACGTCCATGGATGTGTTAGTCTGGAGGTGGATGCATCAGAATGGAGCGGAGCAGGGAGCCTGTGGCCCACAAACTGTAACATGTCACTGCTACACGGTTTTTTCAAATGTTTTTTTTTCATCCGTTCCTCAATGATTTGAACAAAGAAATACCCAGAAATCCATTTTCTTTATGTCCTCCATTGTGAGAAAAAAATGCCACAGGAACAAGTTAAGTGAAGTGAGTCTTTTAAGAGTGTTTGTTATGTTTCAGTGTAATAGTAATACTATGTACATTTATTCTGAGTCGAATATCCATAATTTTCCTTATATTTGGATTAAAATGTTTCCACCTGTTTTCATTTGAACTCAGTTTATTTCTCCAATTTCCGATTCGTTCTTTTTGTTTTCCATTTGTAATATTTCAGTTTTTACAAACTTCCATGGAAATCCATTTATCACACTTTGTGTCTCCAAAGCAATCGGCTTGATGAAGTTTACGATTCGTAACCCCCATGACTGCTTTCAGAAGGTTTTGACTGACAGCTGAGAAGAGAGTGAAACCAAAGCCGCCGTAATGATGAAGAATGAATCCCTTTCAGAAATAAAGCTTACATTTTTATAGAAAATAATGGAAACTTTCAACCAGGCGGTGAGTCAGCGCAAAAGGTGGCGCTCACGGATGTGTTCGGATGCTTTTTTTGCGGCCAGAAGGAAACAACAAAACGCTGCGCGGGCAATAAACGACACAACACCCCATCATGAGAGTAAGGAAAGGAGAGACGTAAAAATGGAAGGGGGGAAAGGAGAGAAATGGGGCAGTAAAGAGATATTAGAGCAAATGCTTGAAGAAGAAATATCGCTGAAATATTGCTTAGGCTGGGCTTCACAGGGAGAGCTGCAATGAGGCGAGAACCCAGTACTGATTTGTGAAAAGCCTTTGCATTATGCAGGCTGATATTAAACGGCTCACACAGCCGACAGCTGTAATGGAGGAGCTTGCAAAAAGATATATGTGTGCGTTAAGGTCTAATTTATGCGGAAAAAAGCCCAATCCACGGTGAACGTGAACAGAAAATGAGAAGCGTTCATTAAAACCACTATGAGGAAGTGGCTGCTGAAACAACAGCAACCTAATTAAACCATACAATACTCATTTTTTTTAAGTAACGAAAGTTTTAAATCACCTTTGTTTTCGTAATGCTATCCCCTTTATTATTTTACCAATTTCTGCACACATTTCTGCATATTATTTTTTTTCAGATGCCATTATATTATTTTCAAACCAAAAAAGGGCTAATATGGTCAAATTAATTGGAAAAAAAACATTTGATAAATTCTTCAGTTTTTTAGATATTTAAAAAAATGAAGGTTGGATGGAAAGATTTTGGAAAACATTTTTCTCTGTATCAACTATACATATATATATATATATATATATATATATATATATATGTATATATGTAATAAATGCATTTCTTAAGTATTATATTAATCTGAACAATTTTTATTTTTGAAAAAAATTAAAAAGAAAACCTGAGTAAACTACTGTTTTATCGTATTTTTTTACAGTAGAGGGATGTGAATAATCTCCAAATCTTTTGTTCAATGAATTATTTTTTATGTTACATTATTAAAGCTGCATTTGGCTTTATTTTCAATTTTAAAAGTGTACTCTTAGTCATTTTTGTTAAAATAAAGTGGATAAATTATCTTTGTAAAAAAAATAAAATAAAAATAACAGGTACTTTTAATTTCTTCTATAGTAGTTTTATAGTGTGTTAGGCTTTTCCACTCATTTAAACATATTGCACACGTGCAATTCCGGATTAGACAACAATTATGCACAGTTAATGAGAAATTTTAAAGGGAGTAAATTGTCTCTGCAATAGTATTTACAATCCAGCCCTCAAAATTAAGGTAAAGCACCTTATTATAATGAAAAGTTTTATCTTCTTTTTGTTGAAGCAAACTTGAATTGGAGTTTTGAAACTTCAACAAAGAATTATCAAATGTTTGCACACTTCTCTGGTCGAGTGAAAAAAAAGGCCCTTAAATAAGATTTATGAGTCTTCCCATCACATTGCGACACCTTAGCAAGCACGCTAAAATTGGCATAATGGAGATGCCAACATGAAAAATGTGCATAGAAGTAGGAAAATTACTACATGTGTCTGTCATGTCAAGATATAAAGAAGCGTCTATTGTTTGCTCTTAAACTTTCAAACTCACTCAGAGGGATTTCACCCACTATCTGTGACACTTTCAATTCTACTCCTCAGCGTGAGCCAGGAATTCTCTTCCAGGTGACGGAGCTTCAATGAGGAGTACTATTAAAAGAGAGCTAGAGAAATATTCCACACGGAAGGATTTAGAATCGACTATCGTTGTTTATTATTGGATTTCAATGTTTTTACCGAATACAATTAACTAATTCCTTCTGTTTCACAAAGTTAGACAGTTTGCATATTTAAAAATAAAAAAGGCACAGGAGCTCAATATTTTAGGGGAATTTTGTGAATTAACTTAAGTAAATTTTCCTCTTTTGTTCATTGTTTATCCATTTGATTGTGGGCATTCAAGAACACCAAACCAAAAGTGCAATAAAGCCCTAAAGAAATGACTTAAAACACAACTTCCACAAAGAAAAAAAAACACTTTAAAAATTCTCTATAAAAAACATAATGTAATGTGTTTTTTTTTTTGGAAATAAGAAGAAAATAGAGAAAAAGCTTTTAAAGTAAAAGTAAATGTTTTTTGATACCTGGAAACCAATAAACCTTAAGTGTGGAAGAAACATGTCAGTTTTCCACTTAACACAATATACAGCGAAAGATGGGCTTTTTGCACCTCCTCTATAAAAACAGAATATGTAAGCTATAAAGAAAAAAATACCACCCACTAGGGTATAAATTTAACATCTGAATTCCATGTTTGCTAATTGATGCATGGTGCAAACAGCAAACCAGGAAAGCACATGGGTAACCAGATTATCCATGAACCTGAAATCGCTTTTTCAGACGTTCTCTGGTCTGCCCGGAAGAAGACAGTGATAGCCGCTGAATGCCAAAAATGTCAATATCTGTTTGTGAATCATGGGCCACATTAGACTCATGACCTTTGGGCCAAGTCATCAATGGTCAAGCTAACCCTGACTGAGCCCAAATGTCATTAAAGTCTTTATTTTTTTCTCGATACAATCGGAAACCACAAAAAACAGACTAGTCAGGTTGCGTTTTTTTTTCTTACTGATGCTGTCTGGGCTTTTCCTGATTGCAGTCCATGTATGTGGCTGCCAGAAAATGACTGGGTTATCCTCGGTTTTAAAAAAAGGAAAAAAGTAGGTCACGTAATCAATACAGCAGCGTCCCTCAGGCCAATGAGGCGATGATAGATATACCTGCCAAGAAGCTGAAAATCCCTGCATAGAGCTTTATCAGTGTAACAAACCGTCTGCCCGAGTTCAGCGCCCAATGACACGAATGTCTCCACCGCCAGATTCCTTCAATGTGTATTGATCACACTCTATACTCTAGATTTAGGATACAACGCTGAGTGTAAATTAGAAATGATTACATGGTAATATTCCAGGTGGATTCTGTTGTAAGGATGTTGAATATGTGGTGTCTGTAGACCTCTCGTTACTACGAACGAACATCAAATGAGAATCCATCTCTTCAAAGTGGTTGTGAGGAAATATCCTGCAAAAAAAAATTCTGCTACATCCCATAGAATCTGAGACAGAATGTATTTATGAAGCAGGGAAAGGGACACGAAGGGCAAATGTTGTGTTCAAATCAAACTAATATTTTAATCTTAAAAACTATTAATTAGACAATCTAGCCTGTTACCTCCACAAATTGGCACAACATTTTTTAAAGTATTCAAACTTTTTTTTTTCCTTTTTTAACAAGAATAAAATAAAATAAAATGTCAAAAACAATCGGAGTGAGGTCAACGTTTTAGCATCAGAATGGTTAAAAAAGTATAAATCAATAGCTCTCTCAGATCTAAGATTAATCGTGCTTAATTCTTCTAATAACAAAAATGTTCAGTATAGAAATCCAAGACAAATATTGTAGTTTGTAATGATCTAATTTTCATCACATTATGTAGCTTAAGTGTTCTTTCAGCTCTGTTAAAACAAAACCCAAACTTCCTATCTGGAAACGTATTAAGCTTACTGCTATGATTACTCTTGCACTAAAAAAATTGGAGAACATTGATAAAAACGAACAGATTAAGATTGTTAGTTTAAGCTACTATAACCTGTTCCATTGACCATTGGCTGACGGATATGCCTTACCAGGGGTCACCAACACAGTGCACCAGGCATCAGGTGACTCCCCAGAACCACACGAGTTGCCTGCAGGTCTCTTCTAACACAGCTCACTTGTGAGCTGCGTCTAAAATTAAATGTTATTGTGTTGCAATTTTTTTTTTAATTACACTGCATACAACAGGTTATTAAAAAAATTGACAACATTCTAAATACATGGTACAGAACTTCAGATAAGTTTAGGTGACCTCTGACCTGCTCCAGTACAAAGATCATTCATTTTGTTAAACTTGGTATTTAGTTCAAAATGTGACAAGATTTGTTAAAAATGTGTAAGTGGATTTTTCTTTAATATTACATAACTGATAAACATGGTACAACACAGTGAAATTAGACATTATTCAGTGCAAATGTAGAGTAAAGCAACCCATACTCTAACCCATTCACTTGCATAAATACTTCCCTTAGTTGTTTAGTAGCTTGGACACATCAGTTAGCTTGCAAGCTAGCTAGCTAGCTAAATAAATAGATGAATAAATTAAGACTTCTTTTTAATAATCTAGCAGCAAAAGTATCTTAGTCTAAAATTAATCAAAGACCCACTACAAAGACAAACGTGTTTTTAGCATGTTTTTGTGGCATCTTTCTCATCATGGAAAGCATATATTAAGAAAAAATTAAACTCAACTATGCCTTACTAAGTGTTTCTTTGATTAAGTTGTTGTAAATCAGGAGCAGACAAAAAATAGCAAATATAAAAAGAGCTAATTGGTGACGTATACATTGACTGTACATAGGAACTGGAATAAGTAACTCCACCCCCCTCATCGCCCCAAAAGGAAGTAACTGCTGGCTCCAAGAAGCCAAAATCCAATTGACTTCTACAGAAAATTAAACAGCTATTACTCAGCCATGTTATTTGTCAGACTAACTCTACTTGCACTGATACATTTTTGTTAATTTCTTTTTACTAATCCAAAAACATTTTTTTACTTAATTTTTTCTTTATCTCTAGTTATTTAAGTTATAAACTGACCAATCAGATGCATCAGTAAAAGCCTGGTGACCACCTCCTTAAACGTTCGATTGACAGGTTGTTCCGAGCTGCTTTCAGTAGAAGGGGTGTCGACCTTGAAGAAGCTTACTCGTGACTGGCGACGTTAGTTACCATAGAAGAGTGGACTCAGACTGACACGGACCAATCACTGTCGACTGGCTCCAAAGGGCGGCAGCCGTATGACGGAAAACTGGTGACCGAATTGGTTTATTTTTGCGGGAGCATCAGGCATTATTTATGGGTGACGTCACATCCAAAAAGAGTTGCATCTAAAAATACGTCTTAAAATCATGTTGCTGTCAGCTATTGGTCAAAAACGTGTCTGAAAAATTAAAAAAAAAAGATAGGGCTTTGCAAGGGAGGAGGAAGGAGCCGCAGAAATGGCCTTTTATCATCTTCTTCCTCCTGGAATGCATCTCATAAATTCAACGACAGACCTCACATGGTAAGACACTCCACCTCAATCTCAAGTCTGTTTTGTTCTGTTCATGCTTCTGAAAAATCCTCAACATTTCACAAAAGAAAAAAAATAAATATTCCAAGTTAGCTTTAGATGATGCGTTTAAAGACTATAAGCGATATCTGCTTCATTATGTGCCCATTGTCTGCTCGACTCTCTCAATAATTGGCATCGGCATCCATCACAGAAAAAGAAATCCATGTTCAATCTATTTCTACTTCCCATCAAGACCTATTCATCATTTTTGGTCTGACGGGATCCATAAGGATCTAATGCTGCAGGTCAGAAAGCCCTCAGATCAAAACAAAAGTAAATAAAGCTCTCTGCTCCGATGAGTCTTAACTCTACAGTCTCATATGAAAACCTGAAACAGATACAGACCTCTGCAGGAGAGCCGTTCCTGCTGGGGAAATAGGAATATGACAGTAAATCCTGTCAACGTATATATTAAAAAGTGTCTTGCGTCACCTGATGTTTTCATGATATGTAAACCTAACTTTTATCTAAGGTGGCATTAAAAATCTAATATTTTCACAGCAAAGCTGAACAAATATCATTTCTGTTTCGGTTTAAATGTGTAAAGGTTCAATTCCATTTCATTACAGTTCAGCAGAGACTTTGCAGAGCCTAGATTTGCTTCAGGGGAAGTCTAAAAAATAGATGCAAAACAACAAGGAATCTTCTATTTCTGAAAGATAAACAGCAATATAAAAACAGGATGGGGACTAAAATAGAGCCCTGGGGGACATCGAGACCTGATGTGGATTTATAAAAGGTTTTGCCTGACAAAACAAGTTTTTCTTAGTGTCTAAACCAAGAAAATGACATCAGTGACATCACAAATGCAGCTATGGATTACGCTGCATAAGTATAAATGATCATAAACATTGTAAAGTCTGAGTGTAACTTTAAGAGATGTTATTTAAGTTATGAATCTATTATTTAATCAAAAGATTTTCTTTCTTTCGTTTTCAAATCTTTAGTAGATTTTGTCATTCAAAATATCTAAAAAAAAAAAACAAAACAAAACAAAAATAAATTCACTATTGGCCATGATCAAAAACTGACATGACAAAAATGGGACAAACAAACCTCTGGTTCCAACAAAACAAAATAAAGCCATAGTGGAACTACTTGAAAAAACGTAGTGTCAAATAGAAACTTCTTTTATCATGGAATTCATGACAAAACATCACAGACATTTATGAATTGCTAAACCACAGGACCAATATAAAAATCCAAAGCTTCACTATGGGCAGAATCCACTGCCCCACATTTAAGGGGCAGCAGTTTAAACAGGAGGCTAACAAAAAGCAAATTCAGTTAAGCTAGCAATGTGATCAGAGATTTAAACTTCCAGTCAGCTTGCTTGGGGGCTTGCGACTAGTGATGACATCACACTACACTAACGCCGCTGAGACATTATTTTGCAGTTCTTCTGTACAGAAACTGATGTTCACAATAAAGTTGATTTTAAAAAAAGTGTTGAGATCTGCTCGGGCTATTATTTATTATTTTGCATTGACAGCTCCTTCCCTAATGGCTGCGCTCCTCAGTGTTTATGTCACTAAGCAGAAAGTGGGTACTGCGTATTTAGTTGGACTTCCTCCGGTCCGTTCAACCAAAAAGAAGTTCAACACTGCCAGGATGTATTTTGAAAGAAATTATGCGCAAATAACCTCTTTCTTTTTTTTAATGTGCGACTAGCAGCAAACTAGTATGCTACTCGCTAGCACCCACTTTAGCACAAACTTCACTTTCCAGCCTGATCTCTCCCTTTTAAAATGCGATTACTATCCTGTTATGATTCCTCTCGATGGGATTATCAAGGTTTTTGCTGTTGATTGCAAATATTTCGCCCACTTTTGTAAATCCTTGCGTACTTGTTCGGACCTCCTCGGTTCTTTACTGGGGAAGACTAAACGCATCGTAATGGTGCATGTGCGTCATTTCCCACGTCACGTGATGGTGGTCTAATGGTCCAGACAAAACGCAATCTTACACGTCATCAAGTCACAAGCCCCCGAGCCGATCTTGCAAGCCGAGAACATGTGGTACCTTCACCAAGATCAATAACTCTTTTAAAAAATACTTTAAACTGATAGCAAGGGTCTCTGTTGGTTTGTCTTAATATAAACAACAACTTATAAAGGCATTTCGACAGAAAAAGACAGAGTTTTTGTTTCTTTTCAGTGTTACGCTCTTTGTGCTGCTAACAGACAAACATCAGAAAAATAAAAGTTAAGAAAATTAACTACTTTGGTAATAAAACAGAAAATGTGATTTTTTAAGAGCTTATAAAAAGAATCACATAATCTTAAAAAAAAACTAACACGTGGTTCTAATTTTATCAGCTCATGAATACTCATAATCAAATTCATGCTAAAACAAAGTCATTGTTCATTTTTAAGAATTTTAAATGAGGACAGGGATCCCATTTGGTTAAAAATGATCAATAGCTCTAAAGATAGTAAAGTTAAAGTCACTAAACCTTCTCACGTGACTAATTATCACTTATATAACAAGAAAATAGCTATTTTTTCCCAGTTTATATTTGTTCTATTTTTACTTGTTTGTTAAAGCTACTTCACATAAGTGCTCTACTTAAGTTTTTAATTATAAAAAAGTTTGATAAAATATAAATAGGGAACAACACAAATCTGTTTATTCAATTTGTTCATGTTTTAATTGTGTTACGAAAGTATCAGATTGGGACTTGTATTGGAAAATACACAAAATCAAATGACTCGGAATCGGATCGGGCCTAAATCAACCTGATCGGGACATCCCTAAACTTTATGACTTGATTTAGTTAATTTTGTTCTGATCGTTTAGAGTGATTCTATTTTTTGAGTTCCCTCTGAGACCTGATGCTGTAGAGGGAGGAGGAGCAGGAAGACTTCCTGGACACTTCCATTCAGAGATGATGGAGGGGGGAAGACAAAGTTTATTCTTTAGTTGGACTATTTTTTCCTTAAAACATGTTAAACTTCTTTTGAAGCATACATTTAGTTTTGTTTGTTGAAGCTTGAAATTACTAGTAATTTGCTTCTTTAGTTAACATTCAGGTTTTGAACGTTTTGTAGTTGTAGCTCTCTCCCTATTGTGTCATTGGTGTGATCAGCCTGTATAAAATCTCCACAATGTTCTCTTTTGTTGGGTCAGTTTTCTTTCAGTTAGTTTGTTCTTTTGGTTCTGATTTTCTTACAGGGCATGGATAGAAATTATATATGCAAAAATCATCTAAATATAAGTAATTCATCCCTACATTGTGCAGTCAAAACAAAAAAGAACCGTATTGACACCAGGCTGGTGTAAAATTTGCCCTCATGACACAGAAGCCAGTGGGGAGTTGCTGATTCAGACTTCAGGGGGCTTCTGAGTAGGTAGTACTTTCAGGTTTGTGTCAAAGGTGGAGGTTAGGTGGAGCCGCACAAGACCCAGGATGAGACTTTGAACACTTCTACTCCACAAGTCAAGTAAAGGTAGGAAGACATGCTTTCTACGTTAGCAGCTAAAAAGTTAAGTTAGACCAAAGTCACTGTAATAAAGTAAATCCCATCTTTAAAGGTGATAGCTTTAGCAGTAAAATACCAGCATTTAACCACAAAAAGTCAAAGAAAGGCAAGAAAAGTCATGGTTACAATAGCGGTTTTGGAAAACACATACGAGTTTCCCCATTTGGAATCAACAAAATTCATATCTGGACAGCTAAGTTGAGGAACGGCTCTCGGTGTGTCCAAGGACAGATCCCGAACACGCTGCAAAAGGTTTCACCGCTGTCCGTGCCAACCGCTAAGTGCTTCTTGACACAGCCGTTGGCATGGATACAGGATACTCTACATGCAGATTTTATGATATTCCATTTGTGCTACCACCTGCTGTGTGAGATTAGAAACCGACAAATGCATGAGGTGGTTGCCTTGTGAGCTTGCGGCGCGGGTTCTGGTGGGAAAACAAAGGTAGCCGGCAGCATTGCTGCGCCGCCGTTGTTCCACAGATGAGAACAAAACTGTGGAGGGCAGCAGCTGTGGTGGCAGCTGCTCATGTTGCTGCAGAGCACCTTAAAATTTAACCGCTCAGAGCCGCAGCCAAGGCAGCTTCCTGTAATTCATATATTTTAGAGCAAAACACCACTGCAATGGTTTGATCCTATCTGGGTTGTTCCGCAGCTGGGAAAAAAAAATCCAAATTTGTTGCTACCGACACCGTGACCACCCAAACTACTAAAACTTCATCATTATTCACATTGTTTCACAAAATCCATTCTTGTAAAAGAAAAAGTCCCCCCTCCTCCTTGTTTCTGATTCTCTTTATCCAGCCCGAGCTGCTGCGACAGCTGAAATATCTTGGCAATTTCTTGCCTCCTTTCTGGCTCACAGCACCGACAAATACAGTCTGGACTGCCGAATACCAACATTATGCATTCCATTTGTCACAAAGCTGAACAATTGACTCCGGCGAACGGTCAGTGTGTTTTTAGATGGAATAATTGTAATTGCGGGAGCCTGCATGACTGAAACATTAAATGTCAGCTCACCGAGCTCCAGGCTAATGTGGGTGGAAGCCAGTCAAGATGGTGATGCGCGCACAAACTTGGCTAATTCACTCAGATGAATAATCACAGTTAATATCAGTGATCAGGGAGCCTTGCTTTAGCAGCTTGTGCGGTTAATCAGCTGTTCCTTTCCGGGCTGATTAGTCTGAAAAGCAGTTGGAGATCTGAATTTAGAAGAAAAGAAAAAATAATTATTGTTTCATTTGCCGTCAATTAAAACCAGAAGGTTTACTAAAAGCAGGGTTTTTTTGTGCTCTTGCCACAATTATACTTTTTATTTTCATTCCACTCATTCCCGTACAGACCTTCCACTGACCTCTAACATTGACTTCCTGCTCTTTTTGCTGTTCTATATCCACACAGTAAACTATGTTAGTGTTGAAGCTATTTATTAAAAAAGATTGAAGCATTTGGACTATGCGTTCTTCAAAATGAAAATGCTTCTTATCATGACTAAGTTGAATTAAACGCGTGAGCAGGGTAGAATTTCTCTAATCATCACTGCAGCCGCGTTATCAGCACGCCACTGTTAAAGCTGTGGTCTCACAAAGTGACAAACTTCAACAAGATTTCAGCTGTATGTGAAAGAAAAATAACTCAATTTTTTATTTAAATAAATAGCAAAGATTTTCTTGTTTGGAGTTGGTGAGTTTGTCGTTTTTCTTCTCAAGTATATGAATTTCTTCCATTTTACTCTATCAACAAGTGTTTATGCTTTGCTAAGCCCACACTGTTGCCATGATAACACTAGACACTGCATGGATTTGTTCATGATGAAGCCATCATCATGTCTGTTATAACCAGAAAATTCCTGTCTTTAAAGACCCTATATAGTGGAACATTTTTGACCTTATAATTGTATTACAATGTTCATTCCTCACCAGGGGAAGAGCTACATGGTGGCAAGGGGGGCAGCGCCACCCTAGCAAAGCTGCTATCTTCGCCACCCAGCTAGCGGTGCTCAGCCGCTACCTTTGCCGCTCAGCTAGCTGTTCTCAAAAACTTTCTTTGCCACTCAGCTAGTGGAGCTCAGTGGCGATCTTTGCTGCTCAGCTAGCAGTTCTAGGCCAGGATCTTTGCTGCTCAGCTCGCAGTTTTCAGCCACTATCTTTGCCACTCAACCACTGTCTTTGCCGTTCAGCTAGCGGTGTTGAGCAGCTACTTTTGCGCTCAGCTAGCAGTGGTGCTAAGCTGCTATCCTCACTGCTTAGCTACTATCTTTGCCACTCACCTAACGGCGCTTAAATAGCTGTTCTCAACTACTTTCTTTTCCGCTCAGGCAGCGGAGCTCAGCCGTGTTTGTTGCTCAGCTAGCAGTTTTCAGCAACTGTCTTTGCTACTCAACCACTATCTTCACAGCTCAGCTAGCGGTGCTCAGCTGCTACTTTTTCCACTCAGCTAGCTGTTCTCAAGCACTTTCTTTGCTGGTCAGCTAGCAGAGCTCAGCCGCAATCTTCACCACTCAGCTAGCAGTGTTCAGCCGCTATCTTAGCCATTCAGCTAGCGCTACTCAGGCACTACCTTTGCTGCTCACCCTCTCTCTTTGCTGCTCAGCTCGAGGTGCTCAGCCACTATCTTCACCATTCAGCTAGCTTCCCTGCTAGCTTCCGCCATCACTACAACCAGTGCAGCAATGGCCGGGGTTACTAAAGATATATATATATACCTATGCGCATCCATCTTTGCAAAAGTCTGGATGTTGTTTGTTTTTGTGGGTGAAACGCAGTCGCTATACCGATCCGGCTCTATGATGACGTTATAAAATGGCCGGCACCCACAAGCCTCAGAGATTGAGGCGCCTGAAAAAACTCACAAAAATAACTCGTATTTCGTGTGGCAAATGTAATATATGATCATATATGTGGAAATAGTTCACTCTGAATGACTTCAGAAAAATCAAGGTATTGGTCCCTTAAGACATCACCAAAGTAAAACAAAAGCTTTGATGGCTTTTGACCTGTCTGTTGGAGTAACCTTCCAGATCACAACCCAGGTCATCTATAACATAAATGGAACCTCATTATTCTACATAAAATGAATGCTCTCCTATCTCTCAAATATTGGCATTTTTATTTCAAATGCCAAACAGTTTTCTGCTGCCTCCTGGAAAGGCCACACTGAATTTCACATTTATTGAGATGTTTATTATGGGTATTCATCCTCCCTTGTCTGCTCACACTAACCTGTCATTTTGTCCTTTAGAGGATTTTCATATATATTTATTTACGTGCTTCAATCTTCTCCTTTTAGGAAGTCCATAATGATGTTTGCATCAAGTGTTATTCAGCACTGATGTTTGCTGATGTTCCATTTCCTGCTTTTTTTTCTTCACGCTTTTGCCAAGGTTTCACTTTGACAGAAAATGTAATTATTTTATTAATGTTTATTTTTATATTAATTTAAATGGGACTTTTGTTATCTATTAGCAGTTGTGTCTATTTTTAAGATATCATTTTAGACTCATGTCACAGGAAAAAACAAATTTCCAGAAAGTTAAAAAAAGAAACTTATTTCTAGAACATAAACTAATCTTTGTCCAATAGGAAAATAACATCAAATAAAGTTTGTAAAAAAGAAAACAAATACTCAAGAGTTAGTGTTGGAGCTTTTCTTAATGACATGTTGTTGCTGATTCTGAGGAAGCTCATGCTTTGAATTAGAGTTCATTTGAACATTTGTTGTACACATGTAAACTATTTAAGTTCGTTCTTATATATAATTAAGTTTAAAAAGAATGCAAGAAAAGAAAACAGATGGAATCTATTCTACCACGTTTCAAAGTTTTTCATAATTTCTTTGCATGTTTGAAAAATAAGGTAACTTTCAATAGAAAATTAACTTTTGAGCTCTTTAGTGTAGTATAATGTTGATTCCTCATTACAAACAACACAAATTTGAAATTTTAAACCATTTGCATATTTTTGAGCATTCCTCTTAAAACCTGTGCTCTGAGCACCAGCCCCTTCCAAACCACAAAAATGTTTGAGTTCCCACAAGTTGATGAAAAGAGTTCGAAAAGACTCTTTCAAAAAGAGTCCACGCTGCCACTGGTTTGAATATGAATTACTGAGCAAAGACAGAAAGATGCATTAAAAAATGTTTTTTTTTTTTTTTTTTTTTTGTCAATATAGGATTATTCATATATATATTTATATATAGTTTGCCTAGAGAGGCTTAAGAAAAGCATGGTATATGCCCTTTAATGTCTACTACTAAATATTAAAAATGCCACAGTGAAGTCAAATGGAAAAAGAAACAAAAATATAGGGAGATCAATCTTGCATCCGCCTTGCGCAAATATTAAGTAGGTAAAACATTTTCCTTCAACGAGTATGTTTAAAGTGATAGAACATGAAACACACCCCTCAGCATCTGCAGGACTGATGACGCGCAAACAGAGGGGCTGATCTGCAGCACGTGCTGACGCGGCTGTTTGCAGATCACCATGCATACGTGTGCGTGACAGGGAAAAATCCATACCTTTGCTTTAATGCTATTGACAAAGCAATAAAGTGTGTGAGCTTATGTGAGGGAAAAGCCAATGGAGCGCTGGAAGTCTGGTTTCCAATAAGGCAACGGCAATCAATGGCTCTTTGCACCCTTGACCCCAATTATCGTACAGGGTTTAAAAAAGCACCTGTAGAGACTTTTTAGCAATTTTTTTTATGGAGAAGATGGTCAGATGCAGTAAAAGTGAAGTAGGTCAAGAAAAACTGATAGCAGAAAAACTCATCCAAACATTTTATTCATGCATCTTTCAATGAAGCTGCCTAAATATTGTGGTTTTCTTTATGTAATGTTTCAGCAGATTCCTATTTTAATATATATTTATATATGGTAAAATATCAACAAACTCAATGTGGAAAAAACAACAAAACAAAAAAAAAAAAAAAATGCTTGTATCTTTGACAAAAATTAACTGTTTCCACCTGGATAACACATTATCACATGCAGCCACCCTTAAACTCTTCTATAAGAAACCATCCCTACAGGCTCAATAATTGGTCAGATTCATTTCCATAAATAAGATGATTACGATTACAATTTTTATTGAATATTAAGGGATGCTGTTTTCCAATGAGCCCTTCGATGGACTGGTGAACAGTCCAGGGTGCACTTTTTGTCTTAGAGTGACTGAGTTAGGCTCCAGCAACCCCCTAACCCAATTGGGATTAAGCAGGTTCAGAAAATGAATGGTCTTTTTGCAATCCTTTCATTAAGCTTTTATTGCTGCGTTTCCATAACACATGTGCAAAATTATATCTAAATTCTAGAAATTTTGAAAAAACATAAAATATAAATATGAGTAAAACCAGCTCATGTGATGAGTAAATTATGACAACACATGAAAGCAATACTTTGATTTACATCAGATACATTCAAATTTCTGGCACGTATGGTACTAGCGCTCATCATCTGTCAAAGGAGACGTCGGCATCTCATTCAGACCATGGCAAAATCATGGTTTGTGATTTTACAGGTGTATGTCCAACAATTCCACATGACGCGCTAAACTTTTGATGAGCTGTGTAATGCTGCGGAACTACTGGTGCTTTGGCCATGTGACCATGTGGCCATGTGTCCAATTTTAATATATATATATATATATATATATATATATATATTATAATATATATATATATATATATATATATATTATAATATATATGTATGTGGGGGGGGGGGTGTTTCCAATAGGCAAATGTATTATTGCAATTTCACCTGTCGTTTATGTTATAAACATTTAAAAAAATGACTTGCACAAACTGTTAGGCTCACAGCCAATTGCATGAAAGTAATCAAGTAGCAATAAATAAACTGATAAGGTAAAGGCAAACGCTTCTTGCTAGTGAAATTTTCTACATTTGACTTTGATGTTGACACAAGGAAATGGGTTTACAATAAATTTGCCCGTGACATGAAAAATGTATGAGGGCAACCAACCAATCATGGTGCAAGGAAGGATATGGTATTAAATGTGAAATCTTGACACTTTTGAACTATTTTAAATTGATTTATTAAGTCCAAGACTCGCATCTTGAGTTATTGATTGTTTTAAGCCAACATAGAAAATTTACTGGTGAATTTATTTTGTATTAATGTTAAAAATGCTGTGTTCTTTTGATTCGTTCTGATCTCGTAATGCAAAATGGTATTTGCATATTAATTTTTCCGACAGCCTGGGCTTTAGGACCGTGGCGATGTGTGATTACAACTGTGAAACGACTTTTTATTTTAGTCCCTTCCCTGGATTTTTTGGTCAAACCACAGTTTAAATGTCCACAGATCTCTGCAGATTTTTCTTTGTTGTTAAGTAAAAAGGGCATGAGCTGTTTGTGCGGAAGGTGATTGTGCAGGACAGGTCAATATTGAACCGCTTGAGACTCATACATGGTCTAATTCTACAAGTGAAACCACAACATAGAATTGTCAATAGCAATGATACATCTAAAGTGTGTAATGCAGTGTGTAAGAATTTAAACGACAGCTATTATGGGAGTTAAATGATAATGTGTCATACTGTGCAACATTCACCCACAAAAACTGAAAATTGTATCAAAATCCAGTAATTTTCACCTGACAAGCGAATTGATAATTCAAAACCTCTAACTCAACTTATTTTGTCTTTAGTGCTGGTTCATAATTTCAATAAAATACGACAAAAATTTACAGCATGTTGGCCTAGAATTAAGCTACAGTTTTTGGGCCAAGGTATTTTTTTCATTTGCTTTTTGTGTGTTAATGCTTGTTCTATTTCATCCCTCTTGACCGCCAGAGGCGGGGCTTCAAGCACTGAATGATCCTTCTTGCGCATGTGTAGTTTGAGAATTTCCTGACAACAAAGTCACCTGTGACCTGCTGTACCAAACACATCTTGCAAAAAACCCAAGGGACCAGGAACTCTGGAGGCAATCCGGGAATTATAGTTCCATAGGTAACTTTTGTCACTTTGTCTTTGTAGGAGTTGTCTCTTCCCTTATCAAAAATAAGTACACTTCAAGTATATTTTTTAAAGTATACTTAAGTATAAAGAAGTATCTACCAAGTATACTTAAAAAGCATACTGGAAGTTTACTAACAAGTATACTTCTTTGTACTAAATTGGTCCACTTTTAGTTTATAAAAAGTACACTTAGATGTACACTTAAAGTAAACTTTCTGGTATACTTCTAGTTTACTGGTAATAAACTTTAAGTTTACTCCAAGTATATTGTTAGTAAGCTAAGGTTTATGAAAGTATACTTAAAATAACCTTAATGGTATACTTTTAGTTTATCATTTAGTATTCACACCAAATCTGACTTCTTGCTACAAACCTACAAGATAGATTACTGAACATATCTAAAAAGAAAAATACTTGTACAGCAATAGCTGCACTAAAATATATCTTGATAAAAAGTTTAAGGCAAAATTCATTAAGAATTGTAGTGTAATTCTAAGTATAAACAATATACTTAACATGAACTTGCAGTTTATCTCTAAGTACATAAAAGTAAACTAAACGTATACTCTGTTTAGTTTTGAAAAAGTTTACTTAACATAAACTTGTAAATTTGTTTTCTAATAAATACATAAAAAGTATACTTAAAGTATACTATCTTAAGTTTAGTTTAAAAAAAAGTATATTTAAAATAAACTTGAGTATACTTCTTTTTGGTAAGGGTTACCAGACCTGTCAGCTGGTTGAAACCCCCAGAAGGTATTTTGGTTAATCAGCTGGAAAGAGAATGAATTTCCTCTTCAGTGTAGAGGTACAGGTGGATTCATTGACTATTTTTGGTCATTGAAAAAAAATTGTAAATAGCCATAAATAAACCTGTGTTTCAGAAACTTGTTGATCCCCATAGTTTTGCCGTCTTTCATTTTCTATGTTTAGTGTTTTCCTAGTTCATTTTTTTACAACCCCTACAGATTAAAGATAAATGTCAAGAATAGAAATCAATGGGAAAGTGAGATTTTCCATATCAATAAGTGTTTTTAAAAGTTTTCTTCTTCTTTTTTAAACAGGTAATTGTCACTATAATTGGTTTCAAATGTGTCTTTGTTGGTGCAGCAGTTGGAGACACGCCTGTGTGGGGGTGCCTTCCTTTGACTTGTCATCTCAGTTATCCTTGTCTGTGAGGAAATGAGGTCAGTGTGGAACCGTCAGCGTGGATAAAAGCACAGATCTCTTTATGTGATAAAAAAGTGATTTTTGATTAGATACTTTGATTTGGGCGCAGCAAAAGTTGTCAAAACAGCACATTCAGTCACCCAAGTGACATCTTTGAAACAGGCTTCTAATAATAGAGAGTCTTTATAACCTTAAACCCGCATTTCGCAGACTCTTCATGCTCTGAATCTGCCATTTGACGTCAAGTCAGGAGGAATTGTGGAAACGTTCATGACGCAGAAATGAACAGCCATGACTTATCTCAGTGAGCTAACAGGACCAACTCTTTCATTCAAATTAATTCAACTCAAATGTATTTTAATAGCCTAAAATCACAAAGAAAATTTGCCTCATTGGGCTTCATGCTGGCAATTATACAGATAGAGAAAATGAGTCATAAAATATGAACAATAGCTAAAAACTAAACAGACTAAATGAAAAATGGTTATCCCTGCCTATAGACCCTCCCTCCCGCTAAGAAAAAAACCCCCCAAAAAACATGAGTGACGAAAAAAAGAAGAAACCTTAGGAATTCCCACGAGAGGCTGACATTTTCTTGGGATTCCCACGGGTCATGAGCCGAATATGACAAGAAGACAGAAGGAGCCCCAAGTGAAACGGCAATGGTTGAATACTTTTGAAATGAATAGAGGTATTCTGGAGGACATTTTTAATCCACAAGATTGTGGATTGATCTGCTGATGCTGTTTTTCTTTACTTTTTTAATGTATAACTTTTCCCAGCAGAATGACATTTTTTTAATTTTTGTTTAAATCTTCGTTTCCTTTCGGCTTTTCCCTTCAGGGGTCGCCACAGCGAATCAGTTTCCTCCATCTAAACCTGTCTTCAGCATCCTCTTCTCTAACACCAGCCACCTTCATGTCTTTATTCACTGCATCCATAAACCTCCTCTTTGGTCTTCCTCTAGACCAGCTCTAGACTCAGCATCCTTCTACCAATATTTTCACTGTCTCTCCTCTGAACATGTCCAAACCATCTCAGTCTGGCCTCTCTGACTTTATCTCCAAAACCTCTAACACGTGCTGTCCCTCTGATGCCCCTCTTTTCCACACTCTCCATTACTCTGTACTGTTGACCCTAAATACTTAAACTCCTGCCCCTTCTTTATCTCTTCTCCCTGCAACCTCACTCTTCTACTTGGGTTCCTCTCATTCACACACATGTAGTCTGTTGTACTGCGACTAACCTTCATTCCTCTCCTTTCCAGGGCAAACCTCCACCTCTCTAGCTCCTCCTCCACCTGTTCCCTCCTCTTTATAAACCACAGTATCATCTGCAAACATCATAATCCATGGTGATTCCTGCCTAATTGGAAAATAAAAAAAATTTTTGTGCAACTCAAACAGTTAACTGTACTTGTATTAATCTATGCACATCAGTAATATCAAATATAGACACAATACATTGAAGCAGCAGACACTTAAGGTTGTAGTTTTCTACAGGCTGTTTTATTAGGTTTAGTAAAATTAATTTTGAAAATATAAATCATAGTTTTGGTGTGCTACCCCAAGATTTAAAGTGGGTCCCCACCAGCCACCCCCATAAAACATTTCTGAAGGTGCCACTGCATCGTTGGACTGTGAGAGAGTTCCTACTGCCTGTTTAACCCATGAATGGACGGTACATAATGAACTCCATGCAGGAAGGTCATCGAGGAAATCGAACCGGTGACCTGGAGGCCGACTAACCACTGCACTACAGTGATTAAAAGTGGACTCAGCTACTGTTCCGAAACATGCTGAGAGCAGATACGATTAAATGTAATGTTTCATCTTATGACTAAATAAAAACAAAAAGATAAAGGAGCGGGACAGGAGCAGGATACATTTTGAACGGGAGTGGGAGTCAGATTACTGTGAGCGGGACAGGATTATTTTTTAAACTTTGGCCCGGGAGCAGGACGGGACAGGATCCCTCTCTGTGGGAGCGGCAGTTCTGAAGACAAAATGGGATCCAACTTGGTACTAGCAAGATATAGCTAATAAAGTAGCCTGTGAGTGAGTATAATAGTATCCTTGTGGGTACCCCTCAAGTTAATAGCTTACATTTAGTGCATTAGCAGCCCAAAGCATTGAGACTGGGGCAAATAGGAACTGAATATTTAGGCCACTATTTTAGATTTTTCTTGTGTCAAAAATTATTTTCTTAAAGAAGGGATCCGAAGGTACATTCATGTCAAATTTGGTTATAGGACCACAAAAAAGCATGATTTTTCTGAAATATCAACCTTGCAGCTCCGCTAATGCTGTATGTCACTTTATGTATTGATAATAATGCAGGCGGAACAATCAGTTCCTAAGGGAAAACTAGAACATTCGCCTTGGTGAAGAGTCTCAGAAATCACTACATCCTGTGTGTTCCCCAGAACTAGACATGGTGAAAGCCTTGTAGTTGCTATAGAATCTGAATGAAAATGTCACTTCACAGCCACTCCAGTGCATTGAAATGCTGCTGCTGCTCCAGGAATAATGACAGATGCAGGAGAAAGCGAGGGCTATTCGGTGTGTTTGCAGCTTTTATTTTCAATTATTTATTAGATAAAGTGATAACCACAACAGGAGTCTTTTGTTATTTTCATTTTTTGCACTCATAGTGAAGCTTTTGTACAATTTCAGTAAGGAAGATTTACTTCCTCTCAGGCATGCAGGGTGGTCATCGTCTTCACGCCAATTGGTATGCAATGGGAGCCATTAGGTGAAGTACTCACTTTTCTTCACAGCCAATCAAAATCAAACATCTGCCTTTAAATTTAGTTATAAATTCCAGACATTGCGCCTGCCCACTTCCACCCCATTCTCCTCCTGGCTCTTTGATTGGCCCGGTCCTGTCAAACCACGATCAGCATCTGGGCTCTGGGCCTCCTCACCTGGTCCAAGTGTTCTTTGCCTCGTCTCGTCCAACTAATCCGGTTCTGCCTTGAACGGGGGGGGGATCTCTACACTTGGCCCAAGGTCTTCATTAGCAAGCAAGATTTCTCCAGCCCAGAGCATGAAAGACTTTTATTTCATGCTAAATGTTTCTCAAATATTAAAACTTTCAATTCCACTTTCAAGTTCTCTCCTTTTTGAAATGAAATGCAGGTGAAATCTACTGAAAGCATAATAAAACCTCAGTCATCTATCAATAGCTGATATTCATTTTTTTCTCCTTTACGATCAAAAAGATGTATTTTAAGTTGTTTTTTCAACCAACCAAGGATCAATCTGAATATTCAGGAGTATGTTGTGTGTCTTTAACTATCAGGAGCAGGCTTGTCCTTCAGTGCTGATGGGTTTGTGCTGCTGCTTCTCAGAGCTGCCTGTACCCTTGACCTTCTGCTGCTGCCTGACTATCAATCTCTGTCTCCCTGAGCTGCGACATTAATGCTGGACGGGCACCGCTGTGACTCTGATACACACCCGCACAAATGCACATAAACGCACAACCACGCACACTGCAATGTTTTACCCCATCAGTATTAAAAATAAATCATTTATGAAGGTGCCACTTTGGTCCAACTCCTCTTTGGCTTTTTCTTCAGTGCGTCGGTTCATTGGGGTTTGCAGGCAGTCGTTCATGCGTCGCTGTTTTGGTCTGGACTCTGTCTGGGCTGCTGGGGAATGTGGCGTCTCTTCCTTTTTAGCCCGTTATGTTGCGGATTCGCTGATGTGCTTGAGGTCATTGTGCAGGTTCATGACTCAATTTCAGCAGAGGCTCAAACGTCTTTCTGTGGCTACAGAATGAGCCACAATAAAAGCTGTAGGCAGCTATGAGAGGAGCTTGGCGCCACTACTAGCCACAACGGTCATGTGACCTGTATTCGTTTGGTGCTTAGCATAAAAAACTAAAAAAAAAAGTTTTTTTTTCTCCAGAAGACATGCAACAGCTGCAAAGACTTCTTGTGACTTATAGGACTAAACTTTGGGTCTGTTTGTAAATGTATGAAAATTAATTGAGTTATTTGGTTTTGTTGATCTTGTTTGGCTAATTGTGTTTGTGTTACTGCACCCATTGGACAGAATGACACATTTTCAGACCACATCTAGCTTGAAATTGTTTGTTTTTTGGTGCTGATGGGATAAAGAATGCCAAGTATGATGTATACGGTTTAAAGTTAAGATTGCTAGAGCAAAGGTGGAAAAAGAAATCCTCTATTGATTAGTTTTTATCAGTTTGATTTTCTTTCTTTGTTTTTTGTAGTGTGTGTTCAAAGGAGGACTTTTATGTTGAATACATTTTTTTTAATTACCGTACTTTCTGGACTATAAGCCGCTACTTTTTTTTCTAGGTTTTGAATTATGCGGCTTCTACAAAGGTGCGGCTATTCTGTGGATTTTTCTTCCACTGCTAGGGTAGCTCTAACCGGAATTTGAATCAAAAACAAGATAGACAAAAAATCAATGCAAATCAGAGAAGCCAACGCTACATTTTCTTTAGCAGATAGAACAAATTACTAACTGGTAATTATTTTTACAATCCTTCTTCATTGTGGAAATCACACAAAGAAGTTTGTGTGGTGGACATTTTAAGTTAAAAGATATGGAGCTTGCTATCTATGAAGGAAACCGCACAAGCTTAGCATCAATGAATCTATGGTGAGATGCTGGAGACAAGTACATACATGGACATTTAAAGTACAAAATTGTTATAGTAATTATCTTATTTTTCAACATAGATATTTGCGGCTTATAGCCCAGTGCGGCCTGTATTTGTATTTTTTTTTTTTTTTTTTTTTTTATTGATCAGGTGCAGCTTATATACAAGTGTGCCTTATAGTCCAGAAAATATGCTATATTTCTTGTTTTTTTGGTTTTTTTTTTATCTTGTGTAAAAACACTTTGTTGTGTTCTGTGGCAGGAAAAGCGCCCTATAAATAAAGTTGAATTGGAATTCCAGGCCTAAAAGTCTTGTATGCCTGCAAGTTTAGCAGATATCATTGCCCTTTTCAGTGCTGATTACCAGTAAGAAGAACATATCAGAGCAGGGAATGTTGGAAAACTATGCTTTGGTTTGACAGAAATATCTCTAATCAAATTATCATCAAATCTGAAAGAATTTACAAGATTTAGGAGTCTAATTATTAACCCTTTTGCCTTTTCAACCAAACTGCCATTAAAAAACTGCTGAAGTCACTAAAATGCGTTTAATAACTCTTCATCAATCACACCTCTCTATCTAAAAAAGTGAGGCAAAAAATTATTTAGTCAGTCACAAATTGTGCAAGGCCTCCCATTTAAAAAAGAGAGAGGCCTTTAATTTAAAAAATAAGTCTTTTCAGGTCCTGGGGATCCTAATCCCACAGAAAATCTTTGGAGGGAGTTCAAAGCCCCAAAACATCACTGCCCTAGAGGAGATCTGCGAGGAGGAATAGGCCAAAATACCAGCAACAGTTTGTGAAAACCTCATGAAGATTTACAGAAAACCTTTGACTGCTCTCATTGCCAACAAAGAGCTTCTAACAAAGAAATGTTATTATAAACCAAATACTCACTTTCCACCATAATTTGTAATAAAATTATTTAAAAATCAGACAATTTGATTTTCTGGATTGTTTTTTGTCTCTCATAGCTGAGGTACACCTATGATGAAAATTACAGCCTGCCTCTTTCATCTTTTTAAAAGGGAGAACTTGCACAATTGGTGGCTGACTAAACACTTTTTGCCCCACTCTGGGTCTAATCCCCCAAGTATTAGTTTGGAAACACTTGTGAAGATTTAAAACCTCTTTTTTCACCAAAACCACCTCATTTTGATCTCTTCTGCTCATTTTCCACTTCATCTATGAATATCTGCTCTTTTTAAGTATATATTTTCTATATTTCTTGGCAGCCGTACCAACGTTCCTCTGAACTTCTATAACCAGCATTCTGACTAATGTCAGCTGGAAAAAAAGAGGACCACTCTGTTTCTATTAGACAGATCATCCCTGAGGCCCAGTCTGATGATACTGTCACCTTAAAACCGCTGCCTAATAGACGCTGACTGCCGACATTTAGTCAGACAGGCCGTGACATCAAGGCTTGAACCAACACCCTAAGATTATACCCAGTATTTCTCCCTGTGAGCCTGTCGACGCGCTGGCAGACACTTTGCTCGCATTCAAAAGAGCAATGGGAGCTGTCTGCCTGGTCTTTCTGCCTGCCTGACAGCTTCACACACACAAAGACGCACAAATTTACTTTGCTGGATGCCATGCATGCCAATGGAAAGGTGCAGAAAATAAGATGCAACATACCAATCCAAGAGCATGAATTTATACTTCCTATTTGCTGACATAAAGAGGTTATTTGAGGCGGCCCTATCACTATTTAACCTTTAGATACAGGAAATCCTGGGTTACAGGGCATAACATATACAATGTCTTTACAGCTGGATCACACAGGTGGCAACAGAGGCGTCCTATAATCCATCATCCTGTTCCTTGACCCTCAAATGTCAACAGGCTCCTTCAGCCTCTGCTCCTTCATAATGCAACAAGACGGCACTCAACCGGCTCCACATATACACACACAAGCAGAAGCACGCGTGATATTACTGATGGAAGGCCACACAGTGATTTTTGCCTATATCATCACACGCTCATGTGGTTTTAAACTCCCATTTTCTACATAAATCGGACGTTTAATGCAGCAAAAAGCCTCCGTAATGACAAACATTTCCCATATGGGAAACGTCTACCATTAAATGCTGCAAACAGCAGCTGATATTATCAAAAAAAGGTTTTATGTTCTGCTCAAGGGCACATCAGCAGATTTTTGCATCACCCATTTTATGCACAGCAGTTGTAGCTTTTGTAGAGCCTTTATCTGATATCTTTGTGGTGGCACTTGTTTAATTGCAAAGGTAACACCCCAAAGGCATTGGAGACTGAAAAGTGAGTGATTCCATTAAAAAAAAAAATAAATGAAGATGTGAGGGATTGTTTACTTTCCCGCTGTGAAAGAATCGCAAGAATTTATTTTTATAAGCGGCATTGATGCTATTTAAACCAACTGCCTTCATTAAATGTGTCAAACTTCTGACAAACAGCTTCGAAAATCATTTGTTGCAGACAAAGCTCAGATGAAGACCAAACTGCCATCCAAGGAATGAAAAAAAAACGTTTTTTTTCATACAAATAACAAAGCCGTCTTTCTTTTTTGCACCACATGAACCGTAGATTGAAGATGCTTTATTTATTGCGGCTTAATTATCACCTTTTCAGTCACTGGAATCACGCTGGGCTTGATTGCTGCCTATATACAAATGGAGGCTGTACCCCTCGCTTCTCCACCCTGCAGGCAGATACATAACGGAACACAAAAATCCATGCCTAAACTTTCTGTTTTACTTTTCTTTTTTTGTTTCAGATCAGACAGAGAGTCGACGTCTAAAGCTGCCACTTATAAAACACTTGTGCTTTACTCTTTCGAGATAGTCAAAGAGTGGAAACGTTCATCCAAAGTCTCCTGGAGTGCTTTCAAAGCTCTTTTTGAATTTATCTGCATGAAAAGGAGGTTCATTCGGAGTGTAATAACTATAAATATGCAGCTTTTGAGCCAGTTGCAAATGCCTTTATCTGCTGTTCCTTTCTGTTTCCAGCCGACACGGTTCTATTACGTTTCCTTTTTTCTTACATGTTCTTTGTTTTTCAGGTTGTTAAATTGCCATGTAAAAATGTTCAAACCTATTTTTATTTTATGCAAAGGTTTTTGTTTTGTTTTTTTATGCATTAAACATTAATGTATTCTCTTTTTTTAGACATGCTTAAATGATCAAGGCACTGGGAGGACTAACAGTAAAGGAGTTATATCCTCTACACTGCTGCATTGAATTTAATACTTTAAAAACTGTCATTTACTATTTTTTTTTTTAAAGTAACCTTTTTTTGTTGCCACATTTATTCACTAGGATGGCAGAAGAATAACAATGCTATTTTAATTATTTTGGAACAACTGTCTTCTGCTGTATTCATATGGCCACTGCAGTAACCTAGCTAACCTAGCCAATCGGTGACTATTGATGATGTCATCGAGTGGGAGTAATATCTTAATTCAAAGACGCTATTTTTCCATAACTCTCTGTTTAGAGGGCTAAATGTAAGGTAGAACTGTCACGATTAATCAACTAATCGACAACTAAAATAGTCGACGACTAACTTAATAGTTGATTAGTTGTTACTTTTTAGTATATGGAGTCTGAGTGGTCAAGTTGAAAGTAATAATGACATTCTGCTAGCTTTTTGGACTATTTTGGCATTTAAGGTTTAAGGTTTATGAGGCTAATTTGGAGTTTAGCTAATAATTCAGCTACATGCTACCTATATTTGCTCATTTAGAATTATTCCGGTTTTTTTAGGCTAATTTGGAGTTTAGCTAATATTTCAGCTTCATGCTAGCTGTTTTGGCTAATTTAGGCTTTTTTCAGGTTTTTTTTGGCCAATTTCCCACTGTTATTTTAGCTGGCTATCAGCTTCAGCGTTGTCAGCTTCAGCAATTTCAGTTATTAGCTTCAGAGGTTCAGCTATCAATTTTAGCATCTTCAGTTATCAGCACTTACATCTTCAGCAACCAAATTCAGCTTATCACATTATCGCAGGTAATGCTATATATCTAATTTTTAGTTAGTTTAAAGCTAATGATGGTTAAGGTGTGTGCTTTACATCCAGTTTGAGCATGACCCAATCAGTCGACTAATCAGAAAAAATAATCGGTGATTAATTGACAATTAAAGTAATCGTTTATGGGACTGTCAAGTGTCTCTGTATGTCTTTATCCAGTAACATAAATAATTCCCAGTGTATAAACAATATGGATGATATGATATGGATGATAACAATATGATGCAATATGACCATAACTTTTAATCTTCCATATTTTCACAATTAGATCAAGAAATTTGTATTCACAGTCACCATTTCACAAATAAAAATTATTTAAATTGTTTTTATAATTCCATTGTATCCTTTGACAACACTTTCTCGTTCCCTACTCAAAATGTACTCTGCTTTACATTTGTTTCCTTCTTTGCTTTATGTTTTATTAACAATTCTTTTCACAGACTGTTTAGGATATCACTGTTGTACACCACACCAGAGTTCGATTGCAAGTACCTTCACTTTCAGGAGAGCTAGATTTACACGAGCCTCCACATCTGCCAAACAATCCAAGGAATCAAAATCTGCTGTGGGACAACTAACCACTGATGCAAATGCTTAAAATGCACAGTTTTGAATATACACAATGTAGGATCACAATGTGATGATTTATGTATGTTTATCTTCTTCAGTAAGAGGAAGTCAAAGTAATAAATGTTTACAAGTTTGTCTTTGATGGAAAAAAAAAAAATTTGGGAGACATGTTGGAGTCTGCTTAAGAAAACTGTTGTGGTGTAATCCAACGACAGTCAAGGAGGCTGGAGTTTTCTACAGTTACTTGATTCTGCCTAGAGGCTGCAAATGCTGGTTAAGCCTGTTTCAGAAATAAACAGGATTTATTTTTATTTTTTTTTTTTTTACCAAGGATATGAGATTTAATGTATTTATTTTTCAATATTCATTAAATGATCTTGCAAACATCAAAACTCCTTTACTGCAGCGACTGCAGGAAACGCTCAGCGAAGATTCACTGTCAGTGTGCTTCCATTTTAATCCATATGCAGATCCACATTAATGTGAGGTTTTTCTACTGGTTGGGACGATACTGTTGAATACCAAAGTTGCTAAATCATGACATTTGTGAGAAACCTCCGTGGGACTTTGCATATTTCTGTTCAACCCTACAGCAGAAAAAACCACATGCGGCTAAGCCTCATACATATTCCATCATTTAAAAAAACGTTTTGCATCATAAAGAGTCACTTGAAATGCAGAGACACAACACAAGTAACTGAAATTAATATATTTCTCCAGCAATTACTACCAACGGAGTAAGAGATACATTGGTCCCGGGAGTCATTATGCAAACAAAAGTGAATCGGTTCCACTTGTCTCGTGTGCTGGAGCTGTCGCTGAAAGGTCGGAGGTGGCGTGACACGTTACAGTTTCTGAAGAGGTCTGACATGTTAAACATGTTGCTTTCTTAATTTTCATGTCAAATTATTATGTAAAATTATGTCCACATCTGCCCCTGTCATTGCTAACTCCGCAGGGACGACTCAGTCACTTTATTCATGCTGCCTCCAAGACTTAACCTCCAACTTCTGTTGACGGTAGAGCAGTAGTCTTCATCAGTCCAAATAATAATATCCAATGCATCTGAGGATTGTTAAAATCTAATGAGAAAATGTGTCAACGTTTTACCATTTGTCAAACTAGTAATAGAAAAATTATTAATTTCCTCAACATTCTTGTACAAAGATGCATCTGCAAGTCTGAGAACTTGTTCTGCATGACCCAGGAATTGATTTACTGTGTTTTGATTCTCTGTTAAGCAAAATTCCCTACTGTCATTAAGAAGGAAGTATGGCCAGATGGATGGTCAGACAGACTAATAGATAGAAAATGTGACTTTGATTTCCTGTTTGAGGCTTCTGTGCAAAGAGAAAGCAATTACAGTCAGGTCACTTCTTGCAGCTTTTTAAATAAGGGAGTCAGCCTCTATTTATTCAAATGTAAAGCGACTTAATTTCACAGCAAAGTAGTTTTCTACTTTTGGCATTAATTCCGCATCTGCTTCTTTATATCAAACATTTTGAGTCCACGTCTTTCTCCTGCACATCTGTTGTTGTTTATCTGAGTAACTGTCATTCATTTGTTGCTATTCTTAACAAGCAGAGGGTGGTGTCGTCAGTGACTTGACCCCTCCCACACAGCTAAAACAGGCTTATACGTATACATCTGTAGTTGTGTAGCTGAAAATGTCAATGGGAAATGGAGCCCAACATGGTGGGAACCAAACCTGCTGTCTTCCAAAGTACAACCACTTAAGGAAACAGAGTAAGTTCACTGTTTCATTAAACTGGTTCTATTACCTGCTTGTCTAATATACCAGCACTACAACACCTTTTGTTTTTCTAATACATCTCATGACTGAGAATGTGTTCATCTCCCCTGTGAATACAATCCTTTTTAAGTTTTTTATTCTGATTGGTCCGTGTCATGGAAGGCTAATGACCCCTCACTCTACCTTACATTTGGGGTGTGCGGGTTCAGAAACCCTTGCTTGGTTCGCCATTGGGTTTTGGGATCTAAGACAACCATCGAGCATGTTTTTGTCAGATCCTTTTGACCGACAGTTGAAACATTTCATCCTTCCTTAAAGCTGTCTGAGCGTTTCAGAAACTGACAGGCTTGTTTGTTTGTTTGTTTGCTTGCTCTGTTGATTTGCCCATTTTTAGAAACACAAAGGAATTTGAGAAATAGGCTTCAAATCATCCCAATACGAACTAACAGGCATGTTATTGTACACTCGCAAGAGTGAAAATGCTGCATTGAGACCTTGCGTGCAAGCGCAGCAAAAGAAACATGCTTTTAAATAAAAGCATTTCGTTAGATACATTACTGCTAATCAATCCATCATGAAATCTTCCAGCAAAGTGACACGAAATTATTTTATCGCTTTCTAGAAAGGTAAGAAAAAGGGCATCAGCTTGTTTCTACACAGAACACATAACAACCATCCGTCTCTAAGAGCTAGAAACCATCATCTGCCTTGAAGGTCTTGAAACTGCTGACGGAGTCCAGGAGCTTTGTGTTCTACAGGCATAAAGGCTTTTAGCAGCACAAATACATATCAGCTCTTCCTTAATGTCCACTCCAGTGCATCAGTGCTGATGTATGCACGTTTTGCTGACACTACTTCCAACAAAGTGATTCGGCTTTTAACAGGTTTCATTTTCAGTTTGGAAGCCTTTTGTCATCCAAAAGAATGAAAAATATTAAAAAAAAAAAAAAAGAAAAAAGAAAAAGCTTTTATCTCTTCTCTACATAGAGTCCTCTCTCACTGATGCAGATGCCAGTATGACATTTCCTATAGCTCTCTGTTGTATTAGAGAACCCAATTAGAAACTCCACAGAAACGACGTATATGAAGGTAATCAGGGATCGTAGTGTTCTGGCTTGTTTGATTTCATCGTTTCTACTGGATGAAAGAGCAAACTTCAGGTCAGACAACTGCAGGTCCGATTGGAGATCAAAAGATCAACTCCAAAAACATTTGTTTTGCAAGAATCTGGCTTTTATATTGGCTTCTGCATTTTCACTGAACTGAACCCTCCTGGAAGACGCCGAAACCTGCATACTTCTGAAATAATTTGGTTTGCCTGGATAACGCTGGCGGACTTTGCTGCAAACCTTCATCCTCCACTCTGGATCTGAATCCATGTGAGAAGATGTCACACAGGACAAGGCTGATGCTGTTTAATGAGACACTCAGGGAGCCGCTTTGGTTTAATAATACATACAGAGAATATCTTCTTCCGTTGAAGCAGTCAGCTGCTATTTATTTTCATGCCATTTACGGACGAATTTTTTATCCGATTCAATGATTTTAAAAAAAGTTTACACATCTTATGAAGAAATCAACGATATAGAGTTTGACTAATTAAAATACAAGCAGATAATTCTACAAAAATGTTGCATAAAGTGATGCAAATTAAAATTTTGGATCCCTCAGGATCTGAACATTGACTTTGAAAGTTTATTTTAAACCACCAATGTCACAAAGATGGGTTTAAATAGTCGTAATTGAATTCACTAAATGCGACTTACTCTAATTTGATCAAATCTGTATTGAATTCAGTTTGAGTCTTTTAAAAGGAGTTCCCATGTGGTGAATTCACACCTTTGGGGCAGCAGGGGCGTCAAGTTTCAATGTTAAGTCAGTGTAGAGATACAATCTGAGGTCTTGCACCGCAATTTGGGCATCAGGCATGATGCGTCAATCAATCAGGGACTCAATTAAAGGGTAGAAAAATATATCCAATATGGCCACTTAGTTGTAGCATTTTTCTTCCTGAACTTCCATCCATTTTCTTAACCCTCTCAGGCCCCAAGACTGTCCCGGTTACTGTCGGGTGAAGGCGCCTCTCTAGAGCTCTCAATAGCATCTAAGCCCAAACTACTCACTCAACATCATCCATGTTTTCCATGACATGGCAATGAATGAAGTCCAGAAAAATTCGACGATTGCTCCATAGCTGGAGCGTCAAGGTCTCAAGCAGTAAATTTGATCCAAAGAGAGGCACCAAACGGCAATCTGAATAGTGTCCGGTGTGAATGCACCTTTATAGCAGAAGCTAATTTAAAAGCATGCTAAGCTAACCAAAAGTGGGGCTTTTGCCAGACTATAGATTTTAGGGTTGACCTGTACGGGGGTTGCAGGTTTTTGGGTTGTCCAAGCCCGTGGAGGATTTTGGACAGTAGTGACTTCATCTGAAGTGGAGCGGAGGTATGATCACCTCAAGTTTCATCATGTAACATGATGTAACAGCAACATACCATTGTCGTGTGCGTGGTAAGTCTATTTGTAATGGCACTGAGTTGCACACACCTATGATACAGGTAATGCTGTTGCACAGTGCCCTTGCACAACACTCGTCAGCAAGGTGCCCATGCTGGCCCCTTATTGACTGCACGCAAATGCTGAACACACAGAGAGAGCAGGTGACACGTACAGTAAGTGCAAGTAGGACGGCTATTGGAATCTATGCACTGATGTCTAATATTCTATTTTTTTAACAGTCAGGCAAAGATGGCTCACTACCATATCACACGAACAGCTCTAATGGGTTTGTTGAGCAGGATTTGTGAGGGTTAAAAGCAGGAAAACTACGTAAAACACACCTGCATGTCACCTACTTCCGTCTAACTCATGTTGCGTTCACACTCTACGCGGAAGTACGGCAAAGCGGCGGGGAACGGAGGCTGCTTCCATTCAGTGTTAACCCTTTAACACTGGAGCTCCAGCGTTTATGTTCATTGATTTACTGTAATTTTTAGTTGCTGACAAAGCTTTTCTCCTTCAAAATCTGCTGGAAATACTTTGATCGTGCTAATGGTTGAAAAGTTACAGTATGTTAAAGATTTTGTGTTTAAGTGTCACCAGCAACACGCGCGTGTTACAAGGTGAACCTATGAAACGAAGCGCCGCGGCCCTCCGCAGCCGGCTTGCAACACGCAGCGATTGTTTCAGCTTCCGGTACATTCTTAGCGTGAGCCGCAAGCGGTCCGCATCAATCCTGGCAGGAAGTTAAGCCAACACATGAAAAAATCCAATCCAATTTTCAAAATATAACCTATTTTTCACAATAAAAGTCCACTACTGACAAATGCGATCATATTTTGTATCTTAACAGACCATAAAGATGAAAATAAACACACCAAAAACTGCAAAACACACAAAAAGCAAACAGACAGTGAGGCGTACACACAAAGAAATCAATCAGATGTCAAGATGGACGACGTTAAGTAATTGTAGAAACTCTAAATACCCACAGCTGAGCAGAAGCGTCTCCTTGGTGAAGCGGATACCGCGCACACAGCGCTTCGTGAACCTTAATTGTTGTTTTAGTACTAGTTAAAACATGTTGCATGCAGCATGGTAGAAAATAAAATATGCATGAATTTCATAAGGACCATTTGCGTGCGCATTTTTAGTCAGCAGACAGTCCACACCCACCCGTGAGGGCAGTTGTAATTAACCCTTCGAATACATGTTCTGCTCATGCTACAGTGACGCATTCATTTGAACAGAAACTATTCCGTCTCCCACAGCATTTGTGAAGTGATTAAGAAAGCATTCATCAGTGTTAAAAGCCATCGTTAATGGCCTTCACCTACAGCGAATTGAAACGCAAGATAAAGTGATGCCGGCGTGGAAGAGGAGGAGGAGTACACAAGCAGAGTCCGGGTGAATTAGTGCAAGTCGACTTCACTGGTGGAATGAAGAGACTGAACGAGAGTGAGCTTTCCTTAATGAGTCGCTGTTTATTCAGCTGACGAGGCTAAACTTTAACCTCAAGGGAGCCAAGATTACAAGCCTGAGGGATCGTCCCATCCCTCTGCGTGGGGGTGCGCCCGGCGTGAGCGTGTTTGTTTGTGGTCTGCTTTTAAATTACCCTGACAGTCCGTCCTCTCCAGGGGGCAAACTTTAATGAACTCCACTGAAGTCGTTATACAGCCGCCGCATTTGTAAGAGCTAATTATTTCACAATTAAAAAGTTTTATTGGTGTTACTGGGTGGAAGCTGCATTACATTTCTCTAAACATTTAGCGCGGCACAGATATGAGACCGGTTATCCAGACAATGAAAAATAATGGAAAAAAAAAATGCTGATGCATTGTGACAGTTTTTTTAATCAATTTTAATTAACTTATAATTACACTTGCTGCTTTAAGGTTATTTATTTAGACTTATTTAGTTTTGTTCTTTTCATTACACAACTTGGCAACATTTTGTTCTTTTTCACTCAACAAGAATTGACCTGCCAGCATCCTGTAACACGTTATTACTGGAGATCTAACCTAGAAGGCACCCAATCTTCAACTCTTCGAGTAACCTCAAGAATGTAGAGGCCAAAGTGTCAAGCTTGCAGCTTTTTCATTGAACAATGGGAATTTGGCTGCATCATACTTGGGAGTAATCCCAATTCTACCCGTTAACCTCTTCTTTTTGAAGCTCTAAAAAATGCTTTTTGACCCAGATGTGCACATTTCTTTAAAGAAAACACAATATAGTTTTAAGATTGCATTCTTAAAATTTAAAAATAAGTGGTATTTATTACAGTGAGCATTTTTCCACTTTACAATGGTCATTTATTTGCGGGGGTTATGACCTAAAAAGAACCCATAGACTAAATCTTTAGTAGTAGCAAATCTGAAGTAGTTATCTTCGTTTTTTACAGTTATTACAGGCTGTAGAACCCCTGACTCTACTCTCTGTACCCTTTAACCAGACAGATATGATGACAAATGAGTCTGGTTCTACAGAATGAAGACAAAAACCTGCTTTTTCTGAAAATTGACTAAATAAATGCTGCTAGTTCAGCAAAAAAGATTCAAAAAGACTCGAGTCAAAAACTCATCTTTTAAAGTTTCCCTTGCAGCAGGGAGTGAACAAAAGGTGGTTACCTTCAATCTGCACACTGAAGGTGCATTTGAAAATCAGTCTGTTACATTGTTGTGGACACACACACACACACACCCCTACAACGTAGTTAGTTTCTTCCTACAACTGCCTTTTTTCCTGAAAGATGCCGTTATGCTAGGTTTACACAGGACGTGGAAGCGCCGCGGAGCGGAGTGCGCGCAGCATCCACTCTCTCCTGCATTTCACACCTGATGCGCATTTTGAACAAGTTCTTCTGCCAGAGCTTTTTTTTTTGTTTTTGCCATCAAGGGTAAGTTAGTAAAAATATTACCATGTTTTTGCTAAGAAGAAACAAGTAGTAAGTCGGCCTACACTTCTTTAATTTATCTGCTGTTGAGACACACATAGAGAAGTGTGTGTGTGTCTTTCTCTCTGTGACTTTTTTTTGCACGTGTGTGTGTGTTGTGATTGTATGTTTATATTCATCTTAGATACAAAAACATGATTGCATTTGTCAATTGCTGTATTTTATTGTGGAAAATCGGTTAAATTTTGATAATAAACTGGATTTTCTCATGTATCTTGATGTAAGTTCTAGCTGAAATCGATGCGGCTCGATCGCGGCTCGCACTCAAAATAAACCAGACGCTGAAACAATCCGCTGTACGACACGAGCATTGCTCCACGCCTGGTGTGAACCACGCTGTGGGTTAACAAGGAATGGAAGCGGCCTCTCACAGAGACCACAATATGAATTTTAAATGTAAACTAATCCTTAAACACTTTTTAAACAAGCTTAAGCTTATTGTAGTTTTTGTAATAGTAGAACACCCTAAAAGTTATTCTAATGTGATTTTAGTTTCATTGTCAGAATAGAAATCCAGCCTTCTGATGCCAAATGCAGTCTTTGTCTAGAACAGCGGTCTGTTGGGGGGCCCGTGCTGCTGCTGCCGCCCCGGTGGGGGGCCTTGGCGTGGGGATGGCCGGGCTCTCTCTCCTTCTATACATTCCATCAACATTCAAATCAGCAAAACATAAACACTCACCTGAGCACAGGTGTCAGCTCACCTCGCACTAACAGAATGTGTGATGGAATGAAAGGCTTTATTTGTGTCAGCTTCTATGATTGTGTGTGAGCTGCAGTGGTATTGTGTACATTTTTGACTACTTTAAAGGTAAAGATTATTCTAGCCAAAAGGTATGTGTGTAACTGAGTGTGTGTGTAGACAGGACCCGCCCATTCCAGATTGTTGTTTAGACCTGGTTGTTATAGGATGTTACTACTCTGTTAACTTCTTTGTTCTCTTAAAAAGATACAAATTAAAATAAATAAAGTTTAGCACGAAATACAACAGGGGTTTATACTTAATAAACCCCTGTTGAGACAATAAAATCTGTCCAACGTATCTCTCAGCCCGTATCTGCTTGCTCAGCTGTTGGACAGGACAAGTTAGAAAAAAAAAAAAAAAAAAAAAATAGAACAGCGGTCTGTAACCTTCAACCCATAAAGAGCTGTTATACATCGATAAAAGATAAACATAAAGATAAAATAGATTTTATGATACAGTTTTTAACTTTTGACAGAGGTTCACGTCTCCTGTTTAAAATAAAAGACAGTCTGGATCACATAGGACCATCTCAACACAGCGAATTAGTAGTAAGATGTCAGCAGTGAAAAAAAAAAGTTTGCGGTACACTTCAGCCAGAAATTCTTAAATCCAGGGGTCTGTAACCTGCGGCTCCAGATCCACATGTGGCTCTTTTATCTCTCCATGGTGGTTCCTTGGCCAAACATAAAATAAATCAGGGACCCAGCCATGTCCACCGTCTGAGTAAGGAGCTCCCTGCTAATGGCTGCCTAACCAAAACTACCTAAAGAAAACAAATAAACAAAGCCCGCAAACAAAGACTACCAAGGTCCAATCCCAAACTAAAATAACAAAACCCAGCAGTGCAAGAATACTGAGGAAGAAAAGAACAATTTTTTTTTTTAATAAAATAGTATTTTTTTTAAAAGAAAGGATTACTTAATTTTCTTTTATTTAAATTAGATTCATTAAATGTATACATTTATGGCTGAGGTGCATAGAGATGATAGGTTTTTGACCTGAAGACATCTTGTTTGCTCAACGCTACCTCCAGAATGCACAGATTTTATATTGCAAACCAAAACTTTGGTAAAAAGTTTGATCTTTTATGAGTTAAAAGCACATATTATCGTAATCTAACAAAATAAGCTAAATTAGTGACTTTCTCGAACAATAAGACAAACTTAGAATCCTAGAATTTCTCCAAAAATATAAATTCTACCTTCATAATCTTGTACGCTTTACGTAAGATTTGTGGTGCTGACTGACCTCCACTTGATCTGTAACATACATACCCAAAAAAGTGCTTTAGTAGGACTTTAACAATGAAAATGCACCACTTGATTGATTGTTAGATAATTACGCCTACTGTAGTCAGAAACATTATAGAGTGATACGTAAACTGTCTGTGAATTTGTTGAATTGGACTTTGTTTATCTTTTTTTTTTTTGCTGGCTGTTTTTTTTCCTTACAGTTACTTTTTAAGATTATAACCTTTTTCTTTAACTTAAGAGCCACAATGCTTTAGAATAAAAGAGCTGTTCCAGTTAACTTTAGGTTAAAAATGAAGCTTCACTACACTATGTATTAACTGGTTCCTCAATATCCTTCACCTCAGGAGCTGCCGCAGGTCTTTTATATCTCATCTTTATTTTCTAACTCTAAAGGGTGCAATTCCAACCCAACCTACAGAGATTGGTTAAAAGAATCCCCCATGATGCATTTAGATGACAACATTAAGACTTTTGACAACAAAATATTATGTTAATATTTCATTTATTACAAAGGGGAAAATAAAAGTGTGGAAAAAGAGAATCTGCATGTTTTATATGTTTTTGTAATAATCTTTATAGCAGTGTTTACTGGAATATTTCTACATTTTATGTTAGAATTACAAAAAAAAAAGCTTCACTACGGAAACATTACTGTAGCAACAAAAGTCGAACATTGTTCTTTATGACTACACTTCACACATTACCTTAGCAGTTCTCTCAAATTAAAATGAGTGAACACAGAATATGGCGGCAGGCTGAAACTCTCCACGCTCGTTAAACCACATTACTTCAGGTACCTGCTGGATTAGGACGGGATCATCCCAGGGAGCGGTGAACAAGGCACCATGTGGTGCCGGCGGCGGCGTGGATTTTGTTATTGTAGAGAGATGTGTCTTTCAGCTTATTGAAGGGTTATAAATAAATAAGTACATGGTAGAGCGGAAAACGTGAAAAAAGAGGGTGAAGGAGAAAAAGGGATAGAGATAAAGAGGATGTTTGACATGGTTTAAAGGAAAAAGCAACACTGGAAGGAGAATGAAGGGATTAAGCAATGAAAAATTCTTCTTAAACAAGTTTTTATTTTCTGTCAATTTTTGTAATATGTGCATGGTCAAGTGTTCCATATTTATTTCCCTTCAATCTTGTTGGTTATCAACATAAATCAACTAAATGTAATATTTTTTTACAACAAAAGGTTGATAAAACTCAAGTTTTTCTTCCCAATATATTATTTGTCTTTGAGACAAGACTAGAAAAAAATTTATAAAAAGTAAAGTTCTAAATTACAGGTAAAAATGTGGGGAAAAAAAATGGCTGAAAGGATTTATAAGAGGGACACCTTGCAAAATCCCAGGTGGTTCGAGCACTTATTTGCCTCATGTAATCCATGGCGCCATATGGATTCATTGTGTTTGTGTTTAATGATGTTGAAGCAATTTTAATAGATAATGACTCCTTTCAAAATGTCAGGGTTTTTTATGATTTGCTTGGGTGTTATTGTGAATAAGATAGCATGTAGCTGAGTCAAACTGTTTTTTTTGTTGTTTTTTTCTGGTGACTTGCAATGTTGGGAGTTAGCATAGTCACGGTAATGTTTGATTTAGCAGCATCAGTCTGTTTTTTTAAATAAATTGTTTAACATCTAGCACATTAAAAGTAACCTCTAGAGTTACTGGGAACGCGCCTCATAAAGTTTGACTTATCTCTGACCTTTTCTGTCTCGCTTATTCCATGTTTTACTTCAGTTAGCATTATACATGACAAAAGGTTAAAAATTGATAATCCATTAATACAGTTTGTTTTTTTTTTCCTTCAACCTTTTGTCATTTTAAAAACATTCCTCAATTTGAATTTCTTTTGCTAAACTTTGTCTCTTAAAACACAGAATATAATTACATTCGGAAACAAAATTATTACATTTTTCAACCCAAAAAAAAGTCACAAGAACACAAAGACACAAAGAAACCAAATTATTTGTTGAAAAAAAAAGGATAAATAATGCAAGTGAGGGTAGAAAGGAGCTGAAGCTGGAGAGAGGGAGAAGATTAGCGATCAGCGCCATGAGCCAAATGCTTAAGTGAGCCTCCCATTAAACAATTTACAGCCCACAATTAAAACTCACATTTCAAACAGAGGAGAGGAGCCATCTGCTCGCCACTCTTCAACCTTCTTACACTCACAAGAATGAGCCCCTCAGACGCCGGACGGCGTGGTCTGTGGTGCAAACTGCTTGTGTCTGGACGTGTGAAGGACTGCAGTTCGGTGCAGACTTGAGTTTCTGCAGGGATTAGTCCCTGACTTAATTTAGCTATTGTTAAAAAATACAAAAGATGTGCTGTCACTTCATGCTGGAATGACAACTCTAAAAAAAGAGTCAAGAAATGCTGTGGGCATGAGGGGAGATTAAAATTTTTGTGCCTTGCTGGTTTTCTGTAATGAGTAAAAAACAAAAAGAAAAGAAGTCATAAAGAAATTTAGATTTCCCTGACTTCCTGAGGCTCATAAAATGTAGAATTTAAAACGACTTCACATTTATATGAGGTTGTAAATGTTGCTTTCTGTGCACCATACAAAAGTGGGACTGAACACGCATTTCATTTAAATAAATTGGGGTCTTTATATCAGAGATGGTCTTAGAAACTTTAAGCAACCTCCAACAAGCTTTCACTGCATAAATAAATTCATAAAATTCTGATGAAAAAATGAAAATTACAGCTGTTAAAAAATATTTTACATGTGTATTCTTGTATAATTTCAATATTTTTCTCGTCAATTAATGACTTCATTCTCATCAAAATTAAATATTTTTTTCTCATAAACTGATGACTTTATTCTCATAAATTGAAACCATTTTCTGATTCATTTACGACTTTATTTACATAAAATTACCTCTTTATTTCAGTGAAATTGTGACTTTTTATCTTTAAAATTAAGTATTATTTTCATAAATTTATGACTTTATTCAAATAGAAATTATGTTCTTATTTGAATAAAATTACAGCTTTATTTATGTGAAATTATTCCTTTTTGGGTGAAATTATGACTTCATGTCTTGTAAATTTACAACTTTATTCTCGTTAATTGCAACCTTTTTCTTAATCATTTATTTGCATTTTTCACGTCAATTATGACTTTATTTCTGTAAAATTACAACCCTTTTCTATAGTAGAAACATAACTTTTGTAAACTGCAACCTTTATCTTGTTCATATTCAATTTTTTTCCTGTAAAATTACAACTTTTTCTCATACATTTATAACTTAATTCTGATAAATTGCAACCTTTCTCTCCTAAAATGTACTTTATTCTAGAAAATTACAACCTATTTCTCATGATTTTACACTTTTATATTTCTAAATGTGTATATATATATATATATATTATTTTGATGGTGGCCCTTCAAGAATAAAGATCCTTGGTCTCAAGCTGACCAGAGTTTGCAGATTTGAACCACACCAACGTTAATATTAGCTTTCGTAGTTGTCAAATTAAGTAAACTATTTGCACCGACAAACTTGCTGTTGTTGGTGTTCCTTGGAGGTCGTGAGGAGGTAAAGAACCTAATCACTACTAGGGGCAGCTTGTTTTTGGTCTCAGTTTGGGCTTTATCTTCTCCAAAGAAGCAGCCACTAAATTTTTAACATTTCTGGGGAGTTTAGACAGTGAAATGTAAAAACAAAACAAACCAAACAGAGTTGTGAAATATGCTCCACAAGTAAGGACGACATCCTAAACATTTTTGGTTTCTATGTTACTGGAAATGTAAATCGAAGTAAAAAGAGAGAACAGGTTTTCAGGTTTTGCTTGTTAGATCTGACTGTAGCATTTAGGAGAATTTCTTTAAAGATCTTAAAGACTTTTATTGACAGAACATGTACGTGATCCAGCTGTAAGTACAGCAGGAATCACTAGAAAACAAGCAAGACTGTGACCGTTGAGGACTGGAGCTAGGATTATTGCAGGTAACAATGAAGAAAGAAATAAAACAACATTGTTTAAGAGGCCCGAGCCAGTCTCAACTCCTTAAGATCACAGCAATTTCTTGCCTTAACTGGAGGTCAGTAGTGATTTTTTGTGCACGCTGGAAACCTCAAGCCTGCGATCTTGGAGAAGGATTACTAACTCCACTGTTTTTCATTAGAATGGGGTCCTTTGCTGTCATTTTTGAGAGCTTGGGTTGTAATTAAACCCCAAAAATATGCTGCTGCCTTGTTGAAAAGCCAAAAAGCTGCTGCTCACAGAAAAAAAAAAAAAAAACCCTGAAGCAGAAATCTCCAAACTGGTGTCATCTGGTTAACTGTGGAGCTGGACGCCTCACAACCCCCTGAGGACGGCAGCATAAAAAAAAAAAAAAAAATGCATCTTTGAAGTTAGTCCAACCAACGTTGGCCATCGCCTGGCTCTCCATCACAGCTGAGCCAGCTGATAAAGGTGACAACAGGTGCCAAAGGGGAGTGTAAAATGCAAGAGCTGGGTTCTGCTGCTGTTGTTTTCTTGGTGTTTCCGTGCTGGTGGGGTAGGTTTCCTTTTTATGCTTTCGGAGGGAGCCACCTGCTTTGCCCTCAACGGTGTAATATTCATTTTCTCTGCTGTGTCAATTGAATCACAAACTTGAGGCATAAACAAAAACAAACACTAGGCGGCCGATTGAAACTGTAAAATAACAGAAACCTGATATTCTGGCGCTTTGCTCTGCACAATCTACCACTTATTTTGGCACATTGCTGCGCGTTGCTCTGCATCTCTGATCAATTAATTTAGCAAAGTGATCAAAGTGCTTACACAAACATAGTGTCATTTTAAGTGTTTAAACATAAAACCCTCTTGTTTACAATTCAAATTTGCTTTTGTCTGGAGACATGGCAGCAAAGGGTTTTGAGCTCCGAGACAGTTATCGACACCATCCTGGAAGGGAAGATTGATCACAGCCGCTCTGCGGTGGCTCGGGTCACCTGCCGTTGAAACACGGCATATTAAACAACATAGCTTCTTCCTAAACATATTGATATTTGGAATCGATTCTGTCAGCTGCTGGTCTTGCGCGTGTGACGGAAAGGAGACAAACCGTCTCCAATATGCTCCTGGTCCAATAAAGTCTTTGATTTCAATGCATCTTCATCCAGGATGTGTGTCTGTGCTCATTTCCTTTGGCTTTTTTTGGCCTTTTCAGCACAAATGTCACTGCATATAAAAAGCCTAAACTGTTTCTTTGCCATTGATATTGGTTTGTGAATGAGAAGAAGAAATGCCTTCTGGTGTTGTGGTACCTGTTTGTTGTGTGTTTTGTAAATGAAATGTAGTGAGCTCTTTTAAACCACTGCTGTACTTATTTCTGATTTTTATTTTTATTTTTTAGTTTATTCTCTAGCAGATGGTTGCTTTATCGAGACCACATCATTGGTGGCAAAATGGGAAAATAACTGAAAAATTTCTCAGAAATGAACATTTGGAGCAAGAGTTCCCTTTAATTTCAAAAAACCTTTCTTGATGACAGTGTTTCCAAGAACCCAACAAAGGCTCATCCAGGAGGTGATTAAAGATACGGAATAAAGAAAATAAAATTGAAGGTTTTGAAGATAGAGTTCACCACTCGTAGGAAATAAAAGTGATTGGACTGAAGCTGAAATAATGGAAGAATTCTCAAATCACTTGTTGAGTTTGATTGTGCAATCAAGCCTTAGTTACACGTACCGTACGGTGAAGTTCACGGCTAGTGAGGCACTGACAGTATCCGTCAGATTTACAGACATATGAACTCTACAAGAGCATCTTATTCACCATTTGATTGACAACAGTTAGTGGGTTGTATAAAATGTCATTTCGACATTTTTTCTTCTGTTTACAAACTGTAGCATACAGAGAAAATCCCCAAGATTGTTATAATCGACTTACTTTTACTCATAAATGAAGTCCATCCACTGCTCCTTCTGAATTAACACATGAATAATCTGTTTGTAGAAATCTTCCATTTCTTTCTTCAGTGTTAAAAGTCTCTGTGGAGATCACTACCAGTGATCACTACTAAACAAATTCTTGAGTTTAAGGTTTTAAAAACTAAATCCTCAATTTAGAAATTGATGCTAAATAATATTAAAGAGTAACTGGACGGCCGCAGTGTCACATACATTCTCTGGGCTCACCAGCCCCCTCTGTCTTGTGGCGTGTGTACTGCAGTGCGGCAGGCGGACTGTCTGCCGCACCTAGTGTGTTTTTAAAGCGCATTTTTAGCAGATGAAAAAGACTAAATGACTCACAAACTGGCATCAATGTAATCAGACAGATGGAAAGAGATAAGCAAATTAGGTAATTTTAAAAGAAAACTTCTTTTATGATGATACAAAGACCGAAACAATAAAGGTATGCGTCAGCTTCTACCGCGCTCGCAGAGCCGGGGCTACAGCTGCCTCACCTATCGCTGTCTGGCATATTTGAACAGGAAACTTGTATATTTTCTGCTTTTTTTTTTTTTTTTTTTTTTTACCAAAGAAACATTACAAAACCGCATAGAAATAGCTAATCATTGAAAAAAAAAAAAAGCTTTAGATTTTTAGTTTTTAATTTTAGAAAATACATTCATTTTATTTAATTTATGCATTTTTTCAGGATATTGACTGCATGTGACAATAGGTGCCAAAGGGGAGTGACTGCACGTCAGTGGTCACATGCACCCATGGACCCAAACAGCTACTGCAGGTGTTAGCATTGCTTGGGCCCATGAAGGGTCTTAGAGGATTAAGGGAGGACTTTTGAAAAATATGCATCTCCCCTACTTCATCCTTACTCTACCCTCACTCATTCCATAATGGTGCATTCACACCGGAAACGATTTGCTTTACAAGGACGTTGAGTTTCAATGTTAAGCCAGTGTATTGATGCAATCTGAGGTCTTGTGGCGCGATTTGGGTGCAGCGAGGTTGACACAATCAGGGACTAAGCTTTGGGCATGTGATATAATGATTCGATCAAGGGGTAGAAATAAGGATCCAATATGGCTGCTCGACGCAAGAATTTTTGTCCTGAACTTCGATCAATTTTTTAAGCCGCTGGGGCTGCAAGGGTTCCAAAGAATGTTCTGGTCACTGTTTGCCAAAGGCGGGATATACCCTAGACAGGTCACTGGTGTTACGCCCCTTTTTGGGTCTAGGGGATCCAATAAATAGGGCGTAACTTAACTTGGGGGCTCTTCCCGGATCAATGATCAAATCATCAGACTCCATTTTGCTGTTTGCGTAACAGCCAGCCAGTCACAGAGCCCACGGAGCTGGAGTGATTGAACCCACTAGTGGACTGGGTCCGGCAGAACTAGCGGAGTAGCAACCCCGGCTGCTGGTCCTTGGGTAGCAGAGCTTGCTATGCAGGCCAGCTGGTGGTTGGCTTACTGTCAGACGGAGAGCCGCTGCAGGTGCCATCCCCATAAGCAATCCATTTTCATCAAGACAAAAAAAAAAAAATCCTCCAGTTTTATTTTTTATTTTTCCCCTCTTGAGTTAAAGCTCAAACTGTGTTACAGACAGATGGAAGTACCTTTTAAAGCACAGGTTCTGCTAACAAAAGTGAAACACACCGCACCAGAAGAAACTCTGAAGGATCTGGTGAACCCAGACAAGGTAAGGTGCTCCCTGCGCCTCTGTAGAGCTCTCCAAAACATACAAACCCATAAAAAGATACTCGTTCAACATCATCCATGTTTTCCATGAATGAAGTCCAGAAGAACTAGGTATCAAGGTGTCAAGGCATTGAGCAGTAAAGTTGAAGTGCGTCAAATAGAGGCAGCAAACACAAATTCGCCACACAACTCGGATGTGGTGTGAATGTACCTAAAGTGTTCGCTACAGCCTGTCTCTTACAGGCTGTACTATAGAAAGAAATGCATCTACACTTTTGCAACAGACTAGAAAGTCCTTCACCTCAAAGTCTTTCTGATTCCGTTATTTTGACCTCACTGAGTTCCAGTTCTGTATTCCGTGTGCTCTAACTGCATTGGTTTTTAACCTTACTTCTAACTAACAGAGCTGCACTGAATCCCTTCTTATCGCTGTGTGTTATCTCTCCGTTAGCTCACTGCAACAAGCTCCTGTGCAGGTGTTTGCACAGGATTAAAAAAAAAGAGAGAAAATCAATAATCGGCAAGGTTATTCATTCTGGATGAGGACGAAAGCTTAGTATCCACTATAATATCAACTCTCCTAAAACTGAAAAGCATTAACACACGGACTTTTGAACGTGGTCTCGTACGGCAAAAGGTCCGCAGCTTCATCATCTGTTCCTGATGTGAAACACCTGTCTCTCTCAGACCGCTACAGCGATGTGTGAACTGTAAATATGACCCTACAAAAGGGGAAAAGAGTCGATTTACAGAGCAAATTTAAACCCAGTTGAAATGAGCTGTGCTCCCGGAGCAAGACAAAGTTATATTGGGGAAGATGTTAAAGCAAAAAAAAAAAAAAAAAGGAAAGATTGTGAAGGTATGCTGTTGGGTGTACGTGCTCTGCCTTCAAGCTGGTTGGCATCGCAGAGTTCTCCTGCTTTATTTACGAGCCTGTCAAAGGATATAGAGGGGATGAGACAACACACAAAAACAGCTTGAGGTACTTGCAATGCATTCGTAGAGTTAATCTGTGCATGGAACAATTTGCAGGCTGCCAGCTGAGACTGGCCCAACATCAGCGAACCGCGTTAACATGAAGAGGGACAGGTAGTGATGCAGGGCAAACTATTCTGATCTTTGTTCAGCTGTGGAGCTATTTACGCTTTTCTGTTTTACTTTCAAATGTCTCTTTTTGTTCTTTTTGGTAAAATCATTTTATTTGTATTTTCCTACATTTTTCATTTGTCTGAAAGTCCCACTCAAATAATATTTTTTGAAAAGAGTTTCCAGTGGTCTTTTAAATATGATTATGCCATTTTGTAGCCGAAAAACAAAAAAAAAAAAAATAACTGTCATTTTCTAGGACATAGAAATTTTTCTAGGTAGAGCAACAGTAGTTCATTTGAAATTTGCTTCTTAGTTGTTGGCGGGACTGTTGGTGTTTAGTAAGCCTGTCCCCATTTCCCATCATCTAACTGCTTACACTCTCTTCCAAGTGGGCCCTGTAAAAGTGAGCAGAATTAGATTTATCTGCAGTTTTCGTGGTGGCCCCACCCAGTGTTTGCCCACGCAGCCTGGGTGGCGCCCCTGCTAGCTGTGCCAGACCCAGGGCAGCGGAGCACGCTACACTGTCCACTGGGTTGACCAGCTAGTGTAGCGAGCCAGCTCACTGAGCACCCACTTGAGTCAAAGTTGGCAAGCACAGGTGGGGCCATTGCGGAATCTGTGGACAAACCCCACTGGGACCCATTTTCTGCCCACTTTTAAACCATCTGGGCCCTCCTTGGCCTCAATGCAACAAAAGTGGTGAACAATTTCGGAGCGTTCCAGCAGCAAATTTCTACGTAATGAATATATTTTGCAATCCATCTTCTTCCGCTCATCCGGGACCAGGTGGTTGGGCAGCGATCTAAGTTAAGATGTCCAGATTTCCCTCTCCCCGGCTACTTCCTCCAGCTCCTCTGGGGCGTTCCCAGGCCAGCCAAGAGACTTACAGTGTGTCCCATAGACAGTCTAATTTAAACTGGACACCTCGAGCCATTTGGTCCCCCATTGGAAATGCTTTACCTCAACCCTTCGCGAAAGTAGGCCACCGCCTTCACCGTCACTTCCTGATATGTCTGCCACCATATTGCAATGATTGGAACCAGCGATTGGTCTGAGTCCCTGTGAGTCATAGCTGAGTCATGGAATCTATAGGAAGTACTGTCGCCAATCTGGAGTGAGCTTATTGTGAGTCATCGCCTCTTTACCACGAGACCGCTGGATGTAAACAGCTTCAACTTTAATAATGCCGGCTCGGGAGAAATGCACAAGCCTTTGAGGGAGAACCATTCCAACATGTGATTCTGCACATGGTCATTTTGTATTTACCTTCCTTTTTTCTCAAGCTAAAAGGGAGCATTTGGGTGACGTCACTGCTGTGTGGTGTGTGCCCCATGCTGTGCAGCTTGTCCATCTACAGTCTGATCAGATGCAGGTGAGAAGTCCGTTCAGCGGTATTTAAAATGGTAAATGGCGTATACTTGTATAGCGCTTTCTACTCTCCTTCGAGGGCCCAAAGCGCTTAACAGTCACAGACCCATTCACCCATTCACACACACATTCATACACTGGTGGTGGCTCCGCTGCCGAACACTGGCGCCAACCTCCCACCAGAGGCAATTTAGGGTTCAGTGTCTTGCCCAAGGACGCTTTGACACATGGGCGGGCAAGGAATCGAACCCACCATCTTTCAATCATGAGACGACTGCCCTACCACTGCACCATGACCATAACCGTTCTAACAAGTGAGCAGCTGGATCTTTTTTTCTGTTCGAAAATATGACAAGATCCATTCAAGTTTGTCACGGCACTCACATTCATCCTCAAAGGAGACGTCTGCGTTTAATTCAGGCAGCAGGCTTGAAAAGTGTGGCAAAGAATACACTTTGGTGAGTTCCATTCCGTGTGATACACAACTGATAATTGATATGCTACAATCAAAACAGTGAAAAAAAAAAATCCAAAGCACATTACCTCAGTCTTGAAATATGCTCCTACACAGTAAATCCGCATCTAAAAATTGGCAACAGCAAGCGCCTCTTGTTATTTTTGAAACTGCTGCATTCCAGAAAACAACAACACAGGCAATGATTGGTACATTGTTGATTTGTAAAGAAGATGTTAAAAGGCCTTCACGGACCGCATTGATGAAGTCTGCTGCCATTGGCTACCCAAAATCTGTCATTCAAACGCCCCAGACGCACAGCCACACACATTTATTAAGGCATCTGATTGGTCAATTTATAACTCGAGTAACTTGCATTAAGGAAAAAAAATCTTTAAAAAAATTTGGATTAGAAAAAGGATGTTATGCATAAAGCATCAGAGAAAAAAAATAATTATTCTGATCTATAAAATGACTGAGAAATAACTATCTATTTCTCAATGGAAGTCTACGGGACTTTGGCCTCCTTGCAACCCACTGGTACTTCCTATTTGGAACGCGGAAGGAGTGGGGCTTGCTCAGTCCAGTTCTTCATGCCGGAACACCTCTCCAGGGAGGCGTCCAGGAGGCATTTTTTCTCATCAGCTTCATGACTTGAAAATTGAAATACTTGGAAATGAAATTTTAGGTTTAATATCCTTCATATATGTCCTCCGTCATCAGAAAAATACCACAAGAACATGTTAAAAACACCATTTTCATCAGAGTGGGACCCTAAAAGTTCTCTGAGTGGAAAGAACTCTGCAATTATGGGGATTTTTAAAAATTCTTTTAAAGATAAACAATTTATAACGAACAACCTTTGGCAACTTTTGCAGTTTTTGCAACACATTTGATCAAACAACAGCAAAAACACATCTGTTTGAAAGGCTTTAGTACAAACATTATCTTTCCCTATAACCACATAAACCTTACCTTTTTCAAAAATGTCTAAACTTGTCTATTTCTGTATCTGCAGCAGTGATACTGCTCCTTTTCTCCGAGTGACACCTATTGCATCAGTACAGCTACAAAGACCTTGTTAGCAGCCAGATAGCAGCATAAATGACGACGAGGGGCTCCAAGACACGTTTGTGTCGTAGACGGCCCATCAGAGGCAGAGGTGGAGGTTCACAAACTAACAAAACACAGGCGTGTTGCACACACAATAGCATTCCCACTCACCCACATGGCGCGTCTGCAAAAGTTCTCTTATAAAATTATGAAAAGACAAGAATGTGAATCGTCAATTACATTAAAAACAGTGATTTTTAATCATTGTTCATAAAACATTTGGGAACATCTCATTTAAAAAAAGTTTTTTTTTTTCTATTTTGCCTTTTTTGACCTCATTGACAATGGCTCCGGGTCAAAGAAGAAAAGATGAGTCATTCAAAATAACAGGAAAAAGAGATCTGTGCATTTGTTGAATTCCACCTTAACCTTTCCTGTATCTACAAACCAACAGGGTCTACATGAGACGTGACTCTGTGGGCGTACAGAAAGAAAAAAACACGTGAATTCAATTTATTATCAAATCGGCATTTGTTTGAACTTGATATACTGTTGATAAATGATGTGTTTTTCTTACTCATTAGTGACTGATGTTAGATGTTTCTTTTAATTAAATAGAATGTGAATGTTACTTAAGGTCTTCAATATAGTTATAAAAAACTATTTTTTAATTCTGTTAAAAAAAAAAATCTTCTACTTCAAACATTAAAGAAAAAAAAAAATTCTATCCGTTCAAATATTTCTTTCATTAAACTAGCAATGACAGCACCAGCTGAGCTTTTGAGTCCTTTGTGGGACCACAACACACAGAGGGAGCCACGACAACACAACGATGGCAAAAGGACAGAGGACTAGAACACAATCAGGGGAGATTGGAGGACGGTGTGTGCCAGAGGTTACAATTTTACTCTTCAATGCCAGAGAAAATCAAAGGGAAGCTGGATGGGAATCAGAAAGCATCAGAAATCGGCTTTTAATAACGGAGGTATTTCAATCCAGGACAAATTGAAGTTCTGGAGTTATGTTCATGTCCAAGTTTAATTATCGCCTTGATTCATTTTTGTCTCCAAAGGTTTTGAGATTACTTTCATGATATTCTCTTTGATTATAGCCATTTAAGACTTTTCACATTCAAAATTAATGCAGAAAAAGGTGTTCTTATTTGAGCTGTCTTATACAAATAAATTAATTAAAGGTTCACAAGAAAATAAATGAATTGCCTCAATTCCATGTTTTTCCTTTTTAGTTGATCTCTTGAATTTTATGCCAGCCATGTAACCTTAAGGCTTCCATGCAATAGTATGAAAAAAGACAAATGTCAAAGTAAATTAATAAATACTACAGATGTATGTCTTTCCTCTGCAACAGGTTTTCAAAAAAAATCATGGGAAAAATTAGAGTTTAAAGTAAAATGGTAAACAAAATGATGGCCAATGAACGAAATTTTATTTTGACAAGAGATTTTTCATTATGTTCTAGTGATAGAAATAGGCAGGATGTTGCCATTTCTTTCATGATGTTTAAACTTGGTTTAATTGCATCTGGTGTATTTTAGTTAAATTATGTTATTAAATTTGAAATATGAGTAAGACACACCAAAGGCTGTAATTCCTCATTAGACCACTAGAGACTGGCTTCACAATGGAATAATTTCCCATTATGTTAAAACATTAGATTTTATTTCCTTATATCTTGTGGAGTGAGTTTTGATTGGCAGATGGATTGATCCATTGTTGGACTGAAAAAAAAAAAAATCCTTTAATTTGCATGTCCCTCCCTAATTTTGGAACACAGTAAAAGTGATCAGAGAAAATTCTATTAAATAGGCCCGTTCCAATTCAAGATTTCCATATATGATGTAAGACATTTATTTTTACACACATTCATTTTTTGAAGCCAAAACCTAAAAAAAATGAAAGATTTATTTTTACATCAGTCATATATCTATTCATATTGCTGACCTCTTTTCATTGTTCTTATGACCACCTTAAATTTGAATTCTGAAGGTACATTGGAAACCCTGGTGGGTTACTCGTCCGGACAGAGCTGCTGTCATTCTGACAGAGAAGATCTTCACATGTTGCTTCAAGACAGGACAACTGCACAGCCAGTGAAGGTGAAAGCCCACAAACGCATATTTAATGAAGTGTCAAGTTAGAAAAACAGCCTAGGAACATAGCAGACAACATGTTTCATTAAAATTTAAAGGTCTGCCTGAACAGACGTCACAGCTGTCAGCAGATTTGACATTAAGGGCTGCTGCATAGTGAAAGCTGAATTCATTTATCTTGAAGGTTCCCTGTACTCTGTTGTGTACTATTTTACTTTTTCTAACCAACCTGTTCATACTAATTTCAAACTGAATAATCTTTTTTTAACATTATTTAAAGTTTCAAACATCTTACATGGAAAAAAGTTGGTAACTTTCCCACAAATATGGCAAAACCAGACCTTTGTTTTTGTTTTGTTTTTTGACGATTGTGTATTTTTGTCTGATGTCTATTGTATTTTTTTGGTCCATATTTAGATTCAGGTTCTATGACTTTTTTTTTTTTTGCTTAAATGATCATCTACAGGTGTCTTCAGGGATCTTAACCATCCTGAATGGATTCTTTTGGTCGTAGTTTTGTCAGTTTTGGGTTCTACACTTCCACTTCTAATCTCAAAGAACTTCCCCATGTTTTAAACATGTTCTTGTGGCATTTTTCTGATGACGGGGGATATATGTTAAGAAAATGTAACTCAAAATTGTATTTCTGAGTATTTCTTCATTCAAATTGTTGTGAATTAGACAAAAAAAACTGTCTTTGGAATGCAGAAACGGGGAGGGGAAGGGGTGGCGGGGTTGCTCCAAACCAATGGTCCCACCAACACCTTGACAGTGGATTCTTAATGAACTCCAGAAAGTATTTGTCCTAGAAAACAACATTTTATTTGAATATGGCTAAAAACAGAATAGTTATAATAAAAAGATCAAGTGGGACTTTTCTTTCAACATTTATTTGTGAGGATTATTTAGTTTACTTTGTTTTTTTTAAGTCCTGTTTCTGCTCATTAATGTTAACAATCATCCACTGCTGTTTTCAGTTCTGTCAGTTGCCTTCAGACCATATACGTGTCTTATAAACTGTTTGGAAAAAAGTTCAAGTCCCAAGCTTCATTGATCTTGAGAAAATAAACCAGCAATTAAGTCCTGAGCTAATATCAAACGGTTCTCGCATTAGAACATTTTTCTTAATGGGAGGTAAACAACATGGAAATCAAGTTTAAACTTCTGTTTCAATTCTACATTCATTCTCTTTCAATTTAAAGTTGTTGAATTCCTCAAAGACTTCAAAGATTACTTTACTTGAAAATGTTGTTTTTTAGTTACAGAAAAACGGCACAAATTACAATATGGGTTTGCCTTTCCCAATGAGACCACAGTGGGTCCTGGTCCGGGTCCTGGAGAGGCCAAGTAGTTATGAAAAAAGAAACCAAAGATTTTAGGTTTCAGAAGCTGCAGAGATACCGTATGTGGCAAAAACAGTCTATCAGAGGGAGTTGTGACCTACTTTTGATTGTTTCTTTCTTTTACGTTCTCAAAGAGATGCGAAGCTTCAACTTTAATGTGATTGGTTTTGAAGTGGTGGGGTCAACTCTTGCATCACTTGTTTTGCTTGCAAAGAAGAAAAAACTAATGAGCCAAAGGAATCCATCCAACTGATTTATAATAACGTCAAACAGACTTCACACTGAGACAGACGATGGGATACTGAATGTTTGTTTGCCTAAAAAAAACCTTAAAGCGAAATTCTTCAAAAACAAGAAAGTTTACTAAAAATACTTACTCTTTGAAAGAAAATGTTTGGAAGAGATTATATATAATTTGACAAAATAGTTGCTGAAATAAAAAAAGGAAAATGCACGAGTAATACATTTCTAAGCTATCATTAAATGGGATATCCCACTTCTGACACCAACAGTATTGTATAAAAAAGCCTATAAACTGGCTGTCTCTCTTTAAACACACACTAGTTAATGTTTATAAAAAGAGCAAATTAATACTATCCAGTCCTCTCTACGCAACCCAAAAAAGTATCCGGTAAATAAGATGCTTTTAGGTACATTTTGCTATCAAACATTTATACTCGCACTCTTTACTGAACAGGTGTATTCATTTATTTATTTTTACTTGGATTCCGGATCATAATCATAAAATTCCCAAACACGCTGCAGAATTAAAATACATTTTACTAAATAGTTTCTACTTTAATCTTTAGTAGTTCCTGCCCTCACTGGTGTGTTTGCCAAAAACAGGTTGTTGTTTCCACTGGAATGACGCCAACCTGCCAACAATACTGTTCATTCATTCAAAATGTAACATGACGGTTTAAAGAAAAAAAATGTATATCTTTGAACCTTTGGGTTTAAAATAAATGTAAAAAGAGTCATGACGCATAATTGTAATACTACTTAATACACTCTTGGACCATTGCATACAGTTGACAGGATGTATGCCTGTTTTATTTATTTATAATCATAAAGGTTTTTAACCTTGCCTATACTTAGTTTTTTTCATTTATACATATACATAATTTTTTTTAATTATTCTGCATTATGCATATTTTGCGTTAACTACTAAGAATTGAGGTTTCTGTACAGTTTCAGGCTCATAGTGTAAATATTGTGTATTTTTAATGAAAAGAATGTCTTTAAAAAAGAACCTGGCATTAAAATACAAAGATGTATCTCAACCATTGCCACAAAAAACAGTTATGTTAGAATATTAAATGATCAAATTATAAGATAGCAACATTTGTTTTAAAAAAAAAAAAAAAAATTACATTTAAAATGTAATGCAAAAGTTAGGAAAGTTGGCATAAAAAAAATAAACAAAGGCTTTAAACAACTCGATTTTCCACTGACAACAAATGTTTTAGATTTCTATATGAAGTTTTTTTTGCTTTTGGCTTACTTTCTGATACATATTTTTAACACATCTTTAGAGTGTATTCAACTAAAAAGTTCTGCTATCTATACTCACATTTTCCGGCTGAGCAAGCATCTGCTAAAACGGAGTTAAACCAAGCAACTGCATTGTGCAGCTATATACAATTTATTTCACAAAGAAACAAAATTACTGCACATGTTTAATTCTAGTTATTTTAGCAACACAATAGAAATATGATTGTTGCACACATACATTAACCATCTGGTATTAATTTTGATAAAATTAGTTAGGACTTTGTTTAAAGTGTATTTAAATATTTTTAGGGATACAAAGTAAAGTTATATCTTTAAATTAAATAAATATATATTTATCTGCCCACCAAACATAAATGGAATTGTTGGTATAACTGTAAACAATTTAAAACATGATATGTGTTGTAATGATGATTCCTCTATCTCTAATGGTTGATTTATCTAAAACATGGTTAAAGACAATTTGAGAATAAAGTCACTAAACACAACATAAATCATCATATCATCCATCTTTCCATCAAATACATGAACTGTTATTTCTGAACTGAGCATCTTTTCTTTGCTTAATATCTTAGGGTACATATCATATATTTGCCATCAAAGTGTTCTGTACACTGTAGTGACCTCTACGTATAAAAGAGTTAAATGTTTCTCAGCACATGGGTCCTGATCAAAGTTCTGTTTGTGCTCTAAATGTATTAAATATGTTGCATAGACTCTAACATGGTTATTATATCACTACACTAGTCAATATCAGATGCTTGTTCATAAAAGCACAGCAAAAAGAACTGATATGTATATGCTGATATACTGCGAGTCACATATTCTAACTTTACTGTAAGGTAAGTAATCATGTATTCATGTATTCACATGTACTTGCTTTTGTCACTATAATTTTTTTCAAAGCTCCAGCTGATCTGCAGGGCAGCAGCTCTGAACTGTCTCTGAACAGTGAAACTGCTTGTGCAGCAGTCTGTCCAGATCGTTTGTGCCGCTCTGACGTGCCCACGAGCAATTCCGTAAAACCTCAAAACCCAAGGGTTGAATTTCAGGAAAAAAAATATTTAAAAAAAAAAAGTGAATGTAGTACCACTAACACAGCTTCATTTTGGTATATCTTCTGCCCTAAAATCATACAGGGAACAGGAAATGGATCATTACCTGACTAATGGCGGCTTCACATCCAAATATCTAACTAACCAGAGCACGAGTGCATTGTTTTTGAAACATTTCCAGCATTCCCCCTTTGTGAACTCATCGGGTTACTGTGGCATGACAGTTAAGCCTAATGTAATCTCCTAAAGAAAATCTTATCATTTAAAATAAATAAATTCAGATAAAAAGCAAAACAAAACAAAACAAAAAAACACAGTAAATCTCTTTTGGGACTGAAATGAAACTACAAACTGTGACGATGAACTAAAAGAGCAACTGTAGCTCACATTTTTGGCCCTAACATAAGTTTTTTGCTAGACCAATCTAGAGAAACATGTGTTTCCTTTAGACTGGAGATGTTAAGGTCACAGCTGGTGAAGGTCGCAAGGACAGAGCCTGGAAAATTACTCTGTCTCCAGCAATCAGGTAATGTTGTCTTTTTGTGTGACCTTGCCGCTGGAGGCTGCCAACATCGGGCCGACGTTTGAAGCTGATTAGGATGAGTTGCGGCTAAGCTCATTGTCTCGTGTTTTTTTCTCCTCAGAGAGCAGGATGAACATCCATCCTGGCAGGTAGTTTACCATTTTTAAGCATCGCTCTTTGGGTCTTTCAGAAACGATCAGGCAGAAAGCCAACAACGGTTCAAAGATGATTAAAGATGTTTTTTTAATATTAAACTCTAAGGTAAAGCTCTGCTTTTAATTTGTGCCATAAATAATGCTTTGAAAAACAGTCTTGAATCAACTCAAACAATCCTAAGGCCAGCTCTGTCCTTTTCCAACCATTCATCTACTAATGAACTCTAAAATCTTCTCGGCTGCTTTGAAAAGGTCACGCATTAACAAAAGCTTCCATAGAAAAGCTTAATTTGGATGTAAAACCCCAGAGTCTCAGCATGACTTAACATTAAACTTTATTTTTAGTCAATAAAGTTAAAAGGAAATTGAGCAAGTTAGTCAAAAGTAAAGAACTTTGCAAAATTACAAACACAATCTTGTTAATTATAAATTTTTCAATGTTTAAAACTCAATCTTTCAAATTGAGAAATTTAAATTAAAAGCAATATTACATACATTAGTAATATACATTTGCATTCCCAAGGTCATAAACAACAATCTATGAAGGATTTTTTTATTGAGGCACCAACATACAACAAATAAAAGCCTTTTATCACTATATGGACTGCTGAACCTTTTTTTTTATCTTTGATGTTTGAGTTTCACTAATGTCCATGGCAGACATAAAATCTTGTCCACCTTTGTCCACATTTTTCATGGAAGGAATCACACATAAATATATGATTGGAGTCATCTGGACACCAAACATCGCAGAAGGGTTAAAGGGTTTATTATTTTTTTGGAAGGGTTAAAGGATAAACCAGGAGGTTGGAGGCTGACTCCACCCACGGATGAAATTGGAAAATCCAGTCAGAGGGGCGGGGCTTGGGGCCTGGACTGTCTTCATTACTGGAGATGCAGATCATGATGTCAGACTTCTGAAACGTACAATCACAAAATTCAACTGTAATACCTCATTTCAACTCGTAGGGGGCAGCACACAGGCGTTTTTTGACTATATTTTGAAGAATTAAACAGTTTTATTTCAATTTGTCAAAAATTTGACTATGACCAACAGACAGCACTTTAAAGTCCAATTTTTAGATTTCAACAGCCCAAAAAAGTTAATTTAGGGTTTGGTGACCCTTTAAAGCTGTGCATAGATCTTTTGTGCACTGAGCTGGCAGCCATAAAAAAAAAAAAAAAAAAAACTAAAAATATGCATTTTCAAAAATAATATCCTTGAATTAAGATGTGAAGTATATGGATTATGCATATGGTTGTTAATAAATGCCGTTTTTTTTGTAAAGTTGCCAAGCAAATTTTCCCCATCCATGGCAGAATGTATAAAAATCTGTTTGCAGTTCCTTAAAACAAACACTGGAGGCAGGTTTCAGATGGGAGGAAATCTCTGTTGATCCCCATGACAAAAACATCAGATTTTACCCATTTTATATGCAGTTTATTAGTTGTTTATCCTGACAATTTTGAGAATATTTTTCTTCAAATTAATTTAAACAATGTTTTTTAAAAACTCAAATTTAAGCATTTTTATGGACATGCCAGTTTTTACATTTTTTTTTTTGGCAAATGGGTTATCTGGTGAGTGAACCTTTTCAAAACGTTACACAATCCTGCCTGATCGCCTTTTTTATTTTAATAAACATTGAGTTTGATACTTGCCACATTTCCATTACAGATATTCCCAAAACATTATCGGAATTCAAGAAATGTCGAAAAACACACAATTTTGCAATAACTCTGTTTCCATTTAATCGTAATTATGAGAAAAAACACAACCAACTCATGGGAAAAGTCATTCAAAACCATGGCAAAGGATGACAACAAGTATTGTTTTAAATTGATTCTGTTATAGAACAACAAGGAAGCTTTCACTCCGTACGAGGAAACGCTGCGAAGCGGAATGTGCGCGGAATTCGCTTCACCACCAGTTCACACTGGACGCTTATTTTTTTGTGACGGTCGACAGACGCTTCTGCTCAGCTGTGGTTATTTATTACTTCTACAATTAATTTTTTAATGTCCATCTTGACTTGTTGCCATCTTCTCTCTGCCTCTCTCTGTTGATTGTGTTTTTAGACTCCCAAAACCACAAACCCCCGCTACGTAGTTGACCAACTAATTTGATCTGTGTGTGTATATGTGTGTGAGGGTCTGTTTGTTGTTTGTGTGTTTACAGTATTTTAATCTCACAGTCTGTTTAGACTTCCTGCTAGTATTGACATGGATCGCTCACGGCTCACACAACAGATAGTTCAGACGCCTGAATGATCGCTGCACTGCGGAGGATTGCCTCTCTTCGCGTCTGGTGTGAACTACACCATAGGCTAACAAAGGCGCTGAAAGGAAGCAGCCTCTGTTTCATGCGTTGTAAACCAGGCGATAGGCCATAGACAGTTATCTATATATGTCAATGAGCCAGACACATGTGAGATAGCTGTTCAGCGATTTAAAAAAATTAATATTCTTCACTTTTTGATAAGCTGTGTGATGCTGTGGGACCTCTTGCGGCATCCGCTGTCCAGTGCTTTGGTTTCGGTTGTTGGTCACATGACTCATTTAATTGTACTCGTTTCATTAAATGTGGAACCAGTTCTTATCAAGTATTGTATTTAATTAGAAAAAAAGTGTTTCCTTTGCAGCTTTGTAAGATATGTCATTTCGCCTCAATTTTTTCAAAATTGTCGCGTTTCCATCAGGCTAATTTATTATCGCAAATCAATTCTGCGCAATTTCATAGTGGATAGAAAAGCAGCTACTTATCTCAAGGTGCCCGTCTCAGTTTAGTCAGAGACATCAGTCCAGTGCACACGTCTTTGAATCTGACCTCAATTATGTGACATGAACAGCTTTATAGACAGAAAGTAATATAATGGAAATAAAGAAAAAAAAAATCATGTCAAAAAGTAATACAAGCACCAATTGGGTTTTTTTGTTTTGTTTTTAAGTGTTGAAGTAAAAGACTTCATGTCATTAATTCCTTCACAACTGATGTAAGTTTAGGTTTACAATAACTATCAACTTGAAGAATTTTAACCATAAGGTTCTAGTCATTTCGATTTTACCATCCATATCAAAGGGCGGTAAGCTTTAGCAAAATGTTATCTTATTGCTCTCCTTATTGTCTTCAGATACTGACGCTTCCATCTGAGAGATTAGCTTTTCGCCTGTAGGGGAACTCTGCCCTTTCAGTGCTTAACAGGAAGTTTTCAATGAATTGTTTGTCAATGAATCATTCATCGTGACCTTAAATGTAAGTCTTAAAGGTTCGCTAAAGTCTTTAGGGGAACTCCAGGAGCCTGCTGTAAATATTTTTGAAGAGATGGAGAGAATACAGTATGTGACAGGAGGAAGGAAGCTGTTGATATCAGCGGGTTAAAGAGCAACTCTCATGTTAATCGTTTCTTACAATTGTTGTATAAGAATAAAGAGCACACAGATTAACAGAACAAAAGGACGGTTCAAGAACACAGAAGGAAAAGTGGCCAATCTGAGCAAAGATCTTCTCCTGACACGCTGGAAGGGTTTTAATTACAGTTCATGATTAGATGAGAGGAGCTGATGAATTATAGAATCACTACAACTGTGAGATCTCACATTAACTCTATCTAACAGGAAAAGAAACAAAACCTGTTTCAGGCTGAAGTGTTGAGCTGCATTTACACCAAACGCAATTCGAGCGTTGAATTTAAATCAATGTATAATGACGCATTGCGTCAACCAATCAGCGGGTAGAACACAAATCCAATATAAATCCAATATAGATTATCAATGCAAGCATTCTTGTCCTGAGCTTCCATACCTATTTTCGTAATTCGCTGTATCCTTTTCGGAGTTGCCGGAGCATTATTCTAACAAATACAATGACTAAAGTCGCCCGACTGCCGCTGTCTGCATTCATAACCAAGCCAACGATTTTGAAGATTCTGCCAATGCCTCCCCATCCCACGGTGGCAGTCGTATTTGTAACCGTAGCATGAGTAATGTTTTTTTTTTTTAAGTGTCGCCCGAGATTTTCCCGGTTACTGTTCACTGATGACAGGATACATCCTGGACAGGTCGTCAGCATGTCACAAAGCCCAGAGAGCAATCCCACCCGCTATGCTAGCTAGCGGTTGTCTGCCCGGGGGCCAGCATAGGATCCTAGGATCTGGCAGTACCAAGGTTGCCGGTCCCTGGGCAGAGGAGCTCATTCTGCTGGTCTGCTGGCGGTTGGCTGCCTGGTAGATGACAGAACCGCTGTGGGTGCCATTACCAGGTGCGATCACTCTAGTTCCATGGGCTTATGGTTCTTTCCTTATTTTCAACAAGACAATAATAAAAAGTTTCTCCAGTTGTGTTTGTTATGACCTTCTGCCCACAGCATTCTTGCGGAAAATAATGTGTATAAATATTTTTGCTCTACAGACTTGATATTTTATCTGGGCCACCTGTGTACCATGCACAAGTTTGACTTTTTTTTTTTTTTTTTTCCCAAAAACACCCCACCTGTAAAGGCAGATGGAAATAAGGTAGGTGCAACATCAACAGATAAGATGGAATTTTACTGCTGCCTCCAAAGTTGGTATATTCAATTTGTTTATGTGGATTTCTCTTTCAGATGACAAAGTCAACAGGAGCAAATCATTGCACCCACAAGCTCGGTCAAGTCATTCAAGTTGCATCATTCCTGTTCTTCGTACTCCAAGATTAGAGGTAAATGAGGATAACACACAGGTATTATTCAGATATTCTAATGTCCAGATAATATTCACACAAAGTAGCACAAGGAGCAACTTTTGCAAGACGTACAAATAATATGTGTAGTCCTTTAGTGAGGGCGAGCCAAAACAGATTATAGTATAAGCAGCCATTTTACAAATAACCCTGAATGTGTCTTTGCTGTAATAAATGAAAGTTTGTCTGTGTAAATGTAGACCCATACCAGAAACAAAGACCAAAAAGAAACCTCAAGGGAAAAAAAAAAATTAATCCCCAACTGAATTCCGTCCAGAAAAAAATTCACAAAGAGCAAAACACAAAGAGCAGCAGAGAAGCGGTTTCAAGCTGGAGAAGTGGAAAGAGCAGCTCCATGAACGAGAGGCAGCATAGAGGGGATGCTCAAGAACAGGATCAGGGGTGTGTTAAACAGCTCCACTCAGCAGCGTTGCACACATCGCTTTCAACTGCTTAAAATTCCAAACTCATCTCTCAGCTGGTCCTCTCCACGTAATCAGTAGATCTACAACTCTGACATTTCCACTTTAAACACGCGGCTGCAAATTAGCTGCAGCTGCATTTCAACCAATGCTGAGCTGCAGTTCCAGGTTTCCCTCCAAGTCAGAAACCACTGAGTGGCTGTTGTTCAATCCTGTTGCAAGGTAATACACTGATGTGCCTTCTGAGTACTGATAGACAGGCATTTTTTAGATACCGTTTTACTTTTAACATGGTAAACTTTCCCGGATATCAAAAATACTCAAAACAATCATCCTAACAAAAAATAATTGTCAGGAATCAGTGCTTTGTCTGCCTCTCCAGAGTACTGACTGCACTACATCTCCCAACAACCCCAGCACACAGTTCCTGAATGCTACTCAGCTGTCTCTCATTTGCCAATCACCACACAATCTGGACCTGCTTTCTGTTTCTGACCCTGCTTATTCTCTGATTGCTTGCCGCCGGCCCTGACCCTCGCCTGACTGTTTTACTCTTGTCTTAATTGGACGCTCGTGATAGTTTTGTGTACTTTTAGTTGTGCTTCATTCCAGTCTGAACTAATAAACCTGCTGCTTGTGGAACACAACTGTTTGTGACAATAATGATGTGGCATAGAAAAAAATATTAAGGACAGACCTAGATTGTTCAGTCAATCTATGGATAGCTGCTTCATCCTTTATTACTTTAGTATTAAGTTATGGATTGATTTGAAGCATGAACGTTGAACCGACCAGGAGGCACTTTTTAATTCATTGTACCTGAGACAATGACTAATAAAGATATCTACCTATACCTACCTACCTATCTATCCTAATTAGACTACAGTCACTTATCTGAAAAGAGCAAACGTACGACAACCTGAATGCAAGTTTTTAAGCGAATTCACCAGTGGCTGCGGAACGGCATTGTAACTGGGAGTTCAATTTGTAGATGTCGTGCGGTGGCTGTTGAGGTTTAAACAAAATTAAAATTTTAAGGTGAGCGGATAATTTTTTTCTAAAAGTTAACATCGGTCAGTAACCACCCATATCAAGTGCCCCCAGCTCCCCAGGGGTATATTAAAAGCAGCCATTCTGCCTGACATCCACCATCTAATTCATGACTCTGTCAACTATTTAAGAAAAAATTGGTAGGAGGCATGAAATCTTAAAGATTCTGACAATGGCTCCCCATTGCACGGTGGCAGTTGTGACTTAGCATAGGACACACAGAGGCTATTGCAGCCTTGAAGATCCACCAAAATTTGGAGTTTCTGTGTTTCTAGCATGTACTTGTGGAATTTCTTTGACAGTGGAGACATATTTTGAGCATTTTAAGCTTAAAATTGCATTTCTTAATGTGCACTTTGATGCACAGAAGTTTACATTTAAATGTAAGTAATGACTTTTTGTTTTAGCATGACCTTTTTACAGTTATAAAACTGATGTTGTTACAGTATGTATTTCCGAGAACTAGCAGCTCTGAGCTAGCATAGGTGACCGGCAACTATTGATGGCGTCATCGAGTTGGAGAAACTCCAGAATTGGAGGACACTATTTATCCATAACTCTCCATTTGGAGAGCTAAATGTAGGGGTAGAGAGAAACCATAGAGCAGATTTGGTCAAAGTCCTAGAGAAGAGAAATTCACAGGTTTTTTTACATTTTGGCTAAAAATTGCAAACTCATACTCTGATCACACATCCCTGGGAACCCTTTTACAATTAGTCAGGTTCCTTCTACAGATTTTCCAATCGAAAAAAATAATTTTCAGTAAGTGATTGATTGTTCTTAGTCTTGTGAGCGTCAGGGAAACTGCTTTCCTTATGAACCAAAAAGTTGCAAAAACTGTATTTTTGTGCAAGATTGTCCCAGAAGGTTGTCTGTAAAACAGAGGAAATGTGAATTATTTACGCCACCCTTCGGATCGCCACAACACTTCCTCTGTAATCAGGACACGTCGGGATGCTCACCAACCTACAAGGTCAGTTTTATCTGGGGGTTGAGAATAAAAGCTCTGGACTCAGAAGCCTGGGGGGAAAAAAGCAAAGAGGAGAAAAAATGAAAATGAAGAGGGAATAAAAGATTTTATTTCTGTCCTAACATTTACTGCAGACCAAAAAATTTATATTTTGTACGTGTGAAGAAAAAAAGCTCTGATGTGTATTGTTGCCTTCTGTATTTCCTTATTACAATTTTCATAAACATAAAATATTAAGGAGAAAATGCTGAAAATGATACGCAGACCCTTTGATTGAACAAAGTGACCTATAAATATTAAAGCACCATTACTGTTTACACACCTGAGTGATGTTAGCATTCAAGCCTCCCCTGGGGGAGTATTGAGCTACACAACAGCCACACACAGCAGTTGTTGTCCAATCTGATCCAAGCAGAAGCTATTGGATCGCCACTTTCTAGGACCATACTCTAGATTTGAACTTTTCATTTCCTCATTTTAAGGCAGACATTTAGCCACTGAGCTGATAACTTCTGACAAAAAATTCTCAAATAAACACAGAGTGACTGAAATGATGATCTATTTATGACCAGCAACTGTTCAACATTATGGAATATGTTGTCAAGAGAAGTAAAAGCAAACTTGAATCTAAATGTATATGCTATTTCATGAATAAATATAAATAACTTTTTTTTCATTTTCATCTGGGACCAGATCAAGGGGCAGCAGACTAACCAAAGATGCCCAGACTTCCCTCTCCCAGGTCACTTCCTCCATCTCAGGGGGTATTCTAAGACATTCTCAGATCAGTCGAGAGATGCAGTCTCTCCTTCATGCATTAGGTCTTCTCTGAGGTCTCTTCTCAGTGGAACATGCCCTGGGACATCCCTCCAGGGAGGAGGCATCCCAACTAGATGCCCGAGCCGCCTCCAGTTTTAAGCCCCTGATGCCAATTGATGTTAATATCCATCAAACCACTTCTCCTCCAACATTACCTTAATTTACCATCTACACATTTTTTTTCATATTCAAATGTAAAAAAACTGGTTTATGGATTTGAATAACCCATAATGCATTTCTTAGTCCTTCTGAGGGGATTGATTGCCATTTGTTTGAACCCAGCCCATAAGTCTTCTGATTTTGGAGGCTCCAAAATGTTCCTGGTTGTCTTCTAATGTTCCACTGGAGTCAATTGGCAAGAATCAGGCGATACATGATCTGTTGCAATACACGTGGCATGATATAATAAGACATTGCGATATATCCCAAGACAGAACCAGATAATATATTTTCTCTCTTTTTTAATTGTGACTTAGAAAAAACTTTATACTGAATATTTAAAAAAAAAAAAACTTTTACATATATAATTCTAGCTCTGCGAGGTGCCTAAATCCACATTGCGCATGTGGTCTCCCTTGTTTATCCATGAGCCACCAAGCATCCAAATCCCCATTTTTATACAGCACCAGTACCAACTCGGGACAGCTTTTCGGTTCAGTACTCATCCCTCATTAAAACTTAGTGTAAAAGTCTCATTTCGCTGTATAAAACCAACAACTATGAAGGTTTGCATCTATCACAAAATGGTTCTTTAAGTTCTTTTTCTGTTTTGGTGTGGGCACGCTGCTCAAACAAGCTCAGTGTATTGTGCTGCAAATAGCAGTTGGAGGTTTAAGTAGGAGACAAAATTATAATTATATAATTAATTATATTTTTGGATTTAAATAATTATTAAAATATCACCTTGGAACATTTTAAATCGATACAATTTTTGCCTGATAAAGTATCGCGATATTTCGCTGAATCCATATTTTCTTTATCCCTAATCTGAAAATATCTTTGTAGGGTCAGTCTAACTCTGTAGACCTTCAGTATTGTTCACAGGAACATGGTCTAGTCATTCACTTTCTATCCACAAAACCTTTCCAACCACTTTATCTTACACTTGCTGCTGCGCACCGTTTATAGAGAAGTTCGCACAATTATAAACCAATAGCAACAGCTTCTGAAAATCACCAACGACCCAGAATATGGAAACAAGTTTTTCCCTTCCTGTAATTAGCTGTACACAGCTGATTGATTACGCAATACCACTTACACGTCTGCACAAACAAAAGATGTTACTTAAGTGGGAGAAATGAGCAAATTAGACAGGATTTAAGAAGAACTACAAAGGTCTTCTCAAGCAAATGGTGCTTATCATCCTATTAGCCTGCTGGACTGTGAAAAGAAGGGGGGGCACAGCCGAAAAAAGCTGTGAGCAAAACCCGCTGGAGCAGCAAAAGAAGAGGTTAGAAAGAGGGTGAATTATAGCCACAACCAGCACTGTCTACAGGAGGTCCTTGTTGGAAAAGCCCCGAGTGAAATAAAACTGTGTAGCAGCAGCATCCCACTGTGGGAGCTTTGAACTTGAACATACATGGCTTTCATTTTGCTTCTGTTATTTTTTCAGTTTATGGTTTCACAAAAGCTATTTATGTCCTGTAAATGTCAGTTTTTTTTGTTTTTTTTTGTCATTTGTAGTGACACAAATGCCACCAGCCATCTGTTTGGCAATGAAAGGAACTTTGGTCTGTGTGAGTTATTTGTATGTGGCGGTGTGATGGGACCATCGATCGCTGTCTGCTTATCCAGCTATGAAGAGTAAGGAAACAAAACCCTGAGTTTATTGAAAAAAAAAGTCTTAAGATGCCAACTTACCTAAAGTCAGGTAAAGGTGGATTACGATCAAAGATTTGTCAATTTTTAGGTTTTACAAGCCAATTTCTTCAATTTTTGCTCAAATAAACATCTGGATTTGAATCTACTAGACTTTGAAAATAAAAGAATCAGGACAGTAGCCTTAAACAGAGAAGATCAACATCAGTGTCCTGGTCCATCTCAAACTTTCTAACACTTTGAGACATAAACTTGTTCACCTCAGACAAAATTTTGAGCTAAAAACTTAATGTATTCTATCCATTAAAGTGGAGATTGCCATGAACACAACATTTAGGAAAATCCAACCACCACATTACCAATACCTCTGGCAGGATTCCTGTGAGGTCCTAAAAGCACTAAATTTATGAATTGGACAATAATAAGGTTAAAAAGTCTTGAATTTTAATATCTGAGTCTTAAAAATTATGCTGTTTTAAGCTTCTTCACTTCACATTTTATGTCAAAAATGTAACTTTTGGGCCACAATTATTCTGAACCAATAAAGGTTTTAAATTTAGAATTTCTTCACTTTAACAATCAAAGTAATAGGAAGAAATCACTTTGTGTCAGCACCATGGACAGCAACTACCACGGGCCCCAACAATCTGATTCCCTGGCCCACATCAGTTCTTAGTCAGCTGGTAGACGCCAACTGGCACTGCCCGCCAGGGAGGTGGGGGTCTATGGTCTTTACTTGGTCAATTTCATGTGTTTGTAGTTCTTCCTTAACTTATTGTTTCGGCTATAAATTTGTTTCTTCTTCCAATTCATACTTTTGTTTTACGTAGCAGCAGTGGATACAGTTTGTTTTTTACTGACAGAAACAGAAATGTCGAGATTTTGTTTAATTGTGCAACTTTTAGATGAGTCAAATCCAGTTTGAAGGCGCATTTTTCACAAAACTACTAAAATGAAAGTGTGTTTTTGTTGAAATTTTGTCTGCATGTTTGTTATAAAAAATGGATTAAAATAAAAGTTCAGTTCAGGCAATAGCTGCTTAGTTCTGTTTTATGTTACTTGCGACTAAAATAAGTACATCATGGTTTTTTTTAAGTACTTCTGTCTCTTCACAATGAGAATCTGACCTTTTGGACATTTACTACAAGTAGTTAACAAGTGCCATGCTAGTTTAAAGGGCTAACAAACTGAGTGATCTTCAGATTTTTTCTTTTTTCGGGATTCATTGAATGACATTGGAATTCCAAGTCAGTTTGTCCTTGTTTTATGTGTATCTCCAACTTCTAACTCCATCCATCCATTCATCCATCCATCCAACCATCCATCCATCCATCCGCTGTAACCCTTACGGGGTCATGGGGTTGCCACAGCCTAACCTACTGTTGGGCAAAGGCAGGCTCATCAGCCTGTGGCAGGGCAACTTCTAGCTCCAACTTCATATTCGGTAATCGTGTATTCTGTGTTCACCGTCGGCTTCGTTTTTCTTCCACCGTCTCTGTCTGCGTATTTGTATGACTGAGACAAATGTGAAGACTAGGATGTTGTCTGCATGGTAATACTGTAAACATCTCTACTGTTGCATTATTCATCTTTAAAAAGAAAAAAAACAGAAACAGTGAACATGTGACTGATGTCCAAAGTAAGTCTGGCCTGTAGCTTTATTGCAACACATCAAAGGATTGACTTACGTTTTAAGAAAAGAAGGCTTGTTTGAGTGAAGCTGCAGAGCCAAAGTCAAAGAGCATAATGCATATTTTCATTGTTAGAAGGAGAGCCTGATGGTTTTTTTTGTACCATAATAACATAACTTCAGACTGAATGTGGTAAAATGTAAAGTGATCTAGAAATCAATATGTTTCAATATTTATGAGAAAAACACACCTAATGACTAATGACACAAAAGTCTGTTTAAATAGTTTATGCTAACACCAGTCGTTCTATGGTGCACAGTGTGACAACCACGACCCTAATGAACCAAACAGCAGCCTTGTGAGTGACTCATTTGTGGGCTTTTACCTTGAAAGTAGCACTTAAACTCAGAAAGTCTTACTCATTCAGCCTACCTGCTGAATTTGAACCCTGCCTAACTAGCTTTCCTGCACTCGGAGTGCTGTGGTCACCATAACCTCGGGGAGACGACACGTGGCGAGGATCTCATCAAGCCTCAGCTCCGAGCCTCTGACGGGAGGAAGGTAATTCCTGCTCCGCATTTCAAATCTGCCTTTCTCTAACGATATCTGCCCGAGCTTTTGGGAGTGACGGGTATTCAAAGTGGCTGCAGGGGTAATAGGCAGCAAAGTCAAATCTGCACGCGAGGCAAGGTGGCGGTGGTTACGACGCAGAGGAGGAGGAGGAACGAAAAGAGGACGAAGGAGGACAAAGAATGGCGTGCTACAGGTGCAGCCTCCACATCCATCCTCGGCGTATCTTTCCCTGCGTGCCCTCTGGTGTTCCTCGCTGCCCTTGTCTCTGAGAACTAAATCAGGAGAGGTTACAGGTGCGCTGAACAGATCCCGTGCCCCCCCCCCCTTAATTCATTCCTTCCTCCTCAGTCTCCTCAAGCCACATTAATCAGCTGATGCAGATGCGAGGTGACAGGCTGGCCCGGCCGACCCCCGGTTAGTTCGCTTCAATTCCAGAATGTTGGGGTGAATGTTCTCTTCTGAGCCTTTTCTCGCCGCCGCGGCGATACCGAACGTTCCCTCCTTTAATGATCCCTAGTGAGGGATTAGAAAGACAAACCACAGATGAACCTTATCTCCGCTCTACACACAGACGTGACAATATTACCATCAGCATGCAGTTATTGCACTGACTTCCCTTGCGTTCAGTTAGGTCCATGACACCCCTGAAGTGAGTACTGTACTCAGAGGAGTCTCTTCACATTTGTGAAATACAGTATTTTTGTGCAACAGATTTTTTTGTTAATATGGAGGTAGAAATGTAAAGAAAAAAAAGGACAATTTTTTAGTTCTGTAATGGGGAAACTGCAAGGTAAGCGTAAAGTAAGAGGGGAAAGAAAAGGTGTTTGTGTTCCGTAAAGGTTAAAATAATGTTTGTTTTTTTTTTTGTAATTCTGCAATAATTACTTTAATTAATCAACAGTACATATAAATAAAGTAATGTGACAGTCTGGTAGTAAAGTTAACCACTTGAAACTGAGCAAATGGCTGCTGAAACACAGAAGCAATCCCTTTAAACCCGGCCGTTCCCCTGTGATCACACCCAGCTTTCCTTATGTGCTTCACGTTCCGGTAAAGGCCACCTCATCTATCAAAGCACACATCAGAATCTCATTGCACTGTGACGGTTTAGAGATTTTCTGTTTGTTTGCCAAAACAAGGTCAAATTAAAGAGAAACTCCGCTATGGCTCCCATTGTAGCAGCAGCTCAGGAAGAACCATGTGGGAGTTTTCTTTTCCTTTTCTTTGGTGCTTCGTTGGTGATGTCGGAGTCCCAGAATGTAAACTTTGCATGTATTGATCTGGGATGACACTGCTCATTGTGTCCTTCACAGCTGCCTCCTCCTCAGCATCTTTCCTAATTTCCACTTCTCTCCATCATTTCCATTTTTTCTTCGTCTTGGTGTCTTTTTAACGCTTGATCTTCTCTTTTTTTAATCATTCTTCAACCTTTCAATGTTTATCTTTTATTGCCTTACATTTACTCAGATCACCACTGGCTTTTTAAACTTTATCTAAATCCGTTATTTGTTCTACCATGTCCCCTCTGGTGTCCTGGGAGCGTGGGGTCTGGGGAGCTTTGAGGGTGAGAAGCTCAGTCACCCGGAGCTAGTTGAGGTGGCTTAGGGATCTGGTCTCCATGCTTCCTGGACGCCTCCCTGGGGAGGAGTGCTGGGTATGTCCCACTAGACAAGGGGTCTGCAACCTGCAGCTCCAGAGCCCATGGGGATCATTTATCTCTCCATGGTGGCTTCTTGGCCAAACATAAAATAAGTCAGAAAGACTTCTGATTCAGCCATGTCGACCATCTGAGTCAGCAGCTTCCTGCTAATGGCTACCCAAAAGAAAACAAATAAACAAAGCCCACAAACTAAGACTACCAATATCCAAACTAAAATAACAAAACCCAACAGTGTAAGACTGCTGAGGACAAAGAGGGTAAAAGAGAACAAACTAAACCAGAACCACACCAACTAAAACCCAACCAGCTGCTCTGCTCTCTGCCTGCCTCGGTGTGGTCTCCTCTGTCTTAAATACCCAGCAGGTACCAATTAAGGCACATTGGCCACACCTACCAGGTGATCAGAAGGACTGGATGGAAAAAGGTCCAACAGCAGCAGGACGTAGTATAACATCATCTTTTTCTTGCTTTACTTTTTGTGCATCGTGTATATCTGATTCTAAGAAGAATACCACCATAAAGAAGAAAACAGAATCGCTAGCTTAGCGCTATATTGGTATTTTTTTAATGTCTTTATCACTTTCTGCCAATCAGCGGGTGGCAACAGCGATTCCATCCCCACCGTCCCATTCTATCTTTCCATCAACCAACAATGAAGTACCCTCAAGAGGTACGGGTTGGAACAGTTTAATGGCTCCATTTAACAATGGAAACGCTGAAAATACTGGATTGAACTTTACGGTACCGGACTGCTCAGTGGAAACGAGGATTACATCTCTCGACTGGCCTGGAAACGCCTGGAGACGTCCCCCCAGAGGAGCTGAAGGAAGTGGCCGGGGTTAGGCCCTTGGAACCCGGTCCAGGATGAGCAGAAGAAGATGGATGTTATTTTCTGTTAATTTATTTTTCATTTTGGGTATTTTATCTAAAATAATCTGCTACATTTAATCTTACCTTTTTCTGCCATTTATTGTCACTTGGTATGTTTTTCCTAATTTCTATCTAATGAACGTGTGCTTATACAGTCTAGTCTTCTAATTGGGTTTCATAATCTCTTTTTCTGAAAATATCCTTTTAAAAGCAGATTGGGAAATCTACAGAAAGAGATAAATCTAAACATTGTTCTGTGTACTTTTCTTTTTATCTTGAACATTTGTGATAAATCACAACGTTCCCTTTTTTAATTATTTATTTTTTTAATCCAGTGGCTACAAAGCAGTAATAATTATTTAGCAACAACCATTATTTTGACTCCGGACTTAATTTTTCTTGAGTACTTTTGATTCTTTTTTTCATTTTACGTGGACATGTTGTTGTCATTTTTATTTCAAGTTTATTCATTATTTAGTTGAAATGTCAGCATTAACAATATTTGTCACCTAAATATAAGCACAAACTTGTTCTGGTATTCATGTTGCCACACACATGTTGTTTTTTTACATGTATTCATTGGTTCATTTTCAGCCCTCCGTCCTCTTTCTTTGTGGGATTCTCTTTTTTTTTTCCATTCCTCCAGAGTTCAAGCTCGTCCTGAAATCTGTAGATCTTCCACTGCAGGTCGATAGTCCACACGCTTTCAACTCTGCGCTGAGCAGACCATAATATGCCCAAAGAGTGTGTGTTTGTGCAGGAGAGGGTGGGAACGTTGGGGAGTCATGTCAAAGCTTGATGAAACACACCTCCGAATGAAAGCAAGTCCATTCATCTCCTTGTTCTGGGGCATCCATTCACAGAAGCTGATGGAGCGATAAGTAGGGGGGCTGGAGGGAAAAAACACTGCAGATATGAGCAAAGATGGAGGGAGGGGGGATGGATGAAATAAATGCAGGGAGAAGATTCGGATGAGAGAAAAAAAAGAAGAAAAATATGGAGGAAGAGGAGGAATGCGCAGTCATCTTTCTCTGTGTGACGGACTAACATCTCTGGCCTGACGACAGCTGGGATGACAGCCAGCAGCAGGCTGGATATGATACTGATGTCACCACTTCCTTCACTTCACTTCACAGCATCCCGTCCTGAATGCTACAGGAAAGCTGGCTTTCAAAAGGTCGCAGCGTTTTCATTCCACTCCTTTTGATTTCCTTTTAACTGGATGTAAACTTATTAGCTGAACTGGCCTTCATTATTTTTTTCAGAGCAATTTAAAGTGAATTTGATCGGACTCGTTTCCCTGCAGCTTACATGACGAAATATTTATCTTTCTTTTGTGTTCAAACCCCTCCGCACTCACTTTTGATCTTGTGTTTCTTTGGAGTTCGGCAGTGTTTGTCCTCTGTGGCAAAAATCTTCTGCAATAACTAAATATAAGAAATAAGAAACATAGAGACATTCGGAAATCTGATTAAATGTGTACAAATAGCCGAACAAGCAAAAACAATACGACAAATTCCAAATGAACTACAAGATCCCTGATTCACTTAAGACCGTGAAAATAAGGAAAAGCTTCCATAGTGGCACAAAAAACAGGAAATGGTTCTTTAGCTGATAAAAAAAACTCCGGATAGCTAATAAAAAGAAGTAGAAATATAATTTAATGTACTACAAAACCTGCTTAATTCAATGGTAATTTTAGCTGAAAAGTAAAGAAAAAAGAAAAAAAATCATTATTTGATGGATATTGTTAAAACAATCCATCCATTTCTCAACCTATTTTGTCCCTTTTGATGAGACTGGATCCTAACCTCTCATAGGCGAACACCCTTGGCAGGTCGCCAGTCTATTGCAGGGTCACAATCATACACTCATACACTCTCACTTTCACCTCTCAGGACAATTTAGAGCAGGGTTCCCAAACTTTTCCTTTTTTTTAACTATTTTCTTCTCTCATGTGTGGCCCGGGGTTGGTTTGTAGGTTGACGAAAAAATTAGGGAAAAACAGTTTTCCAGTAAGAGAAACATAGCCAAATTTTGAATAATTAATTCTGTCATCTTCACAGAAAAAATAAAAAAATAAAAACGTTAAAAAATAAAACAACAGTCTATCCTGTCCTGTCATAGTTCAGACTGCAGAAAGGTGGAATAAAAAGCCACGCTCTATGTGGATCTTGATCGGCCAGATTGAGAAAAAAAACAAACAAAAAAAACGTCTCTGATAGTGTTTAGGTGCCAAAGTGCAAGTGGCCCACGGGCCGTAGTTTAGATTGATTTAGAGTAACCAATGAACTTCTGAAAGTTTAAAGTCCCATGAGTTGTCACTCATCTTAGTGCGTGAAATTTGTCAGCGTATTTGATCCATCCGTTGGGGGAGGGGTGAGCTGCAGACACAGCTGTGCCCTACAACCATTTGGTGGTTCAATCCTCCCCAATCCAACCCCAGTTTTAGAGTCTTTGGTATAACCCGCCCTGGATTTGAACTCACAACCTTTCAGTCTCAGGGCGGACACTCTTCCACGATTGCAGAAGGGAGAACATGCAAACTCCACACAGAAAGGTCCCCAGTTGTTGGTTTGGTTCAGGACCCCCAATCAGGGTCTTTTTGCTGTGGTGAAAGAGCCACGGTCTACATGTCAATGGTCTAAATTCCTTTTAAAAGTTTAAGTGAATGTGATTTCATTAACTATGAAATCGCACAAATTTGATTTATAATAATAAAGTTGCTTCTTAGAAACTCGACAAATTTGAAAAAACTCACATTTATCGAGAAAAAAATTTGTTTTCAAGGCATCTCAGAATTTACATATTTTGCTAATCCGAAATACAAACACATTGCAAACAGTAAATTGAATGAGTCATGTGACCAACAACCAAAACTAAAGTGCTGCACAGTAGACGCCACAAGAGGTCCCACATCATCACACAGCTCATCAAAAGTTAAATGGGTCATGCTGAATTGTTGGATCCACAGCTCCTCTGTAAAATCATCAATTTCCCAAAATCTCTTCATCTGTAGTTGCTCCTGCAGAGCTTGCCACTCCATGGCCTGAATAAGACGCCGACGTCTCCTTTGATAGATGATGAGCGCTAGTGCCGTGGCAGAAATTTGAAAGTATCTGCTGTAAATTAAAGTATTGTTCATATCCATCACTGTGTTTTTGAATTACTTTTTGCGTGAGTTTGTTTGTTTCTTTATTTGCAGAATTATGATTTAATGGAAATGTGTGATTGATGAACTCTGTTTATTCAATATTTCTAGAATTTTGATAAAGTTTTGTGCATATGTGTAATGGTAACGATGAAATAAATATGAAAATTTTGTTCAACACTTTGTAAAAATGCAAAAGTTAGACTAAACTTAAACTTTAAAGTGGAGGAAAATATTTAACCTTTACTGCAGATCTTTGGTTCCTGTTGAATTAATCTAATATTTTATTCACCAAATGATGAATTGAGCAGATATTTTTAGCACTTTTACTGCATTTATAAAGCAGAAGTAGTCAGAGACATTACCTTTAATATATTATTGATTGCTGTGACTATAGTATTGACCTCAGTGCATTTTTCAGGGAAATAGCCCCTGACATTTGTAATTATCTTTTAGCTCTTTTCCTTTTAATTACTTTTGTGCTCTTGGAAAAAAAAAGAAAAGGCCACACACGGGGCTCACCTATAGTCAATGAATGGAGTGAAGCAACTGTTAATCACAGCTAAAAGCTTTTAAGAATAAAGACAAGATTATTATTATTATTATTGTCCCTTTATGTGGCTTTTCAGGTTAATAAGTGGCCACGTTGATGAAAATAACTACTTTTTGCATTTGTAAACTGTCTACTCAGGAGTAATGACACACAGAATCATAATAATAAAGAAAAAAACATTTCATCAAAAAGCTTTAAATTGGCCTCACCAGCTAAAACAGAGTGAACCCCGAGGACCCCGGAGCTGTTTGAACCACTATACCGGGCTCATAATGAGCCTTCTAATTGCTTCAATACAAAAAGGCTGGACAAGTCACTCTTTTTGATTTAAAAGAGCTGCACACAGAGAAAAAGCTCCCCTTATAGCAGAAACGTTTTTTTTTGTTTGTTTGTTTTTGTTTTATTTTTTTGCTTGAAGACTGTCGGAAGGTTCTGGTTGATTTTATGTGAACAAATTTTCTTATCTTAAGCTTAAATGATAAAGTTCAAGGTCCCAAATGTTAACATCGGACATTTATGAGCATTTTCATGTGAGCTTATACTGTTATAATTTCTGGAATATTGTAATAATATTTTCTGGTGACAATTAATAAATAATCCACTTTGATATTTAAACTGTAATATTTAAAAAATTAATTTCCTTAATTAGAAGTAATGAACTACATTATGATAAGTAAAAAAAAACAATAAGTAAATTAGTTAAGTAAAGAATAAGAAGAGTGGAATCATATACATTTGCTTCCTCCAACTCCTATTCAAGCCATTAATTGAACTTGTTTTGACAAACTTCCAGATGAATGGATTCAGTATTGTATGTATAAGTACAAATATGTGTATTTATAATAAAGATTCATTATAATACCATCATCTACCTGGTATAGTTTGTTAATTTCATGTTTTCTTTCGTGTGACTGTATGTGTGTGTGTGTGCCAAACCTCTTGGCTAGGTCTCTATTGAGAAACATATTATCTCAAGGGACTTCCTGATAAAATAAAAGTTAAATAAATAAACAAATACTTCTACATGTGTATGTGTATACAGATGTACCTGTTTTACGCAATCATCCAACATTTGTATATCTATGTATAGACTTTGTCTTCTTTTAGATATGGTTTTGTTTTGATTTCTCGAAATAAACCAATTCCAAATCCCAAATCCAAACAAGACAAATATTGGACTTTTGGAGTCTTTTCTTATGGATAGAGGTAAAAACCAGACAAATATTCATGTTTGATTACAAAACAAGATGAGATATCCAAATCATTGTTTGTTTGTTTTAAATTATTACTGCAACTCAAACTTTATCACATAAGATTATTTTTTTTTTATAAAATAACATGATCTATAAAATCATAAGGTATAGCAGAAAATTAGAAGTTCAGTTCCAAACTTGATTACCCAGAAGTGTCGTGGGCAAGACTCTGAACCCCCACATTGCTGATGGTTGTTATAGCTTGGTGCCAGAGTTTGGCAAAGACCATATTCATTTTGTAGTTGAAAATATTTCTGAGTAAAAATTTGACCCCTGCCACACACTCAAAAACACACCTAAAGAAACTAAACAAGCTCTTTAGGTTCCTTTACCCTTGACCTTCAGAAGAAGCTACCACCTTAAAAAAAAAAAAAAAAAAAAAAAAAAAAAAAAAAACCTCTTAATACCAGCTACAAACACTACAACACAAAAACTTGTCCTAAGAATTTTCTCTACCATCACTGGGAAGTAATTGGGAAAAAATGTTGCAATTAGAAGTTGTAGATTTTTAATGGCGTGCGTGTGGCGAGCTTGAAAATGTGGCGTTCTCCTATTACTTGAAATATTGTTCTCCTTGGATCCCTGGCTAGAACTGAGCAAAATGATAGAACACGTGATATGGACAAATCAGGAATGTGGGCGTGGTTAGCAATAAACGTCTGTTGCTAAGGACATTCAAAAAATTAATTTTGTCGATTCTTCTGAAATGTACATAGATCTGTTTGGTATTCTTGGGTGACCAAACCATAAAATGGTTACTGTGGATATCCACCTTATTCCTATGCCCCATGAGCCTTTGCGTGAATTATGGGGGATACTTCCTGTAGACGCCGGAAGTAGCATTTATTTACATTACAACTGTAGAGCCGACAGCGCAATCCCCCTTGTTTTGGATCTATAACTACATATAAATGTGGAAACAGCAGCTGTCATGTCTTTAAAGAGGCCACGTAACAATTCCAGTGCTCTAGTTGCAAACAGGTCGACTTCCCCAAGTTTTTTTTTTTCAGGTGCAGAGTGCCTCAAGAAGTTGCTGGTTCTTTGAATCTTTGTTTGGCACTCGACTTGTCAGGTCACAACAGGCTGTCACTGCACCTTCCGCAAATTAGCGTCACGAAGCAAATGGCAGTGCAGGTCAAAGGCCTCTCAGAGCTGTTTCATTGTGGGCTGGAAACCTGGAACAAGCTGACCCCAGTCAACAAAGTATTCCTCACAGTTGACACAAGAGACATGGAAGTTCATAAATCACAAGGTTTGCTCCAGAGCGTGATGTATAACAGGAAATATAAAAAGCAAGACTTGGTCTGCTTAAAAAAGAAAAAAACATTTTTTTTTTTAATTTGGCTTCTAGAGCTCAGCCATTCTGAAAACAAAAATATCGTCCTTGTGTCAAGGTAATTTGCAGTTTCGTGCATCCTAACTCTCCCCTTTTAGCAAAATTATCACTTATTTGAAACAAGATGGTGGTGGAGGGGGTATTTTTACATTTGCTGAGCTGAAATTCCCTACAGCTTAATGTGTTTTTTTTTATTTTTTCTGCTAGTGGTAGTTAAGGCCATTTAGTTTACCCCTGCCAGTAGATAACTACCAGAAAAAGCTCAATCAGGAGGTTGTTGTTCAACAAATCCCAACAACACTTCACAGAAATGAGTGAAGACGTACCATCACATATCTTTTGTGTGTGTGTGTTTTTTAAGTGATGCGTAGTTTAAAATGTTGGAATAATTAAACTAACTCAATGTAATTCAATTCTACTTTATTTATACAGCTTAAAAACACAAATGATTGTCTCATTGGGCAATTGTCTTTTTTAAAAAAAATTTTTTTATTCCCTACCCTCTTTATTTGATTCCACTTTAAACCCCTCCCCTCAAAAACTAACCGCCACCCTTTGTGCCCTTAGAAAAAAATGAACAAAAAATAAATAAATAACAAAATAACCGCTGTCAATTCATCTTTATTTAAAGTGCAAGAGGACAAAGGCATTCATGTAGAAAAAGGGGGAAAAATCAATAACGACAAACTTAAAATAACTCAGGATGTGGATGTGAGAAAAAGGCATTCTGGTAACTCTGGTATAACGAGGGTTAAAATAGATTATACTGACAGGAAACTCAATGTTTAGCCCTGTTAACACAGAATATGTGTGTTTTAGCATTTCCTTTTTTTAGCATTTCCTTAAACAATTTCCCATTTGATTAAATGATGTTTTCAAGATGCTATTGTGGCATTTTTACCTCATTAAGGAGGACATTAGGTTTGTGTCAAAATATCGATATTAAAATATATCACGATTAGTCCTGCGATTGATTCTCGATGGGTTCTCATCAAGTATGGATATTTTATTTTTCTTTGAAGAGGCTGTAAAATGTTACATTTTTCGGTGAAACGCTCCTTCAGATGTAGATAGGGGATGCAGGTACTGGCTAACGTGAGCAACAATGTGTCCGGCAGCTACTTGAGTTATTTCATTTTTTTTCTGTTGTTTACAACAATTTTGCATTAAGTAGCGGCACTGCTGTTCATGTTTACTATAATTAACTCTGAATTTTATAGATAATCCAGATTCAATTGGTGTCAATGCTTGTCAAAGACAGAGTTTTACTGATTTTAGCAACAGTGCACAAAAGTGTCTTTTATGTTGCACAAAATAAAACAAGGTGTTTCTTATGATTGTGTTCAAGCTAAAAAAAATAGGGATATATTTTTGTGAAAAAACATGTATTCTTCGATATTGTGTGTTATAAGATTTGATTTTTACCAATTATCGCAGTATCGCAATATCATCGATTTTGTGAGTCATGTATCGCATCGTATCGTGATGTGCCCAGTGATTCCCAGCCCTAAAGAAAATTGAGTTAAAAATTGCCTTTCTGAGTATTCCTGTATTCAAATTGTTGTGAATCAGGAGCAAATGTCATTTAAAAAGGTCTTAATATGATGTATAGAAAATTCACTCTGTGGGCCACAAGCTCTTAGACGACCAGATTCACCTGCTTCTGTGCTTTCCTCGTCCAAGCTGCCATTTGGTTTAAAACACTCCAATACTGCTCACCATTTTTGTTGCTTCAGTAATGTTAAGTTGGGGATATGAGGGGCTATAAGTTTGTAAACAGAGAGCTCTCAGCGATGGTAAGGAGGTGCAGAATTGCTCTGTACCAACATCCCTATCCTTAACTAAAGCCTCATGACACACCATGTAGGCATTTGACACCCATGGTGTTCACACTGGACAAGCAGGGAAGGGCTTCTTCCTTTTTTTCTTTTACTGTGTTCTAGTAGCATATGGCGTATTCATAATGACAAATCACAGGCAGCATCGGAAAGCCATGACAGAACTGACTCGGCTTCACGGAGGATGCTGACTGCGAGTTTCTTCACTCAACAAAATGCTTCTCAGCCAGTATCTAACAGGCTGCAATCCGTTGCAGGTACCTGAGGACAAAATTGTGACAAATGAGGTTTGGTCTTACTTTTCATTTCTGTCCCCGCGTCAGTCCCACTCATGCATTTCTCTTACTTTAACTCAGATGTCTGGTAAATCTGTAAATTATCGCCGAAACAAAGAAGCGCAAGATAGCGTGCGACTGCAGGAAGCTTCAAGTAGACATTTGTCACCGCGGTTCAAAATTACAGTGAAGCGAGAGCACGGCTCTGTGACTCATGCACGAAATTGAGAACCCCCGCAAACACTTCCAGACACTTTGGAAAGTCAGCGCTGCTGTCAGCTAGCTATCACAGCTCAGGAAGACCCAGCCTAAGGAGGCAAAGCAACAGCTGCAGGACTAAAGTGTTACTTTAAAGACACTGAATTCTCATAAATCATCACACTGACAAAAACCAGCATACCTAGAAGTATCAGTTTAATGTTCACATCTAGACCCCATCAATGTTGAAAAAGTCTTAACGAGTTTATTTTTCAGAGACATGGGTTTCTTTCTGCTTCACCAACAAGAGAAAACACAGTGTGAGAAATGAGCTTTGTTTTAGCCAAGTTCAATATTTGTTTTATCACAGATGATCTTTTTAGCTATGTTTTAAAATAAATGAAATGATTTCAAAGCAACAATTATAGATTATTCTTACAGTAACTATCTGAAAAAAAATGTGAGCTGTATTCAGACCAGAAAAGTCTGGACTTAGTCTGCTTAATTTGGTCTGGATTGAGTCCTGAGCCTTGCATTTGGTCCGACTGGCATCAACTGGAAATTTCTGCTTCGAATAGAGAAAATCCCTTGTCTAAAGATATCTTAAGTCAATGGCCAGGAAATGAGAGGGCAACGAGAGAAAGAATAGTCCAATGCTTGTCAGGATTCAAACTTTATATTTTGCTGGTCAATTTTGATCATCTGTATCAAGCTCAGGTGCAACACTTACTTTAACTACTTTGATGCTGCAAGGCTATCGGGGTAACAGATTTTTGAGAAAACATTTTAAGAAGTAATTTGGGTCACAATAAAAGTAATATTAATAAGCCTGCATTCATCTGGCAAGTTTCGTTGCTTTACATTTGATCAAGGCTCATCGGTTGGTTCAGTCCTACTCTGCTACATCCTGTTTGATGGCTGCTTTGTTTCTGTTGTTCCACTTCAAGCATAGAATATATTCAGGATGAGGAAACCCAGCTCAGTCTGACAGGAAACAAACCAGGACCACCTCAAAAGACGGGTTCGAGAGCAGTTCCCGGTCCACCACCAGGGTCTGATTGGATATATTAAGGCGGGAAATTTGTTCCGGATTATCAGGAGACACAAATTTTGGTTCACTGTAAGCGGACCAGTCTGTATACACCATTAGTCAACAGCAAATTGACATTTTTCTTAAACCTTAGCATAGAGTTTAATGTTTAATGGAAAAAGTTCACATAGTTGGAATAGCCATAGAAGAACACGAGTCCAGTTATAATTTCTGTATACAAATGTCTTCCTCTGTTTTTTGGCATGAAGACGACAATAAGTCACATAAACAAGCACAAAATTAATTAAAAGACAGAACCCAGAAAATGAAAAGCTCAGCTGCAATATAGTTTTTTTCAATTAAAAGAGACCCAACTGAGCAAGTGCCGGGCACTGCTCTAAACTCAAGTTAAAAACAATAAAACAACAGTGACTAGGATTAAATAGCAAAAAAAAAAAACTATGCGATTAGGCCTATTGTTACCTACATTTCACCAAAACTTGAAATGTATTTATTGTATCCCCATGGATATCAGCCAACTAAAAGAAATTTAGAAATCCTTTATTACTGTATAATATTAATATCCCATATATCTATTTAGAACCGATTAAGATCTGAACTCGTGGAAACACAAAGAATAACAAACCGATAACAGCTCCCTGAAAGCTCTCGTACACAGAATACATGTGGCACAAATCCTATTACCTCCAAAACCTTGTCTTTACAATATTAGCTGCTACTGTCGTGCTCTCCTCACTTGTCTGCTTAATAGCTCAGCGCGCTGCAACTTTTTCAGCTGCGCTGACGGGTGATCTCATTACAGGTGCCTTCCCCGCAAGTCGTGAGTGAAGCTGCTCAAAGACATTCTGCAGAAACAATGGTTCAATTCTCAAATTGGCCTAAATTTAAGGATTTATTTATTTGCTTTTTCTAAACACGTCACAGAGTCAGAATCATAACCCATAATTGTCATCATTAAAATCATCAAATTGACAAAAAATGTCATGACTTGTAAAATTGATAGTTGTGGTCTATATGGAAAATATAAAGTTCAGTGTCTCAGAAAGATTTTCACATCAAAAAATGATGTTTTAGGCACAAAACGATATGAATGTATTTCCTCTGTATTCTTGGCTGGAGTACATTTTGTCTTATTAACTGCTCCGATACTCCGTTGAGTGATAGAAGCGCAGGTTGCTTTAACATCCGCCCTTAGGTCACCAGTATTGTTGGGACTGGCGTATCTCATCTTCTTCTTGACTCTTGCCCAAAGTATTGTGGTCTCATTGTTTTATTTCACTTTTTTTTTTTTTATAGAGCCCCTACGTAGTTTTAGAAAAAAAAAGTTTTTTTTTTTTTTTTCCTTCAATTTATGTCCCTTTAGGGGTTCTGTACCAAGTCAATAAGCAGCAGAATAAAATTCCTATTTTTGGCGGGGGGTTTTGGGGTAGTTAAAGGGTTAAGTGTCTATATTCTTCCAGGGTCAGTCTGTCAGATAAATTTAAGGAATGTTTGTGCGGCTCTCTGTGGATAATCAAGTGTGTTTCACCTATGATCAGCACTCTGTTGCTGATCTGATAGTCAAACATGACAAATGTTAGCTCTATCCAATCTAGTCATTGTTTTTTTCCCTTAGAAATCTCTAGGATTTACCCATAAATTACCCATGAGCAAAAAGTTTAAACCGCATCTGCAGCAAAGTAAAATTTCCCAAATATTAGCCAAGAGCAAGAAACCAAGGCTACAATTTTTACTGACTCATCAAACCCAGAAAACAGAATATCGGATTACTCGTCAGCACTTCTTTTAACAAGATCCAAGATCACTTGCTCGCTCACACAAGTTTACTGGTTTTTGTTTTAATATTTCAAAGACTTATGGATACAGATTTCATAGAAACTCAGCAGCTTTTAACAGCATCAATGACAAGGCAATTTTATCCATTTGGTGTCAACAAAAATAGAGCCAGCTGGGAGACTTTTCTGGCCAACATCGGGAAAATCGCTGCCTCAGCAGTCAGTGGTTTCAAAATGGCTGAAGGAAGAAGACATTGAATTGGAACTGAGGATTATTTATTTATTTTTTTTTGTAAATCAACTACACCAGGGCACAGGGTCAGAAAAACAAGTGACAAGCAATACAAAATATATGGTTTATAAGCAAACTGACTGCAGGAGTCTTTATTTTTCTTTGAGATTTTAAACTTGAGGTAAAGATGTTACACTGACCATTGTGCCTTTATAATTCCTTCAAAAGCACTAAAACATTTGGCTGAAGGTATTAATCATGAAAAAAAAATGGGGTAAATACATATATTTTTTAAAATAACTTAATAATAATAGTAGGATGACACAGATACATCCTTAAAAATGATTTATGACTGGAAATAAGCTCCACAGAGGAATGAAGGCAAACTGTTGAATCAGCCTTAACTCCATCATCATCCTCATCCTCAGAGATGATGAAGAGGAGGATGACTTCCCCCATTCCCCCTCCTCTGTCCTGGGGAGGGATCTTCGCACACGGCTACAACGAACGCCGGCACGCGCGCGCGCATGCTTCGACACCAACCCCGGCTCAGACCTGACAGGTCGCCAAGAGCGGATGATGCTGAAGGGTGAGGAGGAAGAAGAGGGAACGCGAGCCGCAGAGAAGCCCAACTCACTTCTTTGCGAAGCCCCTGCATGCGCAACAAGCAGTTGCAGAGCGCGGGGAGACGCGCGGCGCGCGGGGAGGCACTATGCGGGTTTTCACAAATGTCACCTCTGAATCACAGCTGCGAGAACTTGTGCTTCCACTTTGTAGACGTGGATGCGGAGCAAAGCCGCTGAGCGGTCCCTGGACGCGCGCGTCTGGATGAGATCCAAAGCGAGCCATGACTAGGTGCATGCGCATCAATGACAGAGGGGTCAAAGTCCTGCTCGCCAAAGCTCCTCTGGAAGCCCCGCAGAGAAGGACACAGTTGCGCGAGACGTGGCGCAACATTTTCACCTTCACAGACAGAGAACAGGGTGTCCGACAGAAGACACGAGAAGAATTTTACTCACAGTTTTCAGGAGCTCCTGCTCTCTCCTCCTCCTCCTCTTATCGCTCTCCTGCTCTTCTCCCTGTGCGCCACAATCCACCCGTCCATCCTTCCGCTGGACATTTCCTGCGGCACGCAGCCTGATTGATTGTATTATTGCGGGGTAACGTCCTCGGGATGGAGCGACAACACATCACAATCCCCCCTCCCCAAAAAAAATGAAAAATAAGAGTGAAAAAAAATGCAGACAGGCAGGAGAATGCGCGCGCACGAGCCGAACAGTTTGGAGCCTTTTCTTTTCCACCCGGCGAGGCTACATGTTGCTGACTGCTACCTCTCTGTCCCTCTCACTCACCCTCTCCTCTCCCGTGATTTTGTTAAAATTCAGTATGTACGCTCCGTCACCTAGCAACCTCCCACTTCCTCCCTCCTCCCCGTCATCTCCCTCATCTCCCTCTCATGACTTCCTCACGACACGTGTTGCATGCTAAACTTAGTTGCCCCGTTTGGGATGATTTTATTTCCTCCTTTCATACCTGGCCATGTGTGGGGCTCTTTCCTCATTTCTCCAGTTCCCATCGCCCTTCATCCATCCAGAGCTGGATCCATGGGGCCCAGCGCCGGAAGCAAGGCCCCTCTCCTCCTTTTCACAGCCTCTTTTGGTCCAGTTTTCCTGCTTTTTGTTCTCCGGCGTACTCTGTGATCAGGTCATGTTTAGGGTTTCTTGTTTTTCTCTCCTTGCCAGCAGCACACCTGGTTTTCTACACATCAATAATCACACCTGTGGCGTTTTTGTAGACTTTTAAATGATTACAGACTCCAGGCTTTGTCTTTGAATAATTCATGCTCATAATTTTTGACTCCAACACAGTTATGTGCACAGCTCTGATCAATCTGTTGCTGCACCTGCACAATTAACATAGAGCAACTTATCAAGACATATCCACTTCTTTTCAAAAAACACAAATTAAGATGTTAGTTGGGTAGTTAATCACTGATTGGAAGTTTGAGGTAAAGCTCTGATCTACAACAAACTGTTGATGCTAATGGTGTACTGTCTCTTTTGGGCTAGGATAGACTTTGTTTAGCGCCCAACAAAATTGTTCCAGGTTTGGTTTCACCGTTTTACCAAACCTGCAGATGATCCATCCTTGAAGTTCATGACTCTGTGATGCTAAGGCATATTTACACTGGTGAAGCTGCGGTCCATCTAGTGTGTCTCTGTTGCATTATGTTGACATAAAAAATAAATAAATAAACAGAACATTTCTTAATCAATCAGAATATTTATCGCCTGTCATGTCTGCATCTGATATCCATCACATTCACAATGCAATGCAAGCATTACCCAGGAGTTCTATTTCTAGTCTATTGGCTTGTCAATTGGACCTGTGACAGACTGGCGACCTGTCCAGGTTGTATTCTGACTTTGCCCAATAGTAGCTAAGACAGGCTCTGGCAACTTGTGACCCCAGAAGGGATGTAGTAGGTTGAGAAGATGAATGGAAGGATTACATGTTAATTACATGTAATTACATGTCAATAACTATCTTTTGGGGTTCAGATTGATGTGTGATTCTTCCCATGAGAAAGGTGGACAGCATTTTGTCTGCCACAGACACCAGTGAAAAAAAAAAAAAACCAAAACATTCAGCTCACTGTCTTTTGGGTCCCAGATGACCCCGCTTTTAATACAAACCTGCCTAGGATAACACAAGGGCTAGAGGTCATTTTCAGCCAGCAGGCCCTGGGTTGAACAGCAAAACGGCTCTCGTAGGATGGTAAGAAGGTAGACGGAGAATTTGGCCGAATCAGCTGGTGCGGCATTGCCCAACAAGGCAGGACGCTAAAGGCTGGCATGTTCTGGCTCTTAATATTTTGAAGATACACAATGGGGTCCCTTGATGTTCTCAATGGTCCTGAAAGCGATCAGAAAAAGAAGGCTACACATGGAAGTAAAAAATCTTAAAATCATTTTTGATACAAAATATGAATTTTACTAGAACTCAGTGAGGAAGGAGAGGAAATATGGCCTCATTGCCAACCCAACACAGGAGTTCCAGGACACACCACTGCTCTAAGAGCCAGAGATAGGGGGGATAGACAGGCAACGCAATGGAGACTGTGTAAACTACTGACAGTCTATAGACGGACTGCCCAGATGGTCCGGTGTAAATCTGGCATTAGCTGGAACTGTTCTCGTTCCACAAGAAACAATCCTCTGAAGTCCCCAAATTTTCCTGTAGACCACTATGTGAAGAGAAGTTTGTCTTGAGTGGAGAAGACATTTCATGGTTCATAGTTGAACAGTGTCTGTTTCTCTAAGTTGTGACCCTATGCTCGGTCTTGAGTATGTACTGTATAAGCTAAGTTTGGTCCTCTAGGTCCGAAACGTTCTGTATTTGTCCGGTTCTTCTCCTCATCAACCTTCAAATTGACAATCCCCAGTATTCAGTGGTGGTAGAGGTTTGGCAGAACATCTGCAGTTGAATAACTTTTTTATAATTCTGGTTTGCGTTTGCATCATTTTTCATGCCTGCTTCAAAGGTAAAAAATGAGGGTTTTAGGCCCTCCCCCAAGAGTTGAAGTGTGGCCCAGAATTCTCTTCACATCAGCAATCCAACTGGGTTGTCACATGTTGGTTCTATGGCAGTTGATCAACAGCTAAGAAAATCAAGTATACAATTGTTCTGCTTCAAAATCCCTTTTGCAGTTTTCTCAGCTATTTAAGCCATTCCATTGAATTTTTGGGTAATAGGGGCTTGAGGTAATTTGTACTTAATGTGTTCCAAATCAAACAAAGATTGAACAGCCATATCTGAAGTTGCCCTTTGTAAATGAGTATGGCAAAACAAGCTAGTGTTGTCTATTGTGCCAGCATAGATTTGGTAGCGATTTGGTGAGCAGTGGTTCTTTGTGTTTGTGAATATTACATTGCTGACACGACAACACATCTTCTATAAATCAAGAGATGCCAGCCCACTACAGAGTTCACTTGAAGCCAATTTGACGCGTGTTCAAGAACATGCTAATTGTGTGTTCTTGAAGGTATAGCCCAGGGTGTTCACACTAGACAAGCGGGGAGGAGCTTGTTGAAGTGGCGCAGATCTCGCAAATTTTCCTCCAGGCTTTTTCTTTCACAGCACTGTTCTAACACATGAAAGACTTGGGCCCAATCCGAATACTCCCCTTCTCCCTTTCCCTTAGCCCTCCCCCTTGATTTGAAGTGGCAGTTGAAGTCGAAGTCCTGTCCGGGATTATTTATTTTCTAAGTTTCACACTCCAAAAAGAGGGGTACAAAGTCCGATATCGCGAGAGTAAACCAAAGCGCTTCTCTTCACTTTGGTGCTCTCTGAACCACAGATGTTTACATTTAAATATAAGTAATGACTTCATGTTATAGCGTGACATTTTTAAAGTTATAAAATCGCTGTTGTTATGTTTATCATCATTAGCCTGATGAGCAGGCGGGTATGTCAAGGTCCTTTGAGTTGATAGGTGTCACTGGAGACTTGTAAAGTCTGTGAATAACTTGTATTTCTTTCATCCACAGATATTGTAGAAACGCTCTGAGGTCCAAGCAGCTGCTAAGCCAGGGGTAGGGAACCCTGGTCCTCGAGAGCCACATTCCTGCATGTTTTCTACCATACCCTGCTCTGGCATGTTCTTATTGGCTGAACACACCTGAACCAGGTAATCAGTGTAGGGACTCATGACAATTACCTGGGTCAGGTGTGTTCAGCCAATAAGAACATGCCAGAGCAGGGTATGGTAGAAAACATGCAGGAATGTGGCTCTTGAGGACCAGGGTTCCCTACCCCTGTGCTAAGCACTCCTTCTTGATTTGAGGGTATATTTTCTCTGCCTCTGTTAATGTGCATGAGCAGAATGCTACAGGGCTCAACTTTCCACCATAGTCCTACATAAGGACTCCCCCAAGCCTGTAACTGCTTGCACCCACACCAACAACTGTTTGTTTCACAGTATCAAAGAACTCCAGGTCAGGAGTTGAGCCTTTTTGGCCTTAGAGAACATCTTCTCAAACTGTGGCTCCCAACACTAATCTCTCCCAGATTTAAGCAGTTCATTTAAAGGTTGTATCACAATCAAGAGTTTTGCCAGGTAACAACCAACATAGTTCACCATCCCAATCAACAACCTTGATTCTCCCACATTCTAGAGTATCCATGGCTGAAATGACTTTTGCTTACTCAAGGCTGGGGTGACATCATCTAGTATCCCATTTTGACTGAGAAATCTTAGGTTAGACTGGCTGAACAGGAATTTTTCCTCTTTGAGTCTCGAGGTAGATACTTGAAGAGTTTTTCTATCTTCCTTCAGTCTCTCTTCCTGTATCTCCTCGGACCAACACGTCATTCATGTCCCACGTCAGATGTTTTCTTTTGAAATATTTCTGGTGTAGACATGATATGAAACAAAGACTCATATAAAGCAGTACTTCTTCAGCATTTCGAGGAATATTGCCAAACGGGAAGGGTTTTCTGCTTTTTGTATCGGCTTTAATATACAGCATTCATACTAATTTTTTGGGGGAAACATTTATTCGGAGGCTGATATTAAAAACATGAGACATGGATTCAGATAATGAGATTATCTACCGTTTCAGTAGAAAAAGGGTCTAAGACGTAATGGGAGTCAGATTTCTTGAACTAAAATCATCTAAATCATGCCCACTCATCAATATCCCAAAGACATCGTCTTCAACCAGGAAGTGAAGTCGTCTGTGCTTGCGGCATCTTTGTTAACAGAAAAGGAGATTCTGAGACATAACGAATATCATAACAAGGAAATAACCAGGTCATCAAGGTTGTCTTTAGTTCAAAACGCTCTAGAATAGGTGAATGCATTTCATTTTATCTGCAGGCCATCAATGAAGTTTGACCTGGGGCTTTGCATGGATTGTTTCAAGGATTATGTAGTGTTACTTTTTACAAATTAAAAAACATCTGAGTTCTGGTAAAATCCAGTTGCCTGGTTGAAGAATTTCAAAGCATAAGTCCAGGTTTGCCTGACAAGCTCTCATTCCACCAACGTAGTTCATGCTCACCCTCACCTGTGGGCACATCTGCTGGTTATGAAGGGAAAAATAAGAAGTCCATTTTGAGTGGTTCATTCCAGCTCTTTCAACCATTATCCAGGAATGAAGGTTTGTAAAATTATCAAACTCAACAGTAAAATATAATCAACTCAAGGACCTCCAAGGAGGGAGAAAGTGGACTGCATCAGTGGCCATTTTAAATACAAATATTCAAAGGAATGGCCTCCGACTTCCATAGCACAAAGGTTTACCCATTTTTTGGTTGCAATACACTCCCGTGTGGATAAATAAACGATGAAAAAAAAAATACTGCATAAAAATGGTGACAAAATTGTAGAGAAATTTGAATAAAATTCCCTTTATATTTCAATGTCAAGCATTTTAGCATTTGAGCAACATTAGTCTAAGTTAGGGAAAGAGATATTAACATGAAATAAAAAAAAGCAAAGAAACCAATACATTTTGAATTGATTAGGGTTCAAAAGCAACAAATTACAGATTATTTCAGTATTTTTTAAAAACCATTTTTTGCATTAATTGATTAATAAATACATATCTACCTTCTACAATCTAGCCCATTGTTTTCACATGGATTGAAGGTTGGAGATTCATACCATCTAAATCCAACATTTGCTCACTTGTGTGCAACATGTGACAGTAACAAGTATAAGGATTAAACACTCTCCTTCAGGGATGCAGGTCGGACTTCTGCAAATCCTCGCTGTCGCAGGCACTCAGTGGACATAAGCCCTTTTACACACAACGTTAGCACAGAAAAGACGTCCTTGTTAAGCTGCTGCTGTTCCTCTTTGGTGATTCACACAGATACTTCTTTATCCACCAAATGTTGAATCTTATACACATGTTGCAGAGTGAATAATAGGATTAAGAGCACTAATTAAGGCAGAAAAACTGTTAAACAGTACCGCTTTTTGTGTTTTCTTTTATAGGTTTGTACCATTTGAACTTATGTTGTACCCTTCAATGCTCTTCTAGAGTTGCCTCGTTTCTTTATCTCCCTTTGTCAACTTTAAAGTCATTCATTGTTTGGGGAATATGACTGAATACTTTTCCGGCCACAAATGTGTGTCCTTCTGGATTTAGTCTTCCTTCTTTTAAATCGTCTCATCACAATTTCTTTAAAAACGGCCAAGAAAACATCAAAGATAGAAACTGTCAAAACATAAACATTGAAATGTGGGTTTACTTATAGTAAATTAACATGTTACTAGATTCAAAAAACATAGGAGATAAGAACAACTTTGTTATTGATAATTTACAAAATTCAGCATCAAATACTGACTTTCATTATGCTTATAGCTGCTGGATGTAGGGCTGCCACGCAGGAAACCTGGGTTCAATCCCCAGGGCGTGCTTTGAGCTTACTCCAGTGTGGGTCCTTATAAGGCAATACCTTTGATGCTACTAGCTAACTAGTTTCCCTTGTGCCTTGCAAATACAGAGTTGTGTCAGGAAGGGCATCCGGCGTAAAAACGTTCTGCCACATCACTGCTGCAAAGTAGTGAAAGTTGTTTCGCGGTGGCGACCCCGGATGGGAGATGCCAAATAGTCAACAACATTATGCTTAAGAATAAAAAATGTGTCAATGGTGACATTGCGCATTGCGGAAGGGCTGCGATGTGCCCTTGTGAACCTATGGTGCAGTTCACACCAGAAGCGAAAGGCCGTGGTCCTCTGTGGCCGGCTCACGCCGTGCAGCAATCATTTCAGCGTCTGGTTTATTTTTTGCGCGAGCCGCGTCAATCCTGGCAGGGAGCTACGCCAAGACACAGAAGAAAATCCGGTCAATTTTCAAAATGTAACCAATTTTTCACAACAAAATACAACGTTCCTCCTATTCTCTATTTGCGGTTTTACGTTTTCGCTGATTTTTTTTTTTTCAATCACAGGACTCCTCCGGTTCGTCACAGAAAACAAGACAGCCTGCTCGTATGAAATTTTTGCCTCCGAAGATGCTGCGGCGATGCAGGAATTTCACAGGAGGGGAGCGTATCTGAAGAACACACACACATATGAGCACCCACTAGCAAGCCTGCATGGATAAAAAAAAACTTTTTTATGTTTAGCATACTCCAATGATCTTTAATAAATGTTTTACAAAGCGTGATCACAAGTGTTTCTGAGGAGTGGGGATCGGTAACGGACATTCAGTTCAACGTATTCGCTGACGTCTCCAGTCTTTAACCCCCGCGAATAAGGGGGGAATATTGACAAATGTAATCATATTTTTGTATCTAAACAGACTGTAGAGATAAAAAGAAACATAAAAGAACACAAAAAACCAGACACTGAGACACACACACGGATTAACGAAGTTGGCCGACTTTGGAACGGGGGGCTGTGATTCTAATCTACAATATAGAGAGCGCAGTTGGCAACAACTCAAGATGAACAAAATTAATTGTAGAAGCTCTAAAGAGCCACAACTGCTCAGATCATCGCAAAAAAATTGTGTCTGGTGTGAAAAGGAGGTGAAGTGGATACCACAGCTTTGCGACGCTTCCGCCTGCGCGCCTTTGGTGTGAACCCAGCGTAATGCAGAAAACATATATATTTTGTTTTTTAAGCAATGCAACAGTAACTCCTGAAGTACCTGCAGAGTCAGTTGAGATGATTAATGAACTAAAACATCTCCACTTCAATTTTCCAATTTCTGCTTTTGATTTTGACAGCAGAAGAATGCAGTCTTTGCTCCTCGCTTTATACCGCGAGGGAGGTGATAATCAGCACTAACCCTCTTCCTCCCTGTTTAACACGCTACTTTCTCATCTTCCTGAGAGATTTACTCGTCCAAAATCCTCGTCCCGTCAGGTATATCTAATCATTTGTATCTCCAGAATCCATTGCCGTGCTCCGCCGTCAAAACCGCTGTTCTCCGCCATTTAATCACCACAAAACATTCCCCGCAAAAACAAAATGTGCTCGCAAACTGCCTGGCTGTTATCAGTTCCATGATCATAAAGTGGCTGAAAGCCATTATGTTGTAAGATGTGATTAACTGTCAGAGATGGAGTTTGTTTTTAATGATTTCTCAGTGACAGATCACAGTAATTGTAGCTATAAAAAGGAGATAAAAAAAGGCCTTCAGTCTCTTGTTGTTTCGACACAAACCCAAACAGTTAATGGACATGTAGGGTGTCGAAGACGCTCCTTGACATAGCTTATATTCTCCTTTAGTCGATTAACTGTTAAAGGAATCTCAATCACATGGTGTGGTGCCTAAAATGCTCAAATTGATTAAATAAACCTAAAAAATATTAAATTGCATCAAATAAATTACAAATTGTGTATAATTTCTAGTATTTCAAAATATAAGGGACACTCAAAGTGAAAATAATTATTCTTAACTCTTTTAAAAAAATGAAAAACTACATTTGTGATGATAGTGTTTGCTTTGTTCGATTTCTGTGTTCAGGTTGTCTCACCAGCTGCAAGTTATCAATCATCTAGATCTGTTTCCATTTCAGTCAGCGATCCTCTGAGTATTTATCTGGTCTCAACTCATCTGCTTTGTCATATTTTTATTGTTCCCCTGGTTCATAGTTTGTTCTTGTTTATGTTTGTTTATCACAACTTTTTGAGATTCTCCTGGTCTAATAAAAAAAAAATGGGTCTTACACCATCAGTAACTGAAGGAAAAAAAAATGCTAGAACTTCTAATTATGACATGTATAATTCAGCAGAGAAAGTATTAATATGCTTTAAAGGGCAGCTATACTGTTTAATGCTAAAAATGATAAATTAAAGGCTAAAATGGCAGAAGAGAGTTACAAAAGTATGAAGCTTCAAAACATACATTCTTATGCTAAAAATGAGCTAATGTTTCTACAAAAATCTCCTTTATTTCTAAAGTATGTTCAAAGTTGGCATGTAGGAAGGAGGGAAAATGTCAATATATGATTAAAATTTAAATTATTTCATAAATTCAAATGTCATAAGAACAGTGTAAGACAGTTTAATGGAAATATACTGCTCACGAAAATTTAAGGAACACTTTTTTTATTGGGCCTGGCATGAATTGAATGAATCTGTCTGATCATTTTCTTGTTGGTTAAGCAGCTGAGGGCCTCGTTAATCAATTTCAGCTGTATTGGTGTTCATGGAATTAACAACAGGTGCACTTCAGTGGCAAAAATTAGAAAAGCCTCCAAACAGGACTGCTGTTACATGTGGAGGTCATTTCAAGTTTCTCCTTCTTTAATGTCACAAAAGGGGTTATGAATCTCCTGATACACGAAGTGTATGTTTGAATAAACTCCTTTTGTATTTGAGGCTAAAATTTATATTGATAAAGTTTGTATGCATTTCTTGTCGGATCAGGTGTGTTAAAAAAAAGAGAGAGAGAAAGAAAGATGTTAGAGATAAGGGTACAGAAGAAAGAGGAGAGGTAAAAACAGGGGGTTAAGGAAGTTTGAGGATGATTACAAAAAGAAGAGGGAGTATCACCAAGATACAAATTGCTGGAACTTTTTTGTTACTGTCAGGTCTATAAGTCAGTCAAAAGGGGCGGGGCTTGTCCACACACTCATCTATTTTAAACATACCTGCTGGCTGTGAAAGTCTTCATACACAACCATGGCAACATGCACTCAACACAACTACAGCTCACACGCACATATAGTTAGACTTACAAACATGGAGAGCACATCCTTCCATCGCAAACTTGAGCTGAAACATAGGTCAATGTGTTCTACTATAGTGGATGATGGAATGTAAAAGGAGGTGGAGTATACGGGCCCACAACAAGGACCGCCCCACCCCACCCCCGGTTCGCAACCCAAAATCAGTTACCCAGACCAAGGCCAGCAGAACCACCATGGGGCCTCCAGCACCAGAAAAGCAGGGAGGCATAGGGGCGTGGAGAACAAGAGCCTCCAGCCCCGCCAGAGAACAGCTCTCCTGCTGCGCAAGGGAGCTTAGCACAAGGCCCCACCCACCTGAGAGCCCTCCCAGATATGAATCAGGGTACCCCCCAAAAAAAAAACTACAAAAACATGTTTCCCTATCAGACATTTAAGAATGAATTATTCAGCAATTTAAACAAAATACTGCTAAATTTCAACTATCCTTTATTGATTAAAGGACACAACCGCTCATAGAAACTGAATAAAAGAGAAAACATTAAAGAAAAAGACAAACGTATACATTCATTGCAGAAACCTGAAAAGAGGCAGAAATTCAGTATGAAATAAAAATACTAAAAATAATTGTAAAGTCTTTTTTTGTGATTAAATCATCTATAATAAAAATGAGATTTTGAATTATCTTCTTTTCAATTAACTGTCTTTTAAATAAATAAAATCTTAAGTCATGTCCAAAATATCCACAATCTGCTGTAAATCTTGACAGAGAAAGAACCTTAACAGCCAAACATGTGACAAACAGCAAAGAGGATCAGAGCGGTGCGCACACGCCGCCGGTGCTGTGTGGTTTCTCCCCCTCTACACACTTGTTGTTTTCCAGCTGCCTCAGAATATGTTGACTTCTGGGCATAAATTTGGAGAAGAAAAGCTCGATCCAGTATCCTGGCGAGGCAGCCAGCTTGAAAACATGTATAAATAGACCCAAATTATTAGAAGATGGCCCAAACAAAACAACAGGCAGCCATCCTGGTACTTGTTTGAGCTGTGGCACTGCTGTCATAAATTAGACACCAGGGTACAACTTCTGGGCTGTAAAAAGCTTTCCTGCCAGAGCTCACATGAAGTCAAGAGGGACTAGCGAAAGAAACTTCACTGAGGTTAGTCCACCAAGTCATCAAACTCTGCAGAATAGGAAGAAGCAGAACCTCACACTTTGGCACCAGCGTACAAAAGACAAATTCTTCTTTTATGCAGAAGTAGACAAAGAATTTAAACAATAAATGACAAAAAAAAACCACACGTCTTAGTCTTTCTCTTCCATCTTGACATAGCGATTTAAATGGTTTCACACATTCAAAAGGTCCATGAATGTCTGAAAGCAGACAAAAGATCTCGTATTTTCATGTTTGCGCAACAATTACTGCAATCTGTCTCTGAAAAACTCCAATTCAACTCAAGCTATAGAAGTTAATCACATCTTGCAACATAATGGGATTGGAGCATTTTACAATATTGTTGAAGCAGTTAGGCAGTTTGGAGGCGCATCACTCTTGGTGAGAGTGTCGAGTTTAAAGAGCTGCTTTGGTAACAACAAGGAGAAAAGATTCTGAGAAAATCTGTGAGTCCAAAACGATTGTTTTTGTCTCCAAACTGCACACAGTTTCTCTTTTTGCCCCCTGCCCAACTGCTGAGGTTTAACTCCATACGTGCATTTTTCTCTACCAAAAGTCATCAATTTTGGCCAAAATATGCACTAGCTCTGCTGAGAAAATAATTTTTTCATCCACTGTTGGATAAAAATAGTGCCGTAAGATAACGGAAGAGAGGGCAAGTAAAGGGATGATAGGAAGTCAGGGCAGGCTTACTCTACCTAAGATCTAATAGTAGATCTCAAGCTTAACGCCACAACATTGTGTTTTAAGTATATTAAGATTTATGGTACTGAGGGTAGTAATTATCATGTCGTAAAATATTGATTGCTCTGAAATACAGAGTAATGTTGGATTTTAAGTTATAAACTAAAACAAAGCCGAATGAGCAGCTAATGTCACCAGATTAAACAAATCTTCAAAATAAAGTGTCAGTCAAGCTTCCTTTTTTTAAAGTAAAACTAGCAAGAGTTTGTTTTTCAATAGCTGAAAATATACTTTATTGTTTTATATCGTGATATATATCGTTATTGTGATATTAAATCATTTATATTGTGATAAAAAAATGTTTTCCTTATCGTCTACCACTCAGGACTCCCTTTCAAGTGATTTACTTGATTATGTAAGATGGTATTTCATGTATTATTACCTGATTGCTTGAAATAAACTAATTCATTCAGTCATTCATTGGGTAACATGAGTGGGGCAACAAAAATGGTGAGTAATATTGAAGCTATCCCGCTACACAATTTTATGGATCTATTTGTCTTCAGTCTGATGGAGTTGGGAGCTTGAAGCTTGCTGTAGTAGCTTCTACATTACAATTACAATATTAATCTGGCAGAATTTTTTTTCCACTCCTGATTCACATCCATTTGAATAAAGAAATCCTCAGAAACACATTTTTAATTTTCTTAAAATATGTCATCTTTTATGAGAAAAATGAAACAAGATTATGTTAAAAACATCAAAAACACAATTTTTATTGGTCTTTAATGTTCGAACAATTGTTGAAGAAAAAAATTAAAATTTACTTTGATGAGGAGACATCATAATTCATACACATTTGTGTATATTTGCTGTAAACCTTTTGCCAGTTGAAATGAAGAAATCTTCATTCAAGCGAGACCTTCAATGTTTTGAAGGTTCAAGGATCTAGTTCAACATGTTCGACTGTCTTTTATAGTTCAAGCATTCACACGTTTTTGTGAAAAGACTTTTTTTTAATAAATAAAAGGAAAATTAGGACTTACAAGATCTTGCACCATCTTTGCATGTTTTTGTTGGGTACCAGGTTGTAAAGACAGCAGCCCAAGCAAAGATACTCAGACCTCCTTCTTCACAGAAACTTCCTTCCGTTTTGCTGGTGGAAGCCCGCGGCGTTCCTAGATCAGCCGTGAGACTCCCACAGGACGTCCTGGGGCTTCCCTAAGGAACACCTCCCAGGAGAGAGTCCTGGGTAAATCTAGAGAATGACTGGTCCTTACGATGAGAGATAGGCTTCCATTAGATTAAATGAACCGTCAGTGATGGGTTGTCAAATAGAGAAATGTAAACCACTCTCAAGAACAAAATGTTCAAATTTTGTTGTTTTATACTTTTTAAACATTTTGCAATTAATATTACACTAGCAAAAAAAGCCTTTGTTACACCGTTAAAAAAAAGATTGTCAATTACAAAAACACACAAATGTATTACACTCATGGAAAGTATTTTTTAAAACATTTTTCAACTCCTCAAAAATTGATGCTTTGATACTTGAGGGTCAGATGTTTAGCTTTTGGATTTATTTGTGCATTTGTCTACTTTCTTTTATCAGTGGCCCTGAGGGCAACAATAAGAAGAAAATGACCATCACAGGCCAGAGAAGTGAGAGCATGACTTACATTTGAGACTGAAGTGTGAACAGATCTATATTTTCTGTGCTGCAGTGACAGCAGCAACAGGCTCCAACAGGCTGCCGTGACCCTGAACGATGCAGGTAGAGCAAAGCTGTGGATGGATGTTTCTGAAAGCTGCAGCACAGCAATGTTGAAATCAGAACTGTAAAATGTGATGACACAAATCATTGCATCTGCAGAAGACTGGGAAAAATAGCTAATAAATGCACTGGATAGGGCTTGTATGAGCAAATATGTATATGTTGTGTTTTTATTGCTGTCCTCCACAGCTAAAAGAGTGCATGGTAATAGCTGAGCACCTTTTCCCTTCAAACAGAGGAATGGTTGAGTAATAACGACCTTCATAATGTGCATTGTGATGGAACTGCAGATGATATTCGTGCTGTATTTGCCAGAGAAAATGGGTCCAGAAAATGCATCCCCGTTTCCAAGACATAGACCCTGTTTGGGTTAATGTAGGAAACTAATATCACTGGGGAGATGTGTCATTAGCGTCAGTGGATAGAGGCCTGTTTCCTCGCTGCAGCTCTGATAATTGCATTTAAACATTTCAGTGTCTGATGTTCTGACAGAAAAAAAAAAAAAAAAATCACCTGAAATGGGTCCTGTTGATGCTTTTTTCAAGGTACTTTCCCTATAAGTGAACACCATAATGTGAGTTAAGACGAGTTCCTTTGAGAACTGCCTTCTGGAGGGTACTCAGACCTGAGCATGTGTTGCACATTGACTTGGATATTGACAGACAATTGCACGAAAGGGCAAATATCTGTTTCAACAGAGATGAAAGTTCTTGTTAAGTCTCACCTTTGTACTGTACTTGTGCTTTGACCTATACGGTTGTGATGACTGGAATCGTATCAACACATCTACAACACTTCAACATGTCATAACCAGTCGATTTTTACCCAGTAAAGGGACACCTGCCAGCCTCCAAATCGATCCTTCTCTTACTGTTCTGACTTGTGGTGCCGACACAAATTGTCAGAGATGGCAACTCTGACTTGAGTCAAACTTTAGTCTTACATAAAGAGACTTGAGGTTTGGGACTTGAGGTGTTAATTTACTTATTTTTTTGTCAGTTTCAGGGCAACGATTTTAAAAACTAAAAGTATAAGCCAAAAACATCTCAATCCTGTTTTTGGAGTCTCCCTAAACTAAAAGTTGTTTATTGGCATCTTATGTCAACAAAAAAACTCAGTTTGACTAGATGTGACTTAGAGTTACAACTTAAAAATAAAGATTTGGCTTCGACAAAAGGTGAAAACTTTGAGCTTGACTGACTTGTAAAAGGAACTTGTCGATCTCTCTGCGAACCACTGCTGAGTTCTGAATGCCGTCAGTATGAAAATATAGTTTTGGAAAATAAAGATTGAAGTTGACTGACATCAGAAAACACATTGACTTCTCTAAAAAAAAAAAAAAAAACATGAAATAAAAATCAGCCAAATTACTCATATGGTAAAAATTTCAGAAACCAAAAACTGTTTCAGGTGACACTTCCTACATTTGTTATTCTGCATCTTCATGCAGCGTTCAGGGGGCCGGGCCAAACATGAAGGAGGGCCGGATTTGGCCCGCGGGCTGTACTTCAGGTACCCCTGGTCTAAGTGGATTTTGAGGTTGTTTTTGAAGCGTTTTCAACGGTTTCAAGACCTTGATTGATTCTAAGATTCTTTAATGGCTTATAAATGTTTTAACAGACTTGGGCCTCGATCTGCTCTTAAAGTATGAGCTCTCGCCAACCCTGAGGTCCTCTGGCACTGGACTTTTAGTTGTTCCTAAGGTGAGGACCAAAACTTATGGTGAGGCTTTTCTCTGCCATTACGGTCATTGTCTGTGGAACAGCCTGCCGGAGAGCCTCAGAACTGCAGGGAGCATCGAGGTTTTTAAAAAGAGACTTAAGACTTTTTCATTTTACTTTCAGTTGTTCTTATCTGCCTATTTATTCTATTAGTTTTAATTTGTCATTTTATTTATATATTATGTTATTTATTTTATTTTATCTTGGGAATTTATTAACATTTTCAATTTATGTTTTAAATACATTTGATGTATTTCACTTTAGCATTTTACTGTGATTTTAACCCCAGTGTTTCCTGTGGGGATCTATCAAACCAGGGCTAGCTGGCTTGGTCTGGGGTCGTTGCCGTGGTTTTCGCTGGGGTGGCTGGAGTCCTGCACTGCAGCCACATTGCTGCGGCGTGGACTCTGTTACTGTCCCGGTCTGGGTGGGCACCGTAGCGATGTTCCTTTGACCGAGCTGGCCCAATACTGTTTCCTCACAGCAGAGCCAAGTCTTAAGTTAATTTACAATTTTGATTTAAAAGTTATTTTTATTAGTATTCATGGATCATGGGTTGTATCTGTTAATGGGGGAAGGGGGCAGAGTGACGGGTGGGTTTGTTTTTATTGTGTATATTTTGGTTTTTAAATGTATGAGAAGCTCTTTTTATAAATAAAGTTTGATTTGATTTGACTTAAATACTGAATCAGATGAAAATTGTGTTTTTGGTGTTTTTAACATGTTTTTATGGCATTTTTCTGATAAAAAATGTGAACTTAAATGACTCTGATCCAAACCCTTCTTGTAGATCTCAGCTCTTGATGCTCTCGCCAGGGGTCCCCCTTCCCAGTGCCCCCCCCCCAACCGGTGAACTGGCACCTAACAGCTGACTTGGAACTGGTGCAGACCAGGAGAATCTGATGTTTAATTATAGCAAAGCATCACAAGGACCTGATGGGATTTCTGCCCAGTGCTCTGAATGTCCAAGAGAAGAATTTAATAAACACAACTTTATGTGTTCTTTACATGGTTTATTTGTACTTCTTCTATGGTTTTAACATTCATTCATGGTACATCTGTTAAAATGTCAGGTAAAAAAAACACAACTTGTCTAGCTTTTTCCACGTATGTTAACGATTAATCAATTTTCATCAATGCAAACTGAGCCATGTGACACAGCTTATAGACAACATGTTATTGTTAACATTTTAGTCCAAACAAACTTCACAGACAATGTCACTGCACTAATGTCATGCAGGCATTTCTTGGGAGTTTCTTTGCTCCTGATGTTAATTTCCTCCTCACTCAGTTTGAGTCCTTGGTGGAGCAGAGTGATAAGCTTTTTAAATGTCATGGAAAATGCTTGGAGGGCTGAAGCAAGGGCCAGGTGTAGCTGATTGACCGTCGCCTCAAAAGTCCGGATCTACGGAAAATAAATGTGTTTTAAAGTTCACCTAATACAGCCTTGGGTAACAAAAGTCAACCCTGATCTGATGGGTTTAGGCTAGGAAAAAATCCTTTATTCTCATATCAGCTCCTGCTGGGATCAAGAAATCCCACGTGTGAGTGTTTTAATGAACTGCTGTGTGTAGGACACATTCACACTGGAAGGTGGGATTCACAGCAGGGTTGGATGCTTTGACAAGTGAGAAAGCTCATCTGAACTCTGGAGCAGACCAAGCCCTGTTAACTGGAGGAGCGGTGAGACGTGCTCGGTCACGTAGTATCTGCAGAGCAGTTCGAGTTGCGGGAGGCAAAGAGCAACCCCACCCCCTATTCCCCTTTCCACTGCTGAGTGCACTTTATTTACACACTCTCCCGCAAGCTTACAGATCCTCACATCCCATACCTAACATTACCAGTGCAACAAATATGGCGAGCAATATTGGAGCTATACAGTTTTAAACTAAATGTCAACTTAGACATCACAATGGGTGTCCCACCCACTGTGACATCACAAATACGCTCTTTTTCAAACAGCATTTCTTTAGCTTAAATTTCTGTATATGTCCTCCATCATAAAAATGCCACAAGAACATATTAAACACACATTTTTATCAGAGCGGGTCTTTAAGGGTAAACCATATATATATATATATATATATATATATATATATTTGCCGATTTGCCGTGCATGCTCTGTTATCCCTCATTAGCATGACGGCCAGCCAGTCAGGATTAATTGGAAGGTATGTGGACATCTTTACAGAGCTTTGCACTCTCACAGTGTGCACAAAAAGAGTGTGACACTAATTGAAATACACTGCAGTCAAGGATGAGCCCTGTGTCTGTGTTACCCTGTCAGACTACTTTTTCTATGATCTCCAGTTTTGCCGATATCAGTGAGTTTTGCATAGACCAAAGAAAAGGGTTTTATGCTAAAAAAAAAAAAACAAGAAAAAAAAATTATTTAGGCTTCGGTATTACATTGTAAGCCTGTTAAAAATGTTAGGAAATTATCAACTTTATTGATCAATTTAATTGAAATAAAGTCAACATTGAAGCATTTTTCTACTGAAATGGTCTGTGGGCTTCATGAATTCTAACTGTATGAACTCAAACCTGAAATTGACAAAAACTGCATAACATACAACAAGATTATTAAAAATAATCTTAAAGATCAGGTGTTATGACTTTTTTGCTTTCATAGTCATGTCTAAGGAAAATGTTTCCCACTTTACATCAGACAAACAACGAAAAAACGTTGTTTGTAGCTGCAAAAAAAAAAAAAACGCAAAACTGAAGGATGCACAATTAAATAACCCTTGTAAGGTGTTCGGGTTTGTGGGACCCGTTTTCAGTTTTCATCTATAGAAAAATTAAACAAAGAATCGTTTTTATGCTCTGAATTTCTTTGGCTTTGGCTCATTTTTGGTGAAGAACATAAATCACAACACATTTTCATTGACCATCTACTGTACACCCACCCTACGCATTTATATTACACACAGGGTGTTCGGGTCCACTGGACCCAGGGATAGTAAAATGTGTAAAGTGTAGGTCTTTTGTACCTTCACTCTTTCTGCCACCTTTCTTGGGGTACAGTGTAACAGGGTTAAGCTCCAGAGAAGACGCCTCTTTCTTGAGAAACTGAGAAAAGCCCTGGTGAGACCTCAAATCCTCAAAATTCAACATGTTCCTTGAACACCAGCTTCTGCAGCAATAGTGAGGAGAATTCAAGAGGAGAATGCTGGTGCCTCATCAACTCAACCTACAAAACCACCATAAGTGTGTGACGCTCTTGCTGTATATCATGTATGCTTTACAAAAAAAAAAGAGGGGATGTGAACATTTCTGATCTTTACATTATTCTAGGTCAGGGATAGGCAACTCCAGGCTTCGAGGGCCGTATTCCTGCATGTTTTCAAACATACTCTGTTCTGGCATGTTCTAATTGGTTGGACACACCTGAACCAGGTAATCAGTCATGAGTAGGGCTTGGATATCTGATATCTGGATATATCATGCAGTCCTCGAGGCCTGGAGTTGTCTATCCCTGTTCAAGGTTTTGGCCAGCAGAAACAAAAAGAGGCGCTGTGAAGTCTGTGGACCCAAGTTGGACAGGAAAATTCAAAATATATGTAGCAAGCGTAACAAATACATGTGCAATACAGAGTGTAAAACTCCCTCATGTTTAGTAAAAGTTTGTATAAACAGAATTCAGTGGGGCTGATGTGATGAGACTGATATTTTTACTGTAAATGTTCAACTTGTGTTATGCAAAATGACTTATATGTCTAATGAAGTTCAAATGAATAGAATCAGAAGCTGTGAAACATCTTGCTTCATTTGTAAATGTGTATTTTTTACATTCACTTCACTTTATTGTAACTGATTTTTATATTTTTTACATAAAATTGTTTGATTGTATTGTTTTGAAAGCCCAAAACTCTAGCGGGTCCACCAGATCCACGAACACTGGCTGAGTAACAACATTACGAACACCACACAAGGGTTTGACACTTGAAACTGCAACAGACAGAACTTATAATTGAGCCCAAATAGAACATAATTTTGAATGCAAAGACAATCTGCTGTATTTGTTCTCTGAAGCTCTATCTGTAACTTTTCTATTGGTTTTTAACAAACAGCCCATCTCTACAGAACAAAACGAGCAAAAACTAAAATTTCTTAATAGAAAAAAGAATGAAACTGGTGTTGAAGCTCAGCCTACTGGTCTAAGCCAAATATTTCATCAAGAAGGCAATTACTTCTACTTTTATAAGTTTTCACATCCAAACATGTACAATGCATTGTGGGAATTGTCTTGAACTCTAGATAGCAGATGTGTTAAATTCTTTGAGTTTATGAAATCTCAACATATGGAGGTAAACTATAGTTAGTTTAAAGATCTCAGGTCGTTATGGTGCCAGTTTAAAAGCATATCATGTTACCTATGAACCTATGTTTTAACTTTGCAACTGCAAAGTCATCTGTCACTGTTGATTAGGAGATGAGGGCCCAGCTCCAGATCTGCAGACATTTTCCTCTTCTTTCCCTTTCAAATAGTCTAAGAGGGACTTAAGAGACTTTTCTAAATCATCCTAGTTAACTGCCACTTCAGCAGCAAGATGTAATGAAGACTAGTTTGTGTGGTTGCCCCCATGTTGACCTTTTTTCCCTGCCTTGCTCATTAGGAGATTCCAGTGCAGCCAAAGCAGTCCAGTCCTCTGTGACGGGGAAGTTGCTCTTCAGGTGGCGACAAGCTGATCATTCCTGTTATTTCCTTTATGGCTTTTTTCCTCATAAAATCTCAATTTATTGCAGGCTATTATTTTTTATTAATCAATGTATTCGTTTTCTGTGAAAAACTAAATCAACCACAAACCTTCCGATCCACATATAGGCACACCCTATTAAAGCTTGACTATTCAGAAGGCATTTAACATGAATAACTGCACGACCTTTTTTTATTTTTGTTTTAAACTATAACCCTACTTGTGTTTTAAGACAAATACAGAAAGTTAGCCTTGTACAACTATTAATATAAAAATCCAAGACCCCTATCTCCTTAGCATGATCAAAACTTTCTTGAAAAACCTGTGGTATATAAATTGGTCAATGAATTTTTCCCTGTAGTTCATTATCATTCCACTAGGGGCAGTAGAAAGTTTTTTTTTTCCCTCATCTGAAAATGGCTGCTTCCATGAAATCTCAAAAACCCTTTTGGCGGGAAAAGTTTTGCTAATTTTCTAAACTTTTATTTTTCTTTTTTTTTTAATTTCCTGCATTGAAAGAATTAAACATTTTTTGATGATTAATTCTTTGAAATACAGTTATCCCAAGTTAAAAAAATGTGTGGATCAAATTTAAGAAAGTGGATAAACATGATTCTTTTTTTCTTAAAACTCATTTCAACATTTTTGAATCTCTTTTTTTTTGTTTTTTAATTCGTAGCCTGTTTTTACGTCTCTCCTTCTGTCCCTGCACTTATCCCTCATCTATTTGAAAAGAATTGTTTCACATGCAACTTTTCTCGTGTGGCACGCCGCCGAACTACTTTTAGCGCTAAATTGACTGAAATATAACGATTGAATCCTGTCGCCTAAGCAACTAAAAGATTTTTCAGAATAAAAGTTTGCAGAGGTTAGCATTTTGCTCCCCTGACTAAACTTTACTGCTCAAATGTTTAAAATTGAAGGTAAGGAAATGCAGCTATTTTTCAAAATAAAAGATTGTTGAGACTGAATATTTAAAAAATGTATATAATTAATTATTTCTTCCACAGCCTGGTAAAAGTTCCCAGCTTAACAGAGTCAAGATTAGAGCAAACTTACTTTAGATAAAGGTTGCGTTGTTTTTCATTATGGGTAAAATTTTACAGAATTGTACATTTTGACCTTCTGGAAATATAAAAGAGGTTGTGATTTTGACTTTTGTTGCTGCTTCTGTACATTCCTATTATTTCTTTACTCTAAGAAGATTTAGAGAACCCTTTTGAGTGTATCTGACTGGGCAAATGTTTAATCAAATGCAATGAATTTTCTCCTGTTGTTTCCCTGAACACAAGGCTGCCTCAGACCTTCCTCTTTAAATGCTGCTTTGGTAAATAGGTGAGTCAATTCACTTCTGTGCCTCCCGCTTTCTTATTTTCCACTCCAACAAGCACAGACAATACAAACTCCGAGCTTCTTTTTTTTTAAACCTTGAATTGAAACTGGTTCATGACAGCTTTGTAAATGTGAAAGGTGATGCTGCATTTTGAGCAGCCTTTGACCAGACCCAGCTCCCCTTGGCTTCATTCATGCTTTTCTCTCAGCCTCCGCTGCATTCTCAATGACCACTTCTCGCTGTCGTCCGGCTCTGCTCTCAGCTTAAGCATGCGTCTTGTTGGTTTTTTCTTCGCCTTGTTTCTCAACACTGACAGATTTGTGTCTCCACCTCCCTCAGGCTTGAATTTCTTAGTTCATCCCTTCTCCTGAGACACAAACTCCTCTCTGCTTGTTGTTGTGGTGCTGATTCTGCTGCAGGGGCCCTGAAGACTCCTGTACTCTCAATTTCCACACCAAAATCACCCTTTTCACCTTAAATGAGATCTGTTTTTGATGCGCGAACACTTGAGGCTCCTTCAATGATTTTTTTTTTTTTTTGTAATCAGACATTTCAGAATCTTAAATTGGTTTGATTGAATAAGGTTTGGGGATGTTAACGATCTTCCTGACACTGTTCTGTCACTTGTCTAATGTGAAGGTGTCAAAATGTCAAGTGCTATGAACCATCACTGGTTATTCAGGAAAACTTCACCTGGCTCCAATTTTTCTTTTACTTTTTAAATGAGCTTGAATTATTGAATTAAAGTGTCAGTCAATTTTAATTGGCTTTAATGTTTAAAAAAATGCAAATAAAGAGAAACTGTCACTAAAGAAAAAAAAACGTGGTTTGGTTAAAAACTTTAACATTTTTATCATAAAACGTTTCCAAATTTATTAAAAGGAATGATAATTTTGTTTTGGCTGATTTTCTCCACTCATTGTCATTAGGTCTTTTCAGTACGGTGGCCCTGAAGTGCAAATCGCATCACCAAATCATTCAAGGATAAAAAGTATATTAAGGCTAACTATGACAATTGAAGAAAAAAAAACATAAGTCTTTGAAAAAGCAGCATTACTTTTTAGAAATAAATACAACAAAATATAAGGCTTGATACCTGTTTACTACTACTGTATGAACAGTAGTTGGAAAAACACAAATGTTACAAGTAAATTATGAATGTCAGTTAATAAAGAAGTACTTCTAGGCAACATTTTAGGCAGATCTGAGTGAGTTTACTCAGAAGGATAAAAGTTTAGGCTGATCTTGTAGCCATTAAAAGTCAGTGGTAGCTTTAGACTTTGCACTATTTCTATGTTTTCCGGCAAAACCACCTATGTTGTTTTATGGAGGATGACTATAAATATTTGTATGGGTGTTTGACACAGATGGCTGAGAACCGCCGTTGCAGCAAAAAAGGAAGAGCAAACAAAAAGGAAACTGCAAAAAAAAAAAATATATATATATATATATATATATATATATAAAATATATATATAGAGAGATCTCAGCAAAAATGAAAAAAGTAACTGTAAACATAAAAGGGATCGCAGCAAAAAAAACAAAATGTCAGTAAATAAAAAGTAATTGCAGAAATAAATTTAAAATGCGATGTAAACAAGAAAGGTATAACGGAAGTCGATTGTTGGGGATTGTTTTTGCCAACGGATTCATCAGGTTTTTGCTATATGTCCTGTTGAGAGAAAAAAGGGGAAAAGAAGAAAGTAGAAATTGGAAAAAAATCAAGAAAGTAAGTGAAGATGTTTGTGTTCAATGGAACCATTTAACTGTGTTATTTAATTAGACCTCGTATCTCCAGGGTTGAAGGTCAACCGGAGGATGCCGCTTTGTTGTTAGCTTCGGCTAATGCGGGGAAAGTACAGACAGTCCACTGATGAGAGGACGAGTTTTGTGATCCACACCATAGACTGCATAATATTTTACTCCACTCAATCATCCTCTCATTAGTGGACTGTCTGTACACTATATTATATTATATTACCTTCTAACCTGGAGCTACGTTGCTATTTAAATGGTTACACTGAACACAAACATCTTCACTTGCTTTCTCAATCGTATTCTAATTCGTACTGCTCTTCTATTCCTCCTCAAAGCATTTTTTTCTAATCAAAACACACAGTAAATAACAAAGAACAATAATATGTAGATAAATTGTCCAAAATAAACACCAGGGGGATACACACACAAAAAAAAAACATATTTATGCTAAATTTCAAAGCTGAGAAGATGACATGTTTCATGTTTTTTTTTTTTTTTTTTTTTTTTAACTGGGGGAAATAGGTTTTAGGTAAAAACTAATTTTGGCCATTAAATCAGAAAAATTCTGAGCTTAATTAAAAAATGTTGTTTTGTGACTATAATACATGATTTATTAATTATTCAACTCGCAGCAGTGCATAGAGCAAAAACCAGTCCACTTCTGTTGTGTCCATCGGCAAATGTCATCTCTGATGATTTACTTCCGCTGTAGCTTTCTTGTTTGCATCATTTTTTTTTTTTTTGTTAGGAGTTACTTTTTTATTTTCGCTGTGATCGCTTTTTTCATTTTTATTTTTGCACAGTTTTCTTTTATCTTTCCTTTTTTTTCTGTGATGGCAGTTCTTGGCCCCCGTACAGGTCAGACCAGACAACCCGCTGAATTTAAGCATGTTACTAAGCTGTGGAAGAGAAGAAACTAACCAGGATTTCCTCAGTAGCGGCGAGCAAAGAGGGAATAGCCCAGCACTGAAAACTTGCCCAGCGGGTGGACTAAGGACATGTAGCATACGGAGTCGTGCGGTGCCCGAGTCCTTCTGATAGAGGCGAGGTGGGATCCACCTTCAGGTGCATTTGCCCCCCGGCGGTGTGTTGCGACTGGCTTCAGCTTGACTGCTTTAGAGTTGACGCTGCTTTGACCGTGTCGCGCCTCCCTGGGCGGGACCCTCTCCATATACAACAGGCGAAAACCGTCTGTGGTGGAGTCGGCTCCCCACTGACAAATTTTGAAACCCAGATTTGTGTAAGTCTTAGTATGTGTGTAGATTTGAATAAAATCAGAACCATGAATCAGGTATGCATTGCATTTTCTTTAATAATCACTTATATAGTCATAGAAAAGTTTGAAATGTCGTTCATTTGTAAAACTATAATACCGAGACCAGGGTCTTATTTTTGTGATGATCATTTTTTTCTTGCTAAAATGAGACCAAAATTAAACATTACATGTTCGTACTACTTCATCTGCTAAGCTGTGTCTCATTGCTTACAGAGCTTTCTGATATAGTGTCACTTTTTACGTATCCTTGGACAATGCTAACAGGCTAGCGTGTCGCCTCTAGTAATATAATTTATCGGCTTAGATCACCGATCTGCTGCGAAACCCAGAGGCTTTACAACTGACCAGACGGAACAGTATCCATGTTTTCACCAATTATTACATCATCCAAATTCTGAAGCTGCAAAGCAGGCCCACACCATCACACCATCGCTGCCATGTTTCTGTAATCATCACTCGCCTCTTCAAGTGTTGAGAATGGTTTTACTGCGAGTCTCTCCAGTTTCAAAGCTGCAAATTTGTTTCCGATCCGATTGTTTACTATTTCTGTAGATGACAACACTCAAAATTGTTTTTTTTAAGCTGTTCGGCTCCTTTTTTTTTTAGCAGACAGGATTCACACCACTTGGATATGGTTGTGGAGCTGGAGAGTGAACCTCCTAAAATGTGTGTTCAGGATTTAGCAAATAGGGGTGTTACTACAACTTCTGGATTATCTGCATTATAAATTTATAAAAAGACAATGCAGAGAGTCAGAAAGGAGACCAATCCAAATTATTCATTTATGATAATTCCTATTACGTGAGCTTACTGATAGAACAATTTTCACAAATGTTCAGTGGATATGAATCATTAATTAACTTAAATATTTAGCTTGATCTTGCCTTTGCAGACTCATTCTTTGCAACTAATGTTCTTGCACCTAATTGGCCACATTCATCAGCTCGCCGCAACACTGCAAGCTGGCCAAGAGCAGAAACTTGGCAAGGACTGACACAGAAATGTATGTCAGATGTTATTGTTCACCCAACAAGGTAGGAGATGGAGGGCTCTCCTGCAGTCTAATTTAGTCCACCACTTCAAAGGGGCAAATGAGATGCCTGGAAAAACACAATAAAACAAAGCGAGTAATAAATTATGCATTTAAAGATTATAAACATAAGAAACCTCGTCCCAAAGCTGCACATTTATCATTTAGAAAATGTGGACGGCAAAAGAAAAGACAAAACCGGCTAAAGTCAACAAGAAAAAAAGAATTACCCCGGAACAGGAGGGCCCTCCTGGAATACCATGAAGGATTTTAATCTGCCGAGAAAATGACAGTTTACAAATTAAAAAAGAGACCACAGTCCTGTGTGTGCACGACTATCAGCTCTTTGAGGCTTTTGTAATGCGGCTGCACAAATAAGTCTATTTATCTGCTCTTTGGAAGAAACCACTTTTTGACCTGAGAGTGCATAAAACCCGGCAACCGTTCAAAGCTGTAAAGGGTAAAGACGGTGACCTGAACGATATGCGTCGCATGAGAAATGGGAACTGCAATTCTTGGTGTCAGTGTAACTGCCTAGCTTGTTATCTTCTTTCAAACAAAAAACATTTTTTAGGCCATATAAATAGGTGATACATTAATATTATTTATTGAAACAGTTTTAAAAAATAAACATCAATGCTATCACTTTAGCATTTCAGTGTTTTATATGCTAACATGCTAACTAGTTTTAATATTAGACTATTTTTAAGCTAGCTAAGCCTTCAGGGGTTGACCTGGTAAAGGTGTTGTTGGTCTGTGGGTTGTCCACGTCTATGGATGGTTGCAGGAAAGAGCAGACACATCCTTAACCCAGAACACTTTTACTATAACAAGATACACGGGGTATTTTTCACCCTATTAGAAGTATTTGTAATAAATAGATCTAAACATGACAACACATGATACACAAGAGTAGTTTACTTTCATTTTCAACTGTGATTTATGTAACAAAATTAATAATAAAAACAGGAAGATCCTAAAAGCATGCTCAAAAAATTACAGAAAAATGTTGTATTTGAGAACACAAAATTCCTAGAAAAAAAAAATGACACTGCAAACTTGGTCTCTGGTCCACCCATCGTTGATACATGTAAGACTTTACCCAGGGATCCATGACACTCAGAAAAATGGAACATATTGAAAATCATGTAAATACTTGGTCAATCATGTAAATAGATGGTGAAGCTTAGTGAACTAGGACAGTCTTATTATGATTTCATGAAAAGGAGATATGTTTAGCAAAGCTTTTAATATCAGGTTCCACTTTGTGTTAGTCAGATTATTTTAGCGTGTAAAACTCCAAAGTTAACGGGTAACTTTTCTTGTTCTCATCACTGCCGTCTCTAATCAGCTTTGAAACGTTCTGTTCCTCCATCCGTTGAATTTTCATGGTTGTTTTTCTGAGCTTGTTACGGCCTCGGGAGCGGATCAGCAGGAGAAAAAAAAGACACTTTGAAGCAGAGGACTTTGTTTACAGTTTTAACCTGTCCTTGTCTCCTAATCCTTAATATATAATAAATGTGGGCAGCACTTCACCTGAGTTTTGCAGAAAACACAGGACTCACTTCTTTGTTCAAGAAATTCCTCTTTCCTGTTTGATGCTGCTCTTTTGCAATAAAAAAAAAAAGTAAACTTAGAGTGAAAACACTTTTCACAAGCTACATTTTTAAATTGGCTGTAAATGATTGTAAGATCACTGAAATTAATTAGAGTAAGTTTTTCTACAACTTTATAGTGATTGGATTTTTGGTGCACTTCTCCTTCTAGACAAAAGCAGCAATCAAGATCCAACCAAAAGTATTTTGTAAGTAACTTGTGAGCAGTCTGCCATAAGTTTTGGTATGCTTATAATTAATATTCTTCTGGAGGGAAAAAAATTGATAAGAAATGAATGAGACCAAGCTATTGAGAATGATTCCTGAAAACCTCGAGTAAACAGTTTGATCTGTAGGGAACCCAGTGGAATGCCAAAGCATTTAAGATTTTTAAAGCCATTAAAGGCTATTCAAATAACTCTTTGGAGCTACTTTCTGTAAAATCCTTGACAGCATTCAGAAGCTGTACAAATGTTTTAGAAAGCTATTACAACAGCTTTTAAAACCACTAAAAGGATCTTTAAATGCTATAAAAACAGCTGTTCAAAAGCTCCACTGATTTTACCAATGAAAATATTAAATAAGTGCAGGATCTCTCCAACTACTGGAGATGAAAGAATAAAATCAGATTTTTGGGTTCCCCAGTGACAAGTTTGCATTTATTTTTGGTACCAAAAGCTGTTATAGTTGATCTATATTTGATTTTTATGATTTTTTAGCCATAGGAAATGAATGGACAAAGCTTTTACCCATGATTCCACAAAACTATAAAACAAGTGCTGGTTTCTTCTAAAATTCAATTAAAATTCAATTAAATATTATTTAAATATCCCAATATTAAAAAAATGTTTCATTGGGCTTCATTGTGGTAATTCTACAAAAGCAGAAAACACAGCCAAGATGAGTCAGAGGCGTGGTCGTCGGTCAAGAATAGGAGCACAGACGATACACCTGGACTCTGAAATCTCTCAAAAAACAGACAACATAAGAATAAGGAACCTAATGGAAGCTTTACATCTTTTAGTTGCTGTTCAATGCAACACTAAATTATATTTCTCTTTATACTAAAGATGCTTTTATTCTGATAATAGAAAATGTATGTTAATGCATAAAGTGGTATTATGAAAAGTATTAAGAAGTTAGGCTCAGATCTCCAAACCTACTGTGGAAGAAAGGATACACTTTGACATCTCATAAATGCCGGTATATAATACACAAAGTTGTATTCCATTTAAACAGCTATTTCACTGGATTGGTGAAACCTGAATGTGCATTCATAAAAAAGTAGGTATTTTTTCCTACAAAATTCTTCAAAATTCTTAAAATCTTATTGCTTTTAGGAATCAGATGTAATTTTTTAAAGGAATTGCAAATCTAGTTTCATTAAGCAAAATAGCAGCTTAAAGTCTTAAACTCTAAAATGTTTTTCTTAGACTTAAAACACATTTTTTTTTATTTTGCTGAAAAAAAAACATCTGTTTACATACAGTGTTTTGAAAAGATGCATTTATCTATCAATTTTCTGCTCCTCCATATTTGTGATGGAGGGCTCGGACCTCCTTCACTTGGCCACCTCCTCCTGCGTTCCTGAGAGGAAATTGTGGAGCGCAAACCTGCACAAACATGCACTTTTTAAATGAGTTTCACCTGTAGAATATGATAAACAAAATAGATTATTTTTGACTGAGAAAAACATGTCAAAATTGTCCGTGACAAAGAAGGACCAGAGGATGGGTAAAGAGGTGATCCAGAATGCAAAAAACCTCCCTGCAGCATCCAAAGAGGAAATTTCATGAATTTGTGATTCAGTTTGGTCAATAATTCAGCAAAATGTGATTAAATATTAAATTATCTGTCAAATTTCTACGCTAAAATAAACGCTAGTAAAATTCTCATCATGCTTGTTATTTATGATGTAATTTCTGCTATAATTACTTACTCAAAAGTAAAGCTTTTGGAACAAAATATGAAATTATATTTAAAAAGTAATATTTTACACCTAAAACAAGTGCAAACATTTTTTTTAAAGCATCCATTTATGGTTTAACACTATTTTTTTTTTCAAAGTTAGCATTTGACTTTGGAGTATTTTTTTGATTAATTAATATTTCAATTTGTCATTATAAAAAGTGCCTGGAGCTTTCATTTGAAATTCAAAATGAATATCTGAAGACTTTAAAGACATTATATGAGTCAGATTGATGAGTTTGATTCTCTCTTTTTCCGAATATTAATACATATTTTGGTGAAATCCCCATCAATAAATGCTCTTGTGGAAAGAGAATACTGATGTGCAGAAAACATACCAAACACTGGCACATTTTCATCAAGCCTTGCCTTAGGACGCTCCATAATCACTTCATGCCACCATCAAGTGCCTATTCTTGCACATGCAGATTTTCTGCGCTTAGATCTATGCAAATGCATCGATTAAAATGACTATAAATATCACACAGAAGCCATTAAGGGCTGGCTGATGGATCTCGCTCTTTGGGACTTCCTTCTTCAGCAGAGACGCTGCACGCATCTGCAACAGTGATGAAATGCAGCCTCCTTTGTCTTGTCAATGGCAGGTGTCGCTAAAACTTGTTATCGGCGATGCTATCGTGTAAGTGGATGCCAACTGCAACTGATAAAACAAAACAGCAACTTATGAATGATTTATGGCACCACCTTCGTATGATTAAGTTTTAGCACTAAAAGGGGGCTTTCAGGAGATTGGCCTCGCACCTGTGTTACATGCTTTTTTTTCAGAGGACATTATGTTTTATACAAAAGTTTCAATGTGTTATCAATATGAGACCAAAATCATCTACTGTTCAACTCTATTTCGTCTTCAAACATCCTTCTGGCATTTTCTTTGAATACAGAAGCATTTACATGAAAACAGAAGAGGTAGGAAGATAAAAAAGCCACGAAGAATAGCGATTTAAACAGCAGCAGCAGAAGATAAGGCTAAGGTTAGTGACCTCCATCTTCTAAACCTCTGAATGAACTCTAAACCCAGAGGGTTGGTGATTCCAGAGTCAGCAGTCAGTGAAGCTGACAGGGTCATCAGACCTTTCAGGCTCTGCTTACAGAAGCTTTAGGGGTAGTTTTTTTTTTTCTTCTTATAGGTCAGGACACCTTTGCAATTGCTTTCAAAAATCAATTTTACACAATATTTCCACTCTTTTCAATGTTTTTTTTAATCATCTGTGTGCAATTAATCAAAATTACCAGAAATAAAGGCTTGAAATTTTTATAGTTATTCTATATAAAATACCAATGTTTATCTTTTTCTCAATACTCTAAGGGTAAATAACTTAGAATAGCTCAGTCTCTAAATTACATGTTGAATATACCCACCTTAAGAGTCCAACTGGCCTTCAGAGCCATATCATGGGAAGATCACGGAAAAAAAATTCAATCCCCGTGGTACAGGCGCTGTTAGCAGTGTCCGCCGTCACATGCGGAAACATTATTTTTGACTGCACAATAATTCATACCATGGGTGACCGCGTGTGGTACCAGCGGTACAGCCGTGCAATAGTCGTGGAACATCAGTGCCAGTGCACGATTGGGCCGTGCACACGCACTTGGACGCCAGAATTTTCGAGTTCGTGCACAGCTGTAGCACGGCCGTTCGACTGCCAGTCTGTGTCCGTACCACTGCTTACAGCATCTGAGGGTGATGCAGCAGTGGTAACTTGGCATCAAAATAACCCCTTGTTGGTGTTACCCGTGAGAGGAAGCGCTTACACGCGATTAAGCAGTGCTCTGGCAGTGGAGTGGGAGTGGAATGGACTCTGGCGTCTGTATCACTGCTATTCCACAAAAATGCATTTATCAATCAATTTTGACCAAAAGTTTGCGCTTCTAAGCGCGTCTGGCAGATTTTCCAGATTTTTTACCTGTAATATACGGTCATCAAATCCTCTGGGACCGGGCCTTTAGTCTGGTTGCCTAGCACCAATTTTTTTTACCCCTCCATTGTGGCTCTCTGGAGAAAACCAGATTGTTTTTTACTCTATAAAGTAACAGCAAAGTAAAAACTAAGTAGGAAGTAAATTTAAAAACAGTAGACAAATGTTATTCAACTTATTCACAAACAGTTGAAGGATAGTACATATCATAAGTCAAACTAAAACATTTTGATACATTTTTGATAGTCGTTTACCTCATCAATTGGACTTCAGTAAGTACAACCAGAATTAAGGTGGACCAGGTTTAAAGGCTAAATTTATCTCTTTTTTTTAACAAATTGAGTGATTTTAAGTGTGCCATATGGCTTGAAAAATACTGTAGATGTACTTTAAGTAATTTTCATTTAAATTTTGTTGGTTAGATTTACACACTTTTGGTTGGGATGCACCAACAACAGTTAAAATAACTGTTTTTATTTAATCACTGCTGATGCTATTCCACCTAGTACTATAACAAGATATTTAGGTTTGTCAATCAATCAATCGATATTTATAAAACCATTTTAATAAAGAATATAATACAAAGTGTTTGAACCAAAAATAACAAAACAAGCACAACAATTTGATAAATTACCTGTTTAACATGAGGTTTGAAAGTTAACTTAAAGTCAAAAATAACTCCCAAGCTTTTCAACTGCTTCTGAATAACCTAATGAGAATTATTTTAGTTTTAAAAATTGTTTCTCTCTCTTTCTCTCAGGAACAATAACCACAATTTCATTTTTTTTTCTAGCTGAGATGCAAGAAAATATTTCCATTCAGGATTTCACATCTAAGAAATTGTTAAAAAGTACTTCTATCGCCCTTGTGTCATCAGGAGATTTAGCTATGAATAAATTGGGTATCATCAGCATAGCTATGAAAGTTGATTTTGTGACTTTTGATGGCATTTCCCAAAGGAAGCATGTTAAAAAAGGGGCCCAGGATAGAACCTTGGGGGACACCACATTAAATGTCTTGTACTCCATGGCCCAACTTTTTAAACTCTCCAACCTGCTGGACATTAACATCTGACTTTATCTATCAAAGTCAAAATTCTGCTGGAATCTAGCTCCCTGTTGGCCTTAGTCCTCTGGTTCAACATGTTTTCTTCAGCTTACACACACCTTTTCTCCTGATTCTTTCCCCAGTCGATCTCCTGATTCTTTTTGTCCTCACGGAAAGTTAGACCAACTCACTAAACATGGAAATTATTTCCAACGAGCACCTTTTACCCTCACCTTATGGGACAACAAAACATAGACTTATTTAGACTTACAGTGCCATGCAAAAGTATTTGGCCCTCTTGAACTTTTTAATGTTTTGCCACATTTCAGGCTTCAAACATAAAGATATAAAAGAGTTCCCTTGACAACAAGCCGATGAGCGCTATGGACCCCTTCAGAAACAATCGGAAGATCATATTCAACTGAAACTGTCAGCAGTACAAACCAGGTCACATTTGTCACCTGTGTCCTCTGTGTGAACGGATGTTTCTCTGAAGTCATAAATTTGTAAAAAAAAATGGAACTCTGAAGAGCATTGTTGACTGTATTCCTGACATCCTTAATAGAATTCCCATTCAATCATAAAAATGAATGCACATAAAGTCCGTAATCTGTTAAATATACAAAATATTAAAGAAGTACATTAATAGTACGAAATGTTTCATCATTTTATATGTTTACTTTCAAGACTGGGATAGTCATTTAGAAAGAAAACAAATTAGGTTTTTTGATTGACAGGTTTGAGTTGTTTCTTTGTCCGAAAAAAATCTAAAAATATTTTACAAGTTTAAAAAAAGTACAATAGCTGTAGTCTGCGTCTTGTTTTGGTAGATTTGAATGTTTGAAACTAAGCTTTTATTAGTAGAAGACGTCTAGCTTGTGGACAGACCTCACACGAGCAGCTCGTCGGTGATGGTCATCAACTGCGTTGAGGACGCACCACAGATGGCTTCAAGCACACACTTTACAGAAGGGACTCATCTGACAAGTATAAGAAAAGCACAGAAGTGTGTGCGGGTGGTGCTGGCGATCTGGCATCAGACAGCCTGTCACACTCGATGCAAGAATAACTGAACTTGTCATACTCTGAGCGCAACGCACACCAAGAATCTACTTGTGTAGAATTACAAACACCATGGCAGACGCAGAAATTCAAACCCATTTCTCACGTACTGTAAATCCAAATGTACTGAAATGATCAGAAGCATCAAGCAGACGACTTTGTTTGCAGCAAACTTCAGATATAAATAAAAATAAATAAAAATCTTTTCATTTAAAACGCTGTGATTTGCCGTCTGGTGTCACAAATATCACACTAAACTAAAAGTTTAGTGTAAAATAAAAGAGAGAAAAAGCGTGACGAGAGCCAACGCATCTGAAAATGTTTGTATTACAAACGCAAACATTTTACGTTTTTTTTTGCAACTTTGAACGTTTTATGTTTCAAACTGAAATTTAGGAAATTCTGATGTCAAAACTATGACTTTTCCTCTCAAAGTGGTGGTACAAACATCCTTTCATATAAAACAACATAAACCAGGGATATAACTAATAGAGTATCTAAAAGTAACATCAGTCAAATGTGATGTTAAGGATGTAAAAGATACAGAAGTGTATAGAAAATTGATCCATCACTGGGAGTAAGATCAAAATCAATTTAAAAAAACAGAAATGAACAAGGTTATTTTGGTAAAAAGATATACAATTGATTGGACAGTAAATAATCAGTTTCAGTTAAACTTCGCCTGTTTCTCTTCCTGTTACACTGTGTCTTTTTATGTAAAATTGAGACAAAAAGATGTCCAATCACAGGTTTGCTTCTACCAAGTCAGGTCAATCACAATTGGCTGAAAGTAAACCAGATTAAGGGATATATATATATCGTGTTCACTAAGCATATAATATTATATTTAAATAATTATAAACTACAAGAAACAAAAAAAGTCTAAAATGCTGGATTTCTAAGTATGAAGCTGTTGTGTCAAATATATTTTGTTGCTTAAAATAAAAAATGCCAGTAAAAAAAAAAGGATCTGAGACATTTTTATTAATGCCAAATGAACAATACTTATCTAGATTGTGTCCAGTTATATCAAAAACATTGCTGTACTGCATCACCACAACTTGAATCTTTTATGTATCATTTTGTGGATCATATATTTAAATATGTATGGAGCCAAGAGAAAAAGATACATACTATTTACTAAAAAGTTGACTTTTTTTTTTTTCTTTACTGGATTTTGCTTATCTTTTATGGTCCGAATTATTACTTGTTTCTGATTGGCTGCCGGGTGTGTTTTAAAAAGTGATAATCCATGGTAATGCCTTATTTTTCATACAAAAATATTATTTTTTTTTATCAGAAACAGAATAAAACAGTAAACATCAAATTACATCAAATTTTTAATTTAATGTAAACTAACAATTTTAAATGTAAAAAATTTAATACATTTGTTAATCCATCCAAAGTTTCACTTTTTTTAATGCACTTAAAAACAAAAAAAAAAAAAATTAAAAAGTCCTGGTCGCACAGACCAAAATTTCCATATCACTAGTCAGGCTTATTTAAAACAAACCTTTGCATCATCATCTGGACAAAAACATGCAGTAAGTTGAGAAATTTCTCTCTGAACTGATGCTTTATTTAACCTATTGTGACAATTAGCAAATATAACATTATTCTTCACCACTGGAGTCAAGGTCGGGGCTCAGTGGTGCGTTATGCTTATTGTGAGAAGCTATCTAAACTAAAATAACAAAAACAATAAAGTGCTAAAAACCAATTGATTATTTCTTTATTTTGTTTAAGCAGGATAATGCCCTTCTAAGTGTACATTATCATAAATTAATGCACTTTATGGAAGCGACGGTTTAGATTTGTTTGTTGTGGTTTACTTTATGATAATGCAAATTTCATTGGTCATTATCCCTTTCTTGTGGAAAGATAATCCATCTCTTCTTCAAGAAATTTTCTTTATTCTGAAATTGTAAGACATCTGCTTTGAGGAAGAAGGCACGCCCCTTTCTTCCTGTATTTGAGAATAGAGAAAGCCTTTTGAAGAAGATCTGAAACATCTTCAATAATGAAAGATTAACTGTCTGTTGGACTGCTTATTACCCACCAATTTGATAGAATCAACCTGGATGAATGAGAATTCCTACTGACTATTTAATTTCTTTAAAGTAATCTGTTGCTCGCTCTTTCATAAAATGAAAGGTAATGAGGGCAAAAGCAGAGATTTGATAGAAGCTGAAACAGAAGGAGTGTTGTATGGCTTTAAGGGAGGAGTTGAAACAGGCTTTAGGAGATCAGGGGGTTCTCCCAGCTGAATGGACCGCTCGGCTAAAGTGATCAGGGAGACTGGGAGGAAGGAACTTGGTGTGTCATCTGGAATGAGGAAAACAGATGAGGAGCCTCTGTGATGGAAAGAATAAGTTGAGGAGTGTGTAAAGAGTAAAAGGTTGGTTGCGAAAAGGTAGAAAACTGAGAAGGTAGAAGACAACAAACAGGAGCACAGGGAGATGCAGCACAAGGTGTAGGCGGAGTGGGGAAAGGCTGAGAAGGGGTGAGAACTTGCATGTCAGGTTGGTTACAAACAGAAAATAAAGAAAAGATATGATGTTATTGTGAAATAAATTAACATCACACAAATGTTGATGGGAACACTTCGGTATCTCCCAGAGAAGCTGGAGGAGAGAGAAGTCTGTAAGAGGATGGAGGAATGTTTCCTTTGTCCTTTAAGCTAACAGAATTTTCATTCAGTGCTTGTATTGTCCAGAGTAAATGGCCACAGACTGAGTCAGCTTCAATGAAAACCTGACTGCTAAAAGACAAGCAGTTTCAGGCCTTTTTGTGGGAGTACTGAACACACATTTGCCAAAGTAGCTGAAAACACATTCTCCCCACAAAATAGACACATGCCAGTCTCAAATCTAAACCATCTGGAAGAAAACCCTGAAGAGAAATAATTCTTAGGGTCTATTCTGACTGAAAAAGTCTGGAGGTCCAGACAGAGCCTCTATTTTTGGGTTTTACAGGGTTAATGTCCTGTTTGCAGCAAAACTCATCCTTCTCCCTGTGTGTATTTCAGGTTTCTTGTGTTTATGTGCTGGTCAAAAACACACACACATATATTTATGACAGCAATATCAGAGGATCATGTCAACTTTTGTATAAACTCGGCATGCTACGATGAGAACATTTGAATTGCCGTTTGGAATAATTTCCTTTAAAGATGAGGGAAAACAGATCACTTACCTCCCATTCGCCGCGCGTTTTATTTATTGTTTCAGCTCATTGCAGTCGCCTGTCGCCGTGGAATACGTGCGCTCAGTCAATCTTAAAATCTATTTGCAGTCTGAACATACAGTACCTGTGTACAATCAACTTTATTCAATAGAGCCGGGCTCAGGAGAAAACCTTTCATTCAACCTTCGTTGATTTGGACCCGTGACCAGAGAGCTGAATGAGGCTCCGGCACGGCAAAGATGGAGACATTCAGACAAATAAATAAAGCCTCAGAAGCATCTTTAAATGTTTGTGATACATTTGAAGTATTTAAGGGTTCCAAAATGGGGAGCTGGATGCTTGCTTTTTTACAAGTCCTTTATGCCACAGGTGCTGCTGGAAGTTGAGTAAATCCTCAGCCTCTGAGGACTTAGTGTGCATACAGCATTTATGCCAAGGCGTTTCTAATTAGACAGATGGCCTCAACAACTCTGTGCAGCTTGACTATGATTTTAGCGAGTGCACGGAGCCCAGAGCTGCTTTAGTCACAGCAAATGACAAGGAGAGCTGAGCGCTGGATAAACAAGCGGACAGATTTGCACATTTAAAAGGAGAATTCAGGTTGCTCCTTTTTCCAGTGTATTTTTCCATTAAATCTTTTTGCGTTCTACCTACGTTCCTGCTTTTTAGTTGTAGTCACATGCAGGGGCTGCTAGTTTTGAAGTTGTCTGGACCAGTGGAGGGTTGTAGATCCTGAAGATAATATCTTGCAGTTCCTTTGAGACTCGTACAGCCACTTCAAAGGGACATGATTAAAATGTGACATACCATTCTCGTACATGTGGTAGGTCAATCAAAGTGTTTGTAAGGAAAATGTAATTTATGAGGTTTGGGTTAATGCTGTTTTTGGCACACTCTAGTTATCAGAAAGGTGCAAGTGTTGGCTGCTTACTGACCAAAGTGCACATAAGCGCCCATAGGATGCCTGTATGATACAGACACAAATTATGCTCTGATTGTACAATTTCTTTATTTCTAACAGCCAGGAGTGTGCAGTTTAACAGGCCCTTGTACAGTGCAGGGTTTGGTGATTTTGAAAAAAAAAAAAAAAAACTACTTGAGCCTACTTCAGCCCTATGTGTTAAGTGTTTTCAGCATACTGGTAGAAAAAAAATGTCCATGAACATTTTCACTCCACAGGCTCACTGAGCGAGTAGTTGATATTTCCTGCAGGTCACCTACATGCCCCGTACAAGTTTATCCATCTGTTTCCACCTGTTAGGGCAGTTGTGATCGAGGTCTTACTTTCTAATGAAGTGGCCACAGTGGGAGTCAGTGTCTCATTGTGGTCATGTTCCTGAGCTCTTACCTCTTGTTTGTTCCTCCAGTTCCTCTGCCACGTTCACCCCAAGGAGGCCGGCTGTGGTGCAGAGGTCAGCCTCTGATCAGAAAGTCAGCGGCTGGCTTTGCCCACACATATGTTGAAATATGTATATATATGTAATATATAATATGTATATATGAGATATGTTTTTCCAGTGTCTTTGAGTTTTTAATTCCCAGTTATTTACATATCATAGTAAATGATCTATTCTTACGAAATACTTTTAAGGTTTTTTTTTGTCTTTGGGGAGGGGGGGTGTATCTGTGCTGTATCATCATTCTTGCAATATTACAGTATTTGCTTTTCGGATTCCCTTTGCCCTCGGAACAAAAGAAAACTCATTACTTCTTTCCTAAAAACACAGAATCTTGACCTTCTGGAACTTAGTGACCAAAACAATTCAACAGACCCCTAGAGCCTTGTAAAACCAATTAAAAAAAGTGTCACTTATTACAGGTCACCATGGCAACTCTTTGAATTGTAGGTAAGAGATGCCAAAATAAAAAAGTCTTGTGTCCTGCATTTGGGTCCTTTGCCACCACTTCATGACATAAATGCTGCCTTGATCCAAACCAACTGATATCAAAGATGATCAAAGTGAATCCCAAAACTCAAACTGTTACGGGAGTGACTTTGGAAAGTCCTAAATTAAAATAAAATTAAATTAAACTACGCACATGCTCAGTCCAGTCTCCACAAAACTACAGTAAAAGCCTGTATTAGACAAAAAAAAAATACAACTTTAAATATTTAACCCTGAAACTATATGTTCTATCTTTAGACTGGGGCTGCAACAAATATCCAATATTAATATTGGATATTCACAATCAGCTCCCAAAAAATTGAGCATATTTCTAGTATTTTTTGCTCTAAAATTGAGAATAACACTGAATTTTTAAGTTTACAAACTAAAAAGAAACAGAATATGAGGCACTATTATAAATCTTCAAAATAAAGCGTTGGTGAAGCTTCTCGTTTTCAAAGTAAATCCATTTACTTCTTTCATTTAGTTGAAAAAAAGTTAAATTAGAGTTCAGTTTACAGACATAAGTTCTGAAAAAATAGTGGCTTTGACACTAGAGCTTTAGCTCTATTCTTTTGATTACAGTAAGTCTTCAAAGGTTTATGCAATTAACATAATTCCTGCAGATTCTGAAGCAGAGAAAAAGCGTTTTTTTTCAACAGTTTTGCAGCAACAATGCAATGCTTTAAAACGTAAAGTGTTGCAGAACTTAGAAGATGGAACCTGGAACAATCATTTTCAGGATTTCTTGTTAAATTAGCCAAAACAACACTAACTTTTAGGTTTTTTTTTTACTGCTAAAGTTAGCTATAAGTGACAAACTTCAATCTGTTATGTCTAAATCTTAGTGATTTTATCAGTTTTTTTATTCTGATCTCCTGTTATTAATAGAAATATAAATGATGGGGATTCAAAACACATCATTTTATTTTATTTATATCCAGTAAAATGACAGAACCTGTGCAAATATATTAAAAAGTAAGAATTTTGGTTTGAAATGTGAATCGGTGAGCTATCTTTGTGTATCGAATTTGATCGTCTCTTAAGTAACGATCCTCAGCCCTACTTTTGGCTAGTATAACTTGTCATCATTAATGCAATAAACACAATTCTAGAGGATTTTGATGCAGTGATAGTGTTGCACATCGGTACGTGTTTACGCAATCCATCAGCTGATTCTGTCATGCAAAGAAGCGGCTTAGTGTTGTTATGCACCAGTTTTCATTACTTTTTAATTCTTCTACACTCCATTTTCTCTTTTTAATGTGTCTTATTTATTTTTTTGGTGATGTGTTTTTGTTTTGAGAATGTAATTTTATAAACATTTTAATGTGCACTTTAAATCTAACTATTTTATTTGATTCTTCATATGTTTTTATCCTCTTTCTGTACAGCACTTTGGGTCTGTATGGGTGATTGAAGTGCTTTATAAATAAAGCAATAATTATTACTTTTTATTCTTTTGTAAAAACATTTTAGTTACTTTGTATGTGAACTGTTCTCGAGCCATGAAACCGCTGCGTCTCCGATAGGAGAATCTCTTAAAGGTACCAAGCAGCACGTAAAATCTGAGGAAGACACCAAACCCTCCTAGAAAGAAAGTGTGAACACCCCTGTTAGTGTGAAAAATCTGCTCTCAATTATCACCACCAGAACGGTTGTAAAAATTAAAACATGTTAAATATTCAGCATGTTTGAATATGTAAATGAAGTAGAGATATGGGTGTAAAAGTACATGTGATAAATACTAGACAGCCTGATCTGTACTTATTTTTATAAAGAAAACAAACTGACTTTTCTAATTCTTTTAAACATTCTGATCTTGGAAAACAGAAGTTTTGTTATCACTTTTAAGAAGCTTTAAAACACGTTTTCTTTGATGTCCGAGTTATTCAAACTTCGATCTGCAAATTACTGTCTGGTCTGACAACTTATTCCTCTAGCTTTGATTACTGAGACCTATTGTTGCATCATTTTGGGTTTTTTTCCCCATTACTCTGAAAGTCCTGCTCATTTTCATAACATTTGGACGCTTTTCCCGATGGCACCCTTCAAAAACTCTGAAGTCATAGACACATTAAGTCTAATTATATCATCAGCGGCCGGTGTTATTTGTATATCAAAGGTTCTCTACCTTCACAACAGCACTTGTGTGGCTCTTCAAAAAAAAAAGGTGGTGCTTTTATACCGCTGCATGCTGCTCATTCATTCTCAGAGGCAGAAAAGACCAAATTAAGACTTGAAATCCATTAAGCTCACGAAGATGCAGTGTGAGAGCTTGTTAAGGTCATATAAAGCCCTAATGTGCCGTGGGACACCAGGACCGGTGGAATAAGGTTGGCAACGTGCCTCAGGTCCTCCAGAATCCTGAGAGACGGACATTTTAATAGTTTACTCTGATTAAAAACATCAAAATGCCCAAGAGTCGCGGATTCTATTATCCCTCACAATGCTGCTTTCTTTTTTAGACACATCTCTGATTACTTTGTAGATCACATGGGGTCTTTATTGATTAAATTAGTGCTTTTTTTTTGTTTTTGTTTTTTTTTTACCTTAGACTTGCATTATCACATCTACAATTAACGATAACATGCTTTAAGTGGAAGGGAGTAAATTTAATTAGTGAATGACTTCTTCAGGTTAATGCAGATAGAAGCAAACCCTGCATCAGCTCAATGATGAGCTAAGATGTTAAGAGTCCAGATTGTCAATTAGTGCATAGGTAAAGACCAGATAATGTCAAACAATTGTTTCCTTATCAGACTCCTCCGATTCCAGTAAGTGCATCCGCACGCCAACTAAGATGTATATGAAATTGCATGGAAAAATATACAGTCCTTCTTCTTGTTCTGCTCATTCTCGCTCCTGCTCTTGTCAGCCCCTGAAGCCCTTTATGTCACTGTTGAGGCCAAAGCTTGGCATCACAATAATGTGATGCTCAACAAGGACTTGGACCTACTTTAAACCAAACGCATCAAAGGAGCTGCTGCGGACGCATTGAGATGGACTCTATTGGTGGGACAGAGACTCGCTCAGTCAACTTAGTTAGTCTATTTTTATTTCATTTTCGTAGAACACAAATGACTTTTAAAAAAAAAAAAAAACATAAAAAATAAAAAACTCTTGTATTAAGTGAAAATGAAAAGGGGCAGAAAGAAGAAGACTTATTATCTCTGCCCCCTTGAACCAAATCAATCGATCAATCAGTTCAATCGCATCTATTGCTTTGTCTTTTACAATATTATGTCAGCTGGCTGGCAAAAAGCAACAAAAATAGACAAGGAAAGAAAATAAATAAACAAACACACAAGAAAACAGTAAGAACAACACAACAACAACAATAATAATACCTAAATAAGTAATATCCAATAAAATAATTAAGCAAGTACTTCAGGTTTTGTTTTTTTTTTTTTTTTGATTATGAGCCTGCATAATCACACGTCTCCAGATATAGAAGAAATGCTTCCATGGTTCTTCCACCGATGCAATTATTTGTATTTTCACCGCTTTGTAAACTTTGTTGTGTCACAAACATATGAAACGGTAAGAAAAAAAGTCAAGATGTTTCCTTGTATGAACACCTGAATCATTTAAGCCACACAGGCTGTGTCCATCAAACAGAAGTAATACATTCCCCAAAGCTTCACAAAGGTAATCCATAAGCTTGTACAAAGTTATGCAAGAGATTAAAAGAATATAAAGCTTATCAAAGGAAAATCCCCAATGTCTCCAACACATCTATTCCGTAACTGACTCAATATTAACTAACTATAAATGTTTTAGATACATTTAAAAAGTTGAGTTGGATTTCAGATCTTTTACTGTCAGACTTTTTGAATCTCTTGCAAAACGAAGCTGTGTTTTTAAGCCTTATGACTCCAGAGAACCATAGTGAGAATAGTTCTCCACAATGGAGAAACAGAACTTGGAAAAGAGAACCTTCAGGAGTGACCGACGGTCCAAAATGACTCAAAGAGCTCACAAGAAGACCTCATCCAGGAGACAGTAAAAGAAGCGAAACTTCATGGGAAGAAGTGTAGGACGCACTTGATTCAGGTAACATCAAAATTTATAATCCATCGAACAGAAGAGTTACATTTGGACAGAAAAAGAATCCAAGGAGAAGGACACGTCTGAGCAAAAAGAATATTCAACACTGGAAAAAGGGAAAAGTTTGATCAACCTGCAAACGATCTGTAATTTGTTACATTTAAAACTATAAGTTTTCAACAAATTCAAATTTTAACTTTATTGTTTACTCAACTCAATTTTTTTTTTTTTGATAAAAACTATAGATAAAATTACTGAACTTCTATTAATCGATCCAACTTTTCACTTTTCAGTGAAGGACTCATCTCATCTATTCATTTTGATCCCTTTTAGGGTCATGGGGTTGCTAGAGCCTACGCAGGGCACTGGGCAAGTCGCCAGTACGTTGCAAGGTGAGACTCATCCTATTTTTGGCAAAACAGCGGGATTTTCTCAGGACTTTTGGACCAATATCCTGTAAATTAAAGATACATCGTTAGACTAATCTTTAGGGTTTGAGTCCAGTTTATATCTGCAGAACTAATAGAATTCAAAGGAAGAAAAAAAATTATAGGAAACATGTAATAGGAGATGGTGTGGGAGACCTGAATAACTCAATTTATCATTGAGGAAATTGCATATTCTGCTTTCTACAAGAAAGAGAATGTCCTCTATTAGTGCTTCAGTGGATATCAGCTGGAGAGCACTTCTTCAGCAATGCAACAATCAGGACACCGCAGCAGGTCCACCTCTGAATAGATCAAAAAATGAAGTGTGTACTAGAAAATATAGATTCAGTGAAATATTGCAATACTTCATTTGGCTATACTTGTATCGAGTTAAAGTGCTGCAAAGACAATATTTAATTATTTATAAGCTCGCTTGTAGTTCAGCATCTTCCCTTTGTATTCCAATGAAACCTCCAACAGTGCAGCACACCAAGCCTCTTTCAGGAGCTTTACAACGCACAAAAACAACAGGATTTGGTGAGAACCTTGTGTTTGATGTGAACTCAAGAGCCGGTTGTTGTTGTTTTAAACAAGAAATATCAACACATTCTTATTCCAAAGTTGTCACATATTCACGGACTGTAAGGACGTTTTGGGTGTCCTTAACTAGTCGTTTTTCGACGTGCTGGCAGTTCCCATTAAATCAAAGGTCCAAGCCGCGAACCAGAATCAGTCTAGTACCGGTACACAGAGCACACTGCTAATCCAGTACCCTAAACCTTATCTGGTACCAGTTCGTGTCTGGTTGGGTGGGGTCCAGTACTAGATGTCAAGTCTGGTGCTGGGTTAAGGTACCATTACTGGGTTAGGGTCCTGGTACCGGCCATGTCCTGAGGACCAGTTCCTGTCCAGTACGGCATGCTGAGAGTTGTGAACCCTTGATTTTATCAACAGCCAGGATGTCAGAAAACGACGAGTTAGGGACACTAAAAACATCAATTTTGAGACGTCAATGTGTGACGAGTTGGGAGTGAGAATGTGTTGGACATGCACAATTTAGTTTAGCTAAGGATGAGTACAGAACCAAAAATCTGTGCAAAGTTGGTACTGGTGGAGTATAAAAACTTGGATTTTGATGCATCGTGGCTCATGCAAGAACAAGTGAGACTGAGCACTGTGCTGAGAACTTCAGTCAAAATATTGAAAACATAGCAGGCCAAAGTTTTGTTGAACTTCACTGAGAAGTATTCAAATTCAGTGAACCGATAGAGCAGAATGACGTGTACAACACTTTGAAAAAAGACTGTCATTGTGGTGAAATGTGTTTTACTCTACATGAGTAAAAACAGAGACACTATGCAGACTGTCCGGAAAAACCTAATGAAGCATCTTAGGCACATTTAAGCACTCTCCTTCACCCTGCTATGATCCTATATCACACTTAAACGCATATAGAGCACCTGTTCAAGGACCATTCAGACACCTGGACCATTTTAAACGTACAAATCCAACTACATTTAGCAATCCTGGAAAAAAAAAAACCTACTTTATTTTCTCAACCGTACCTTTAGAACATCAGCTTTGTCACGTCCCATCTGGACTATTGTAACTCACTTCTGTTTGGACTCCCATTAAAAAACTCTCCAGAAACATCAGCTGGTCCAAAACTCTGCTGAGTAGAGTTGTCTACTCTTCATGACTGCAATGCACTTGTCTTTTCTAAAACTTTTAACTTAACTTTACGTCTTTTTATGTGTGCTTTTATCCCTGTTCAGTGACCTCGAGTTCCATGAAAGACGCCTGGTAAAAAAAAAAGTATTTATTTTTTGATGTGTAAATTAGACAACTTTGAGTGTTGAAAAAATATTCATTCAATTACCTAGAAAAAAAGTACCACAAATTTTCTTGGCTCAAATCAACATGGTGCAGTGTGATTCATATGATGCTCCCTCTTTCCCACTCCCTTCCGGGAAGAGATTTCAGTTTCCGGGAAATTCGTCAGTGTTCCTGTTCCTGGTAGTGGGCCTCAAGAGGCACGTCTCGCATCCTCAGCTGTCCTTCAGCCCATCTGGATGAAGCCCAGCCCTTCTAGACAAGCCTGTCTGCTACACTATTTAAAACTTATAGTTGTGGAGTTGGATAAGTTAATTTTTCTTTAACAGTTCTGGTAAATTTAGTAAAACCCAGTCAGTCCTGGGTAGAATTTCTCCCTCATGTGGGTATCCCTAAGTTTTTTTCCTTTTCTCCTCAATCAGGTTTTTTTTAGGTGGGAGGGTCTAAAGATAGGGAAAACCTTTTATTTAGTCTGTATAGTTTAGCAATTAGTTATTGTTTGTTTTTCATGACAGACCTTCTACAAAATTACTTGAATGAAGCCCAATGAGGCAATTGATTTGGGATATTGGGCTATATAAATAAAATTTATATGAATGTATATGAGATACAGTTGCAGGACATGATGCTCTGATCATTAGATAAAATACATTTTGCATTTTATTCAGGTAAAAGGTGTATTAATATTCAGATAAAGTTTTTTCTAAGTCGTAATCTTTTAAACCCTTGTGCTATGACATGTTATCATTAAAAGTGGGGTCATCTGGTCCCCACAAGACAGCGCGCTGAACTTTTTTCTTTAAGGATTTTTTATCGTTATTGGTGTCTGTGGCTGACATAAAATCCTGTCATGGGAGGGGTCACACATCAATGTAAGGGTGGACCCCATAAGATAGCATGAGGGTTAAAAAAAATTGTGAATTATTTTCTCAGGTACTGTCTTGGAATTTATCGGCATATGTATCGTATTGTGACACATATCGTATCGTGACACATATCACATGGCGACACTTATTGTATCGTGACACACATAGTATCGTGACACGTATCATATCGTGACACATATCGAATCGTGACACTTATTGTATCGTGAAACGCATCGTATCGTGACACTTATTGTATCGTGACACATATTATTGTGACACGTATAGTATCGCAACACATATTGAATCGTGACACTTATTGTATCGTGACACTTATTGTGTCGTGACACTTATAGTATCGCCAGACTCTTGCTTATACACACATCTAGTGTTTACTAGTCAAAAGTCTGGATTTACACATTCTTTATAAAAATATAAATCAAAAACCTCATATTTTGCATTACCTCGGGTCATTTTAGGTCTTGATACTGGTTTGATGAAGTGATTCATTAAAATGTGACAAATACCCATAAAAAAGCAGGAAAGTCTTTGACAGGAAGCTAATTTCTCACCAGTCAGAGTTTTAATAAATCATTTTTGAAAATTTGCACATATAACTTAAAAAGTAAGCTGGAAAACAAGCTCCTCAAGTTTGGTTACACCTGGAAAATTGTGGCTCATTTTTTTTCTGTTGATTATCAATCTTCCCTTTGAGCTCAGGTCTTTCTGTGGTGCTCTAATTCTGCAACAATGGCTGAGAAAAGGGTTGAATCCAGGCGTGTGAGGAGTCCGACCTGGAGCCACATTTCTGCCCTGAAAGACTGCGATAAACTGGAAAGAAGAAAAAACCCTCCAGATTACTACAATCACAGCTTCATGTAATGCCAACATCCAAGGCTTAGAGAGCGTTTGACACATTATTATGGCGGCGTGTGCACACAAGTCTGTGGCAACATCATTTCTTTTCATTCAGAAAGTCTTCCAGCTGGCGAAGCTGCCAGAGAAAATGTAATTTTCCAGACCCCCCATCTCAGATCTGCCATCAGCTGACGATAAGCTGGAAAGCTCTTTTCTAGGATCCCCATTCAGGAATGAAAGTTCTGGCTCCTGATTAATCATTTTCTACTCACCGTCTCAGATGGCTCGCGATAAAAAATAAACTGGAAAGCACACAGAGTTTGGGAATTAAATATGAACTAAAGCCGCCATGGAAAGAAGGGCCAAAGAAGCAGCTGACAAGCTGGAGACTCGATGGACGAAGAGGACAGGAGAAACGCCGTCGTGGAGAGAAGAGACTCAGCGGTGGACAAACGAGCTGCACATGAGTCAAAGGCGATTTGATGGAATCGAAGAGACAGACAGCTGTAAAGGTCGACAGGTTTGCCTACGGTGAGACTCGGTTACCGGGGCGACTGCACCATTTACAGACTACAGAGTTCACCTCGATATTTTTTGTCCCCAGGGGACAATTAGGAAACGCAAACAAACGAGGAGAGATGACGGGAGCTCGTCTTGTCGGACACTACAGCTGTTGTCATAACAACCGAGATTGGATTGTCAAAGCCACTGGACATGATAACGCCAGCGACTTATGAAAGAAAAGTTCAAACCACTAGGAATCCAGTTTCATCCAATCACCTTTAGATTCAATTGACTTCCAAACAGAAAGAAAAAAATTATTGGTTTGGGTTAGTACAAAGGGATGTGGAGTTCAAAAAGAGAGTGTAAGCGCCCTGCACGCAATAAGAACATGAACACACTTTAAAGTAAATGTAATATAATATTTTTCATATTTTTCCAGGAGGATCCTGGTAGGTGTGTGCATCTTAGTAAAACAGAATTTAGAAAGCAACACAAACTGCAAGAATCTCAAAATGGTACAAAGCCACTGAAGTGATGCTGAAACGGGGCTGACATCTTTGTGGGGTGCAGGTTAAAATATGCGCAGCGCCGCTTTTCACCAGCTGGTGTTGAGCATCAGAAGATTTACCGATACCCTCATACGGGGAATTATAATAGTCTGGCTGAGGAGTAACAAAGACATGCCTGGTAAAAATGTCTTCACTTTGGCTGCCTTTAGTGATAAAGTCATATTTTGTCAGACCTGTAAGAAACCAGCTTAAGAGTGAAGACCAACTTGATTCCAGGATTAAATGGTAAATGGCAAAGGGCGGTTTATGTGGAAATAGCGAAGTATTTGGAGTTTAAAAGATGTTTTTAGGAGTTACCATGAATGATGTTAGGCACATTGTTCTTTTTTCTAGTAAAAATACTCAAAAATAAAAATGCAAAAGGGATTTCAATTGTATTCGTTATCCTATATAGTAAACTTCAAAGGTAATTTGCTGATGTTATTCCCACATATTTATGTGCTACCAGGTCAAAGGCTGATGATAATTCATGTCGGTGACATGAAATAGGTGCAGCCAAGATGCAGATTCTTCACGTATTTTAACTGCATCCAAAGCTGTTTGCAGTATTTAATGAAGCTCCGTTAGCTATCTAGAGAAGATTCTAACTAGCATGAAAGACATACCTACTTATCTTTATGACCCTTTAGTCGTGTTTTAATTACTCCACAGCAGAATGTTTCTAAATTTTTGTCAATGTAATGTTCATTGTCAGTTAGAAGCAGTCTCAGACGTGATTCCCTTTCCTAAAATGTCTCAACACAGGCTAGGTTCCCATTAGCGCACGCAGCTACAGCTCCTTGTAAATTTTCCGCTCCAAGAAGGCAGAGGCTCCTCATCAGCTAAGAGAGGGATCATTATTCTGAAAGTCACTTCAAAGATCATTTATATAATAAAAGTTCTGTTACTGAAGTTTTCAATGTTTAAACATAGCTAAGTTTCATCTGAAGATGTCATATGATCATACAGTACATGTTAGCATTTTGTGAGTACTGGGTGTTTGGTGTCTCAGGAAGGCAAACTGCCTTTTTGGATGTCATTGTGTATACACAAATAAACAAACTAACATATAATGTACGAACTAACGAAAATTAGCAGGAATAGTAAACAGAGATTTGCTAAGTCAACGCAAACAGAAATCTACAACTGGAAGTAAACAAGCGGTCTTATCTCAAACCGGAAATACGTCACACAGCTCCGTATATAGAGTCATTGGCAAGTCTAAAGGTACGATGAGTTTTACAAAACACAAGTCAAGATATGATATGCACCAACATATCCCAAGATTGTTACAGAGAAAACACATTACCTTCTTTTAAGAGTATGACTTTAAAAAACTTTGTCCAAATACCAATACACCTTTCACATCGGGAAAACACAAATGACACTTTATTGAATTATCATAACTTTCAGCACCTCTACTGTAGTTCATATACACGTTGCTTTTACCCAAGCAAATTCCAAGAGTTTTTCCTTTGATAAAAACAAAAGAATTGATCAGCTGTGTACACCTCTGCACCATGGCAGAGGTAGGCCCGATCCGAATACTCCCCTTCTCACTTCCCCTTAGCCCTTCCCCTTGATTTGAAGTGGCAGTTGAAGTCAAAGTTGTGTCCGGAATTATTATTTTTTACGCTACACACTCCAAACAGAGGGGTCCAAAGTCTGCTATCGCGCAAGTAAACCACGCTGCACTACGAAGCGCTTTTCTTCACTTTGGTGCTCTCTGAACCACAGATGTTCACATTTAAACGTAAGTAATAATGTTAAGTTGCAGTGTGACCCCTTTACATTGATAAAATTGCTGTTGTTATGTATACGAGCTGGACTCCGCGCTAACGCTAGCTTGCCGGTGATTTTGTTGACGTCACTGAACGAAACTCACGTCGGAAATATTTTTTACCACCCTCCGTTTGGAGCAAGCACGGAGGGATAAATGAAGGCGGAGGGCTAAGGGGAAGTGAGAAGGGGAGTATTCGGATCGGGCCTTAGAGCGCTCAAAGGCAGTTGACTTTAAGTCATGAGCCAAAGATCCCAGAACTGTGTTGAAAGAATTATCTTCTATTGTAATTCAAAAGTATAGAATTACATTCCATAATTTTCCAAAATACATGACCATGGGGTATCTACACCAAGGTGACCAAATAATGAACCTTGTGAAACTCCACGTGATGAAGAAGCAGGAGAGGACACAGAAGATCACCAAGTCCTTGACCTGACTCACTGCACTTTCACGCCAACAATATCCACCAACTGTGTTAAAGACAGCAAGTTTAAACCTTTGACACCAGAGCTTTAGCTCCAGTGTTGACGTTCTTTGAACTACAGAATATTTTTCGAGTGTTTACGCAGTTAACGTAATTTCAATGGATTTTGAAGCTGAGAAAAGCCGGTTTGTTCAATATGCAAAACTATACAGTAGTCAGTTGTTCAATTAACCTAAATCGCCAAAAACCTTCTTACAGATAGACAACACTTCATGAAAAGCATCAGAGTCCGATGGAATTGAATTAATTGCCTAATTGGTTGAAGAGTAATAGTAGTTCAAGGAGTTTGTTCTGTTTTGTGTCACAGATGAAACGTATGTTTACATGCATCATCTATAGTCTTTGAGTGGAAGTGGCTGCTTGAATGCGCATTGCCCAGGGCGGTGAGAGGTTCACATGAAGGAGGAGATTAACTCACTGTTATCCTTATTTGGAGGGGCTGCTATTTACACCAGTGTATTTAGGGACAAAGCCAATAACGTTTACAACCAGATTCGGAGTAAACATTCATTAACTGACAAAACTGAAGCATCACGTCAGACAGAAACACAGGGCACAGCCACCACCAAACAAACAGTTAGAAAGCTAAAACAGGATTGATTTACATTGCAGGGGACTCTGAAATTGAATACAACAACTGGTAGTTGATGGAAGAACAAACACGGACTCCCCTGGACATGATGATGTGCTCGCACTCCAGCTCCATTCTGTCCCTTTGCACCTGCTGCTTCACATGCTGCATGGAGCTATTAAAGCAGCTCCGTGTTGAGCGACAACTTAATTTCTTCCTCTCTGAAAGAGCCGGAGAAGGGATAAATAAACAATGCACAGATGCCTGGAGGTGGTTGAACTGTCACCCGGTTCATTCTGCAGCTTGTTTTGTGGAGTTGGGGAAATGATTTTTGATTTTGAACAAGATGCAAAGATCATTTGAATCAAGTAAATTTCCCTGAAGGCAGATATTGGATAGAATACTCTTTGGTAACCAGAAAAACTGTCTTATAATTCCAGTAGTTTTTCAACCGGAGTGAGCATCAAGGCCGATTTTAAATTAGTTTAAAAATAAAAGTAAAAAAAACACAACAAAAAAATGTTTTAACTGTAGTTTTATATCATACAACAACAAATAATTTCACAATGACAACAAAAAACAAAAGAACAAAGGAAATCAGGAAAAAAAAACTAAATGTCCTCATTTACCATTGCAAATGTTTCACATGGTTTCAACAAAATTAAAATATAAAAGAGTTAAATACAGAAAACAGTATAAGTAAGAGATAATGCCCTACAAAGTGTGAATTATCAGCAATTAATGCACACCGCAGCCTGACGCATTCATTACTGATGATGCACACTTCGGAGGGCATTATCGCCCTTATGCCATCACTTACAAAAGAAAAAATATTCAATCAATTTGTTCTAATTTGTTCTTGTTGTTTGTTCAGTTTGATCATTTTTCAACAAAAAACAGACTATTTGATACATGGTACTTTTTCGCTGAGCTGGCACCGACCTCAATTAAAGCAGCAAAGAAAAGCGACATATATGTTGATAGGTTAACTAAAGCATCAGTAAAGAGAGAAAGGTCATCTCTCGTCCAGACAATGAAGCAAAACTTTTTTACTAGCCTCCACAATTATATAGAACATCTGTGTGTGTGTTTGTATTTTATGATATCTTTTAATTTTTTATTGTATGTTGTGTATGTTTATTGTAGTTTTTGAGACTTTGCAGGGTAGTACCTGGGTGTTTGAGGAGAGCTCAGGGACCTTTGAAAATATCAGGACCCAGAAAAGATTATCAAGAAGTAAGTAAAAAAATCAGAACAAAGAGCTCCAATCAGGAAAAAGTGAAAGGTATTACAAAACTAAAAGAGACAGAAGCCAATCCCTCTCCTAGATTTTAAAAGTTTTTTAAAAAGTATGTTGAAATAATACAAAAATATTATTTAATTTAATTGCTACATTTTTGTCCTAAAATATTTCAAACAAATCCACATATTTTTCAACGAAAAAAAATTGATTTACATAGAAATGAATTCTCCATGTCCATCAGATGAAGCTGTGCTGCCTTTCTGTCTGAAGCGTGGGTTCATTAGATCACTCAAGAGGCTTGCCATCGGACTCGCTCATCCTCAAGAGTCTGAGGCGCTCTAGTGGGTTCTGAGTGCGGAGCTGCAGCTGAATGATACTTAAAAACTGCTCTTTCTTTGTTCGCAGCGTCAGATCAGAGCGCCTCTCATCAGCTGTCGGTTTTCATCAGATGCTGTCCCTCTCTGAGCTCATCAGGAGTCCAGCCCCTTTTCACTTTACCAAAGGTGAGCGCCTTTGTTTGTCTCAGACCTTCTGTTTCTTGAACTGGTTCCAATAAAATGGCGTGTGTGTGATTTTTGAGAAAAAAAAAAACAATAAAACCTACAATGGCAGCCACTGCAGATAAGTGCGGAACATTTTTTTTTTTTTTTTAAGGTCCTTTGATGAAATACACACACACACACACTAAAACTATTTCTCTTGTAATGAGATAATGTGAGTATTAGGGATGCAACGATACAGTTTGCTCACGGTTGGATACCTCGATATGAGAGTCACTTTCAAACAGAAAAATGTGTTTAAATGTAATATTTGAATAAGCCATTAACATTTTCACCATCAGAACACAGTGGAATCATAAATAAACGTTGTGAAATGTTTGTATTTATTTGATTTTGACTTTGAGAAATTGGTGGCTTTACATCCGGTGTTTAGAAAAACGAAAGAAAAGTAGTAAGCATCGTGTCCGCATTACTTTTAAAATCCAGGGCAGTATATAGTCCCACACTATACAGTTTTTTAGTGGTTAAGGATTAGGGGGGAATCCGGACACAACCTGTGATTTTATAGTGGCAGCCATTTTGAAATGAACAAGGACAATCCCTCTGCTGCTCCTGGTGGAATGATGATGCACTCCAGGACAGAAAACATAGAGCAAGTTGTACAATGAGTTTTTTTAATTGGGTTAATGAGATAGAGGTCTTAGAAATGCTTGTATCAAATACAATACGAATAGTTATACAGGGTTAAATTATGAAAATTTGACTAAGTTTGACTTTTTACTCAGAGCTGAGCCAATATCTCAACCTGGTGGGACTCCAAAATGGTTTCAATATTTAAATTATTTTGAACTGACTCCAGAGCCAACAATCATTTTGTCTGTTTGTTGCCTATTTGCTCAGAGTAG